>SKCR01025313.1:0-372196 GCA_019454045.1 Zanthoxylum bungeanum
AATGCTAATAGTGAGGAAATTAAAGATGAACTTGATACTTATTTGGAGGAGAAAGTACTACCACATGTAGAAAGCTTTGATGTTTTAGTTTAGTGGAAAGTGAATGCCAGTAAGTATCCTGTATTGTCTCAAATTGCTTGGCAATTTTAGTTACTACTGCTTTTAGCATTAGAGGTCGACTTATAAGCCTATATCACAATAGACTTCATCCAAACACTTTGGAGACTTTAATATGCAGTCAAAGTTGGATACGTGCTCTCTGTGGAGATATGAAATTAATTTACTTTTTAATTTAATTCCTATATATTTAACTTAATTCACTCACTTGATTTTTCTTTTATTATTATTAATTTGTTGTGGGATCTACTACTTTTGCATATGCTAATATTCTTGACAAGGAACCGGAGGATGAAGAAAAAAAGAATCTGAAGAATGATGTTCATTGAGACTTCTACACAAGTAAAAAAAATCTTTGATTGAAATGTTCATTTTGTTTATGAAAAATTATGATGCCACAGGATATTGAGAATTCTTTTATGCTCCTGAAACTTGACTTTCTGATACTTCATTTTGCATCTGAAAGTCTTTAAACTTAACCCTATGATACTTATTTTAACAACACAAGTTAGTTTGTGGTTGTTTTGTTTATGAAAAATTATGTGAAATGCTGGGTATAGATGTGATGATTTTTGAGATAGGTGTTGTGCCGTTTGTGCTTCATGATTCTAAAAGGCAGGGATTTAATTATGTAATTGTTGATTCTTCTTTTGGGAAATTAATTAGAGCAGTTTGATTGGATATCTGTGCACAGCTGAGCTCCCATCAAAGCGTCCAAGTATGCAGCAGATAGGTTGCCTTCTTTAAGACTTTGAATCAACAACTTGACAACGAAGAACAAAAGTGAGAAGACTACATATAATTTGTTTTCTAATATTTTACCAAATGTACAGTTCTCCTGAAGTTATGTTTTGGATTTCTTTTTTGTGCTAGTAAAAAAAAAAAATCAATTTTTTCCTTCTCTCTCTAAAACAAAAAAATAAAATTTAAATAATTGGGTCATGGGTCTCCGTTTATTCCTCATTCTCTTTTCAGAGATATTCGAATATATTCTCGTCGAACAGGTTAGAGGATTTTTAAAAAGTTCGAATTCGGATTCTGAGATTATGACCCCCGACTTGAACCCTCCTCAAGTTTCTAGTCGGCCTTCTTGATGGAAACCTCATGTAAGTCATAAATCTTTACTAATAACTCGTGCATCACATAGGATCCCGACTAATATTAGTAGTAAGAAAACCCTAAATCACTCTCATGCCACCGTTCATCCGATCAAATTTTTCTCTCATATCAGTCATACAATAACACGAATTATTGTTCATTTTTTGGGAAATCGGGGTCAAAATTTAACCTGATAGACCCATGGCCAGCTCGATAGGGTTGCGGTCGAATCAGCAGGGCTATCGAGTCCCAGTTCGATTGCAATCAAAGTCAATAACTTCACTTGGACCGGTCAACCGACCAATTCATGCGTTTCTCGATCGGACTGGCTAGACTAGTCCGAGTTTTAATAAATTGATAAATTTATAAATAACTCTTTAGGTATCTCACACTTTTTGGAAATTAGACTTTGCCAAAGAAAAATTAAAGAGAAAATGATACCCAACTACACCATAATTTGTCATAATGATACTTTAGTTCATACAGTTTTGAAAGTACAAACTTTAGTCATTGTGTTTAAACTTTAATTAATTTTGAGTCGTTTTTCATCCGATTAGTGTTAAGTGACTTAATATCCTAAAACACATATAAAGATGTTAAAAATTTATTTCAAAATTAGATATAAAAATTGACTTTATTAACAAAAAATATTTATCGGTAGGAACTGAAGCTTGTATTTTCTAAAATTAAAGAGATTTAAACTTATATTTCTAAAACTGTAAGGATTAAAGAGTTATTGTGAAACATCTATGTTAAAGATTAAATGAGTAACAAAATTAAACTATGGAATAATACGCAAGTAAAGAGAATAAGAACAAGTCATCGTGTGATTGCAACTTGAGCCTCTACATTACATTTAACGCAAGATATAACAGATGGAGAATATTATTATTCCCCAAAATGTTCAGTATGCCTTTAAATCACAAATTAGAAAGTTGACAAAATATACTAAAAATTATGTGCTGAAATAATGAGCATATTCTCATCCACTGTAGTATAGAATAAGAAAATGGCACTTGTACTGTCTTGATTTTTTATTGGTTTTAGTTTAAAGAAGTATAAACTTCTTATTCTTTTTGTATTTGGGTGATAAAATGAAGTGTGATAAATTTTTGTCAAACGTCTATTAATAGAAATGAATAAATAAAATTTAAGTACATATAAATCTATATTTAATAATTATTAATTATAAAAAATTGAACACAACATCACCGAATCCAAATCGATATTTTGAATTTGGATGACGAAGTTAAATAAGGAGGGGTTAATTATGTCCATATGTAATGCAACTGCAGATATCCAAATGGCTAAATCTTTGATCTGCATCTTTTTGTTTCTACTTGTCCTGCAGGATGCTATTCCCTTCAATATTCACCTCATTTTTTTCTGCATTTGTTTCAAGGGTTATTATATATCCCAACGCAAGCTCAGGTCCCTTGTAATCTTTTGCAACAACACAAATGATGGCAGCAGCACCTTCGAATGGCTCGCGGTGCTCTGTGTTTCATTGCCGGAGTTTTGTGAAGGAACCAATAACTTCATGGCCAAAATCCTGGCCTTGCCCAAGGCTGCTGTCAAAGGGTGAGTAATTAATGTCAAAGCCATGTGACCATTACATTGTACTTAGGGATGGTAATAAATCGGGTATGATACGGGGATGTCAATATTCATATCCGTTCCGATTAATCAACGAGTACGAAAAATTATCCCTTTACTCATCCCTAATATACCGGACCCCCACGAGATCCATCCTACGGGAATTTTTACCATCCCTAATTAATTGTACTTTAGTTTAGTTGTCTAACTTAATCACTTTGTTCAACAGGTTTGTCTTTTAAGGGCTTAACATGGGCAAGTGATAAATTAAATTTCTCACTCATACCGTCACTTTGGGGTGGATGTGATCAAGAAAAAAAGGATCAATGTTCTGTCTCAAGACATAACGGCACCAATTTTTTCCCCAGAATTTCTTGATGCCTGTGATGATGAATATGATGGTGTCATTATTGATCCAGAAAGCTTACCCTCGAGGGCAATGCATTTGTATCCGCTCTACATGCTTCACTTTCCAATTGGAAGTTGGAGGTTTGATGCACAAGCTAATGCTTAAAGCATACTGTATGAGTATTGAAAATACATTATTTTATACATTTGTTTGTTTGGCAGTAAAGTTTTTCCGGAAAATATTTTTCTCATTTTACGGCGTTTGAGATATTTATGGAAAACTTATCAACATAAATTGTTTTCCTATCAAACGAAATGTTTAATATTTTTCGAAATATAACTTACGGAATATAAATCCATAAGTTATTTTACGGAAAATAAATTTATTTTTTCTCTTATGCAAAGTTTTCATAACTCACTTTTAATTATCAAGAAAATATTTTCCGAAAACATATTGAAAGCGCCAAACACCTGAAAACGCATTTCGGAAAATATTTTCAAATAATAACTTTAACACTAATACTTTCCTTTCTGGAAAACGACTTTCATGGAAATTGTGTTTGATCAAAGAGTTTCTTTGCATTGCAGGGAAAGAAGGGAGTTTGGCTTAAGATACTATCAGAGAAAGCTGATCTTGTTCCAATTGCAATTCAGGTACATTACATTAAATTGTTTTCTAAACAGCAGAAAGAAACTAATTGTTAAATTTTCAACAAGAACTCTGTTTGTTGTGATTGCAGGAAGGTTTTAGGTACCATCATGCTGAACCAGGATATGTTATGTTAACTTACTGGATTCCTGATGAGCCATGCATGCTTCCTGCTACCCCTTCACATCAAATTGGCGTGGGCGGATTCGTAATTAATGACAAAAGAGAGGTTTAGTTAACAATATTTCTTTCCTTTTTTCTTTTTTTTTCTCTGTGTTGCACCTAATTACCAATCTTTTTATATTGAATATTTTGCAACATTTAGGTCCTTGTGGTGAAAGAAAAATGCCCTTGTAGTTGCTCTGGTGTGTGGAAAATTCCTACTGGTTATATCAATAAGGTGATGCCTTTGACTTAGTAATTCACTAAATTGGTGTCAATTATCAGTCTAGTTTCCTGAAAAGAATGTCTTGATTCATCTCAGTCAGAAGATTTATTCTCTGGAGCTCTAAGAGAAGTGAAAGAAGAAACCGGTGTAAGGACATTATTATTATTTTTAAACACCGTTTGGTAAAGAATATTAATTGAGAATATAAATCAACTTATAAGTATTGTATTTAGAGTATAAATTAACTTATAAGCTCAACAAACTCTTCATTAAACAGCATTAGTGTTTTTATCATTTACTACTTCAGAAATAAGAAAATAACAAATGGATACAAAATGTATTTTACTGTAACATTTTATAATTACATCTTTACAAATTTTACATTTTACTATAAAACTTTATATTTTACTACTATATCTTTTTACATTTTAGTATCATAGTAAAACGTTACTTCATAATATTTCTTATACTTATTTGTTATTTCCATATACTTCTAGTAGTAAAAATAACATTTTGTGTAAAAATATAAAATTTGTAAAGATGTAATAATAAAATTAATATTATATCCTAATACTTCTTGTACTCACTTATTATTTTCTAATATCTAAAGTAGTGAAATGATAATAACCCTTATTTTTATTAAAAGAGAGAATGTCGGCTAGGTCCCTAATTTTTTCATAATTACTCGTTTAAGTTCTTAATTTTTTCATAATTACCCATCAGGTTCTTGCATTTAGGGTTAGCCGAAAATCTCGAAACTGATCGGGATTCAGGACGAAAAATCGACTCGAATGAAAATTCCAGTAATAATTTGAGATGATTTTCGTTTTGATTCAAAAAACTGATTCGGATTTGAGATCAATTTTTACCAAGACTGGATTAGACGTCCTAATTGCTAATTCTACTACTTTTCTAACAGTAACAATATAGAATGCAACAATAATCTTTTACCGTTAGAATGGAAAATAATAATTAAGGACCTAATGGATAATTATGAAAAAAATAGGGATCCAGAAGTCATTTTCCGTTATTAATATCATCATCTTCATTGCTACCCATTGTAGCTTTCTTTAAATTGCCCTTTTTGCTCTTTGCAGGTTGACACGATTTTCCTGGAAATGGTTGCTTTCAGGTACAGTTTTGAACATATAAATTTCGAATAACCAAAAGCTTCGATTTAACAAAAATGCCAATTTCGAATAACCATGTCCTTGTTGTTGTGTGTAGACATGCTCACCTTGTCGCATTCGAGAAATCAGATTTACTCTTTGTGTGCATGCTGAAGCCATTGTCCTTTGAAATCACAATTGATGAGAAAGAAATACAAGCTGCAAAGGTAATAATAATAATAATCAAAGATTTTCTCTTTATTTGCTTTTTGTAAACTTCCACTAGCTAATTATTTTGTTCGTTTTATGTCTCCACATCAGTGGATGCCTTTTGAAGAATTTGTAGCTCAGCCATTTTATCAAGAAGATCACATGTCAAGGAAGATCATTGAAGTTTGCATTAAAGCATATGAAGATCGCTACGATGGATTCATAGCTCATGAATTGGCTTCTAAATTAGATGGAAAATTATCATACTTGTATTACAATGGTTAGAAAGAAAATTTACGATGACAAACAAACTTGTATTCAGTCCGCAAAAACGTAATATGCTTATAATATGATAAGATCCTATCCATTTGAATAATACTTGATGTTAATGAGGAAATTCTGCATTATTATGGAAACAATCAAGACGTAGTCTTCCTAAATATTATGAAAAATCTCATATATAACGATTTTGAAACCCTTATGATTATTGTACATAATTATACTATTTACTTTCTTGCTTTGCCTATAAAAGGCTAAACTGTAATACTTTAAAAAAAAAAAAATGAAATGATTGATTAGTAGTGGGGCTTAAGACAAAAAAAAAAAAAAAATTTGCTTTTGGAAAGATTTTAAAAAGAGAGTGGCAGACGTGTGGGACTTAAAAAAAAAAAAAACTTCTTTCTCTCTCTTCTATTTCTTTTCTTCTTCTTTCTTCTTTCACTGCTAGTTCTTCAAACTGTCGCCGCCGCTTCACTGCCGGCCATCAGTCGCCACGCGCCGGACCTCCTGAAATCTGCCGCCGTAAGCTTTCCAGCGCCGCCAAGATCGACGTCATCGGACGCCGGACCCGCCGCCACTCGCCGCCGGAAGTGAGCGATTCTTCGCCGGCTTTTCTGCATTTTCCGGCCACCTCCGATCACTTATGACGTCACCTCCGGCGAGTGGGCACTTTTCAGGCCGATATCTTTCCAACGCCGGTGGTCACGTCCCGATCCGACATCGTTTGGGTTGTTTTCCGTTTTATATTTACCGGTAATTCGGGATTTGTACTGGAAGTTGAGATCCGACCGTTGGATCGGCGATCCGATCGCATCAGATTGTTGCTCTCGATTATACGAGCATTTTGGTATATTTTTCACTGTTGAAAGTTTCTGGTGGTGGGGCCCGCTTTTTCGTTGTGGGGCCCGATCTTCGTTGTGGGGCCCGCTTTCCTCGTTAAGCGTATCAGCAAGTTCCGAAGCCGTCGCAGTGATCCTTGAGATATTGGCTGACCAGTGGATCTTTCTTTGAGAGGTTTGGAGATCGTTGGAGCTCGATTTTTAGCGAGGATTAAGGGCTTTTGCATGGATAGAGGTAAGTACACTCTGTGGTGATTCTCTTAACATATTGTTTGATGTTTGATGATTGTTGTGAGAGTCGGTATATACAAATATAATGATATATCATATATATATTTATATTATATATATATTGTGGAGATATAATATTGAGATGTTGAAAGTATGATAATATGAAATCATAATTATTGAGATGAGATTTGTGGATTGGATGTGAGATGTCATTGTGTGGATGATGTGTGTTGTTGTGATATGCTGCCGGGTTTGGTATAATAGTGGTCGGACTTGAGATGAGATGAGATGTTATGATACATCAGATGAGATGAGATGATAGAAAACCTTGGGAGTTGTCATTGAGGTACTCTCCTACTGGTTTTGATATGGGGGAGTACGGGGGCTCCTCTTTGAGTATATTTTACTCACATTTTACGAGTTGATATGGTTGGAAACCTTGGAAGTTGTCATTGAGGACTCTTCCATTGGTTTTGATATGGGGGAGTACGGGGGCTTCCTCATTGAGTATATTTCAGACCTCTGTTATACTAGACCCGGAGTAGCAGCCATGTTTGATGGATGTTTGTATTGTTGAGGGATGATTGTTGTGATGACATTATAATATATGCTATTTTCATATATTGTATTATAACATAAATATATATATATATATATATACACATATATATTTATATATGTTCGATGGAAAATTGACTGAGTAATCGATAGCATGAGAACATAAAATGTGAATACTAATTTGAGATATAAATTGTATATTTGTACTATGAATTACAGTATTGAGTATTATGTGATATTGAGATAAGTTGATGGATGAAATGAGATGAGATGTGTTGTATTGGATGATGTGTGAGATTATTGTTATGCTACCGGATTTAGTATGATAATGGTTGGAGATAGATGTGATGAGACATCAGGTGGTTTGAGATATTGATAAACCTTGGAAGTAGTGATGAGATACTCTTCCATTGGTTTCGAGTTGATGGTAACCCTTGGGAGTTGTGATGAGATACTCTCCCATTAGTTTTGATAGAGTGGGAAACCTTGGGAGTTGTGATGAGGTACTCTCCCATTGGTTTCAATCCATTATTATACCGAATCCGGATAGCAAATCTTGATGATTGAGATGTGTTGTTGTGAGTATGTTCTGCCTGAGATAACTGTTATATATCTTAACTGATATTTCATATATTATATATATATACACACATATATATATATATATATATATATATATTCATATTTTGTTGGTGAGGTCATGTTGAGAGAATGAATGCTTACTTGCTGAGCTTTTTAAGCTCATTCCCCTCTTCCCCCAAACATTTCAGGTAGTTCGCAAGAATAGCAGGAGCAGTACCATATTGGGATCCACGTGCCACAGTTGTATTTTTGGGTTGGTCCAGACATTCGAGTCGTCATTTGCATTTTCTTTGAGTCTTGTGTTGTAAACCATAAAAGTTGTGTATACCTTATGAGTTTGTAATTTGTGGTGTATTATTTATGTGTTTTAATTTGGTTGACTTGGCATATAGAGTGCTCGAGCTGAAGTTGATCGCGGACCTCTTTCTAGGGTTGGGCCCGCCCTAGGGAGGGGGTCGTGACATAAACTATTATAAATACATTCAGAATAAATATACAAATTCATTCATGATCTTACATGGTATAAGAGCTTCTCTCATCTCTGGATCTTTTTTTTTTTCCTCTAGTTTTGGATATCCTTCCTACCTTGTTTCAAATCAATTCCTGTTTCCAAATAAATAAAACCCTAGCCACTACAATTCTTGTTTCCAAACAACCCAACAACCTTAGTTAACCCTAGCTATCTCTGTCCCCGCCATCCAGCCATCCTACCGACTATCTAAGACCACCACCAGACTCTTCCTTTGCCGATGAACAAACCACCACCATCACAGACATTACCTTGCCGCCAGAACCATTGTACACAAACTCTTCAAAATCGTGGCTCCACCAGTATTTCAACCGCACCAAAAGTTGTTGGCATGATGTGTGTTGTTTTACTAAATCATTTACAATTCTTCATATAAGTGAATCATCATGTAAACACAAACATAAACATAAAACACAATTAGTTTAGATAAACTTGAAGATTCTTGACAATGTGTAGAAATGGAAATTACACCAAGCCGAGTTACACTATTTCCTTAAGAATTTATTAGTCCTGACTCAGTGCACTACCGATCTATGGCTAACGTGCTCCTAAGATTCTTGGTGGTTTCTTGATCAAGGGACACTCATTGGATTAAAAACAACGAACTAGGAAATAGTGGAAAGCTCTCTCTTTTTTACTTAAACTCTATATGTTTCTTTTAGTATTATTCCCTCTATGTTCTCTATGGAAAGTATATTTAATTCATCTTCCAACAACATACCCTTTTATTTAAAGGGTTATATCCTTTCAATTGTGTCTTTTCTAAAAGCCACAAAGTAAGGGACATGTCTTTCCAACAAAACACCTTTTAAATATATTTCCAAATTTGAAAATTTCTAACAATCCCCACAATTTTCTAAATTTGAAAATTAATGCAGACACTTATGAGAGTTTCCTTGAAGAAAATCGCATCTAAATAGGTAGCTTTTTCCTTGAACCTTCCTTAATAAATGACTATTGGATTTACTTGGCAAACCAGTGACCATAGTCTTGAAATGTTTTTTCGTTGGTGTAAACCAAGGCAATAGCCATTACACAGCCTTACTTCGACCATTTCTTGTACTACTGTTGTGTTCAATTCGGCCATTAATATCAGTCCCGGCTTTATCAAGTATTTTAAGGAATCCAGCCTTTAAGAGTACCATGGAAACGACTTCACTTCTTACTTGAAAATAGGTGATCAACTGTATAAGGTATTCTGTCTTTACATCTATTAGGACTGTTCTTCTAATATAGTGATCATTAAAAGCCTTAGTTTATCATAACCTTGACAGACAGCACTATATCTTATTATAGAAATGGGAAATAGTATAAAACTTTACAATGTTTGGTTTAAATTGCACAAAATTTCAGTTGTCCATTTTGAACTTAGATCTTGGGATCTCTAGACAACTAAGTTGGGTTTCCACAATGGAAATTCTTAGTTTATAGGCTTCAAGCTCATTCTCATAGATGACTTCTCAACTTACTCTCGAGATAAACCTTTAGTAAATAGATATGCTAGGTTTTCCTTTGATTTTACATAATTTATTAAAATTATGCCGCTTGAGAGCAGTTGTCTTATGGTATTGTGTCTTCGACGTATATGTCAAGACCTACCATTATACATTGTATTTTGGGCTCTCCCAATAGCTAATTGGCTATCAAAATATATGCTTACAACTAGCACCGATTTTGGCCAGTTTTAAATATTCTCTAAGAGATTTCGAAGTCACTCTGCTTTTTCTGCAGCTTTGTCTAATGTTATGAACTCAAACTCCATATTAGACTGGGTAATACATATTTGCCTCGAGGATTTCCATGATACGACCGCACCCCTTAGCGTGAAAAAAATAAATCCACTCATGAACTTTGAATTCCATGTATTAGATATCCAGTTAGCTTCGTTATCTCCCTCTAGAACAACATGATATCTTGTATAATGTATACTATATTTTGAAGTTTCTCTCAGATATCTCAAAACTCTTACTATAGCCTTCCAATGGTTATGCCCTAGATTACTCGTATATCTACTAAGTTTGTTTACAGCTTGAGTGATATCTGATTGTGTGCAATTATCGAGATACATTAGACTTCCGATGATTCTAGAATACTCTAATTGCAATATGCTTGATCCACTATTCCTCCATATGAGTTCTACCCACGTTTAGATCTCATTTATTATATTTCTTAAATATTTTCTCAACATAATGAGCTTGAGATAATATGTATCTTTCTTATGTTTTATAAATTTTAATTCCTAAAATCACATCAGCCACTCATAAATCTTTCATGTCAAACTTGTTGGTCAAAATTTTCTTGGTAGACTGAATCATCTCATGATTACTACCGATTATCAACATGTCTTCTACATAAAGACACACAATAACATAACCATTTTGAGTTGATTTAGTGTACTCACACTTATCACACTCATTGATTTTGAATCCACTTGACAACATCTCTTTGTCAAATTTCTCATATCATTATTTAGGTGCTTGTTTTAATCCTTACAAGAATTTTACAAGTTTGCACATATTACTTTCTTGTCTATTAGTATTAAAACCCTCATGTTGTTCCATGTAAATCTCCTCTTCTAATTCATCATTTAAAAATGACGTTTTTACATCTATTTGATGTATTTCAAGACCAAATATAGTTGTTATGGCTATAATCATTCTTACTGAAGTGATATGAGTTACTGGTGAATTGGTATCAAAGTAATCAAAATCTTCTTTTTGTATATAACCTTTTATGACAACTCTGACTTAATAATTTTCTATTGATCCATCCGGCTTCATCTACCGTTTGAAAATCTATTTGTAGCCTAGTGGCTTACAACCCAGAGGAAGATTAACCAATTCCCAAGTATGGTTTTGTAGGATTGAATCAATCTCACTATTGATAGTCTATTTCCATAAAGGAGCATCCAAAGAAGACATCATTTCTCTATAACTTTGAGGCTCATTTTCTAACTGGTATATTAGAAAATCATGTCCAAATGACTTAGATATTTTTCTCTCCATCTAGGTTCATTTTCCTTAAACTCTCCAGGTTCACCTAATTCTTGGTTAACTTGATCAATACTTATAGAAGTGTCAATAGTTCTTTTGAGACTCTGTGCTCTTTTTTTTTTTACAAAGAAATGTTTCTTCAATGAATGTGTATTCCTTGATTCAATTATCATGTTTTGGTTGATGTCAGGAATCTCATATTTATATACCAAGAATCAATACAAGCTATTTTTGTGTGTAATCCAATGAATATACAGTCAACAGTATTTGGTCATATTCTCACATTTTTAGGTTTAGGAACTATTACTTTGGCAAGACACCCCAATATTTTTAGATATTTGTAGGAAGGTGTTTGACCATTGCACAATTCATATGGTGTCATGTCCAATCTTTTGTGAGGTATTTTTTTTTAGAATGTAGTTGGCGAAAAGTAAGGCTTCCCCCATAAGTTCTAGGGTAAGCTAGAACTTGTCAACATGGCATTCATCATTTCCTTCAACGTTTGATTTTTACGTTCCATAATTATGTTTTGTTGAGGTGAAAAATGAGCAGTAGTTTCATGAATAATTCTATTCTTGGAACAATATTCATTGAGTGGTGATAAGTATTCACCTCCCCTATCATTCCTAATTCTTTTGATCTTTTTACCTATTTGGTTTTAAACTTTGTTTTTATAGTGAATAAAGCTCTCAATATCTGCATTTTTACTTCTCAGCAAATACACATAACATAATTTTATGCTATCATCGATAAAAGTGACCAAATACTTTTTACTGCCTCTAGATTGCACAATATTCATATCACACATCCGTGTGAATTAATTATAGTGATTCAGAACTTCGTTTTATGCAATGAAATTATGTTCTACTCAGTTTAGCTTATACACAAGCTTCACATTTATGTTGGTTATCTATAGTAAATTTAGGTATAAGATCCATGTTAATTAATCTAAGCATTGTATAATAATTAACATATCCTAACTTTTCATGTCATATACTTTGTGACTCAATAATATAAGTATAAGTAGAAGCTTTATTATTATTTACGCTATTGTGCATCATAGTCATTACATTAAATTTAAAGAGCCCTTCTATGTGGTACATTTTACCAACACATACATTATTTTTTTATCAATACAAATTTATCATAAGCAAATACAAGCTTAAAACCATTCTTGTTGAGAAGGGAACCCGAAATCAAGTTATTTCGAATATCTAGAACATGCAAAATATTTTTCAATGTAAGCTCCTTCTCGGATGTCATCTTCAGAACCATTGTGTCTTGTCCAACCACCCTAGACGTAGACAAGTTCCCTATGGTCAGATGATCGCCACCCTCAATCTTTTGATAGGAAGAAAACATCTTACTATCAGTGCATATATGAATAGTAACCTCCATGTCTACCCACCACTCTCTCGGGTTACCAACTAAGTTGGCTTTTGTCACAACCGCTAAAAGATTCATCTCTGAAGTTTCATCAGTCATCAAATCATTTTCAGTGACATGGGCCTCATTTTTCTTCTTCTTGCCCTTTGTCCTGAGTCTTCTTATTTCAGCAATCATTTTCTATCTGATTATTTTTCCCATAGATGAAGCATTTCTCTTTGAACTTCATCTCCCCTAGGAAAATCCAGCTCCACTATTTTTTTTCTACTTTTTCCTCCCTCAACGATGTTGGCCTTAGACTCCATGGTTTTTTAGCTGGCCTTCTTGGACTGCATGTTGTCCTCTTTGATTCACAATTGAACACCTAAATCTTCAAGAATCATATTTTTTTTTTGTGTTTCAAATAACTTCTGAAGTCCTTCCATAATGGAGATAACTTTTCAATTATTGTGGCAATCTGAAACGTCTCACAGAGTTTCATCCCCCTCATCCAATATTTCATGAATGATCAACTCAAGCTCATCCAACTAAGACATCATCATCCTTGAATCTACCATTTTATAGTCCAAGAACCTACCCAGAATAAATTTCATTTGTCTATCATCCTATGTTTTATACTTCTTCTCAAGAGATTCCATGAGAATCTTTACAAAAGAAAAACTTGTCGGAGTTGGTTCTTGGAGAGCCAATCCAAATAATGTATTATACAATATATTTTATTATTTATTAATAAAATAACTATATTTTTATTTCAATATTTACTAATAGTAATGTCATTATGCATATTAGATTGATATATATATATATTATATATATATATATATATATATATATATCTATGCTGAGAATGACATCGACCTTAGAATAGTCATGTAGTAATAATGGACACTGGGTGGTTCGACATTGGGATAATATTACTATTATAAACTGTTCTTAAAGTAAATATTCTTAGTCGTTGGTTTTCGAATACGGTCAAATTCCTATAACCTATAAGACTAGCACATGTCATATATTGGAATTAGAGTTTCAATGGTTTAATTTGATGTACCATGGGTATTCGTTGGAGCGAATAATGAATGGCTCACAAGTGATTCCTAATAGTTGGAAGTACACACCATCGTCAATAGGAATCTCCTCGATTCAAGTAGCATATATGATCCTTGGGTATAGGATAACATTGATTTTGTTTTTGATCCTTCATACTTTGATGCCATATATGTCAGAGACATTTCATGGTCTATCCGTTAGATGTTCGTTGGGTGTGGACCGACGCACTCGTTAATGAAGTGCCTATCAAGATAGGATCTGTCGGCACATATGTGTACCATAAGGGGTTTAGGTATCCATGTGAGTAAGTCACGATTCTTAAGACTTGGGTCAAAGCCGATCACCTAGGGTGGATTGCATATATCAGAAATGGTTTCTGATTAGTTGTAAAGAATCGTGGACATGCCGACATGAGATGTGCGCCTCGAAAACTTGATGGTGAAATCTATATTTCCTAAGCACAACTCGGATAACCTATGACGGATGGATTGTTAAACATATATGATGATCTTGACTTGTACAGTTCAGAAATGTTGTTCGTGCTCTTCGAAAATTTGGAGGTGCTCGAATTGCGTACATATAAGCTAGCTTATATGACAAATCTGTATGTACTTAGAGAGTCCCACAATATGAAGTGTACTCGTTGAGCACTTGGGTAGCTGATAATATTTGATATTATAAACTAAAATAATTAAGTGTTATTGGATAACAATAATTATTTACTTTGACTTAATTGGATTAATTGGATTAATTCAAAATTATATAAGGGCTTTGTTGTAAATTCATAAATATCTCTACCATTGGAGGATATTTTGGTAATTATAAATATGTAATTATAGGTGCATTTGGCTTGATTTAATTGGATTAAATCAAAATTGTAGACATATAACTAATCCATTAATTAAACTTTGTCTTGATTTAATTGGATTAAATCAAAGTGGTAGACAAAAGTGATTAGTCACACATAATTATACATATTTGGACAAATTGGATTAAGCCCACATAAAAGTTGATTAGAACTTTTATTAATTAAAAATTGCATAAGTTTTGCTATAAAATGCAAGCTTGAGTAATTTTTTAATCAAGCTTGAGAAAGCTAAAAACAAGCAAGAGTTATTGAAATTAGCCTAAATAAAAGAAGTGTTTATATAAGCTTTGGAAAATGTCTACAACATTTCAACAATGAGAAATCAAGATTGGATCTTGGAGTAAAGCTTGCTAGCATTGGAATCAAGGTTGGATCTTGGAGTCAAGCTTGCTAACTCTGGAAGTTCTCCATAATATTTCAACGAAGATAAGTAGATTGAATCTTTGTATCAAGCTTGCTAGGTAAGTTTGATCTTCTCCAAAAGCTATGTTTTCATTAGTGAATTATCATTAGTGAGACATATAGTGATGAATTATGTATTGGATACATTATAACATAGTTTGATGTTGAAATTAGGCTAATTATTTGTGTAAGGATGTTTTGGAAGTATAAACACAATTCACTTATGATTGTGTCAAAATATTTATGTTGGACATAAATTTAAAATTAAAGTTTGGAACTCTAGATGAAAGCTTAGAGCTATAGATACCATTCTAAATCACTTGACCACCTTTGAGTGACCTAGAATTGTTCATGAGTTATTTCATTGTGGGATTCTAATCTGATTTGTGTTTTGGATTCAAAATTTACCCAAGTGTGTATTTAGAAAAAATTATATTTTTGTAAAAATATTTGATATTTTGAAAAACATGATTTTTATTCTATAACATGTTTTGATGTTGGTTTTGATATTAAAAATTAATTTTGGGTGTTTGAAAGTATTTAGGGAAGGTGGGAAGGATTTAGGGTTAAAAATCCTATTTCCTTCAACTCTCTGGAAACAGAGAGCTGAAGGACATTTGAAAACAAATGAAATTAAAAAAAATGAGTTTTAAGCACGTGAGTTCACATGCGCGCATGTGCTACGCGTGTAAAATTTTATTTCATTCTTTTTTTGAGTTTCCGGACTCCGATTCAACCCCGGTTGTTTCCTATACACCCATAATGGAATATATTATTTCATTACATTATTTAAAATTGCACCTATCTTTGATATCCACGGGTTAGATCCACTTTCATTGTGCGGGGTACCGATCCAACCCTAAGAGTCCCACAGCTGCCTCAACAAAGCTTTAGTATATATTGTATAGGGCATTATCAAGACCGTCCAAGAGGTAGTCTTCCACAAGAAGTCACCTTTTGACCATGCCTCAACCCGAAGTTTCCGAGCCGCTTTAGTTTCTCCATCCATAGGACCCAAGGGAGTTTCCTTGAGAAATTTGGCCAACTGCATCGTAGTCGGGTAAAATAGTATTTTGTGACGCCACTATTTGAAGTTTGCACCACCAAACTTATCTGGCATCTCTCCATGAGCAACCAACAATGTGATACTTCCACAATCTATAATATCCCGAATTTTTTTCTGAATAGTTCTGTAAGGTTTCCGAATTAAAATTAAGGATTTCAAACTTGAAGATATTCGAAAATAAGAGTTTTTATGTTGGAAAATAGATTGGAATGTTATAAAGTGAAGCTTCGTCGCGTTGGCAAATATGTGGTTTCAAGAACTGGTTACACGATTCATGTTTATATCATTATACACATTAAAGTTTATTATTTCGGCTATAAAAATAGTAAATGAACACCGATTAAGCTGATTCCTAAACCGTTGGACTCGTGTTTCAAAGATGAACAACTTTCGAGTTGAACACTTTTTGATATTTGCATCAAAAGGCCTTTTAAAATGTAAATTTTTGTGAAAACCCCAACAATTTCACGGGGTCAGAATGTAATTTTCAAAAATTTTCTATATATACCTAAAATTTTCTAGTAATTGCGAAAATCATATAACTCCTTAAGACCCCTCACTCAACCCCATCCGGCGTTCTTGATGACTGGATGCGATGGTGGTCAACTGGCCACCGACGGTCAGCGTGTTGGTGCAGGAGGAGCGTCCGGCCACCACACATTTGATGGTGGTCGGAGTTAAGATAGAGACGCCGGAAAACGATGAGAAAATGAAGGAAATAGAGTGAGAGTGGGTTTTTTGATCTTGACTCATCGTTTCATTTCACGGCCCGAGCCACCAGCTAAATCGAAACTCTCAGAGAGTACTACAAGTGGCGGTGATGGTTTTTCGTTTCAAGCACAGATGCATGCAAACCAGGAAAGAATTGGCAGTGAATAATATCCATGAATGAAAAGTAGCTCTGATCAAAATCACATCGATTCCATCGCGTTCGTGGGATTGTTTGGAGTCCATATATGCCCTCGAAATCTCAGTAAGACCTTCCGATAAAAATTAGATAATTTTAAGTTTGTCGTTTAATATTCGGATGTTTCTAGTAGCTTCTTGGAGTAGTATAATGATTTAAATTGAATTTTTTATATATGAGTATATTGAATAGGTATATATGGAAGAATCCCAGTGAAAACGAAATTAAATGGATCGATCCAAAAGATTTTGCAAGTTTCCGGTTAAAATGGGTTTGCGTGTATTAATGTGTTTTTTATTGTAAAGATAGATATGAGATAGATATGATGATACGATAATGCTTAGATAAATCCAAGTAGGTTCAAAAGGTTCAGAACCCTTCCGTAGTATTTACGGAAACGTTTCAAAAGATTTTTCAAACGGAGAATTTAAGTTAACTGGTGACATGAATTATGTTGTGATGGTGTTTTAAAATTAATGGAACTGAAAACATTGGAATCAAACTTTATCTGATTGTCCCGGAAAGATCCAAAATTTTGTCATAGTTAGTTGAGAATTCGATAAAGTCGCGATTCTGACGGTATTTCACCATTTATTTTGACAGATTTGACTAGAACCTGGAATGCTCAGGAAGCCAGACAAGTAACTCATATGATGAGTACTTGAATTATTGGTCTATGTTTAAAAATATATAGAGATGATTGTAATGTTTAGGTAAAAGAGGATAGTTAAGAGGTGGATTTGAGAACGGACCTGAGATTATGTATAGTTATGTTAATAAATCATCGCAGGTATGGATTTTTATTATTACTATGCTATGAAGTGAAATATTTGATGAGCTCAATGTCTATATGCATGTGTTATGCACGTAAGTGTATGAACCTGTAATGGTTTTTATATATATAAGCATATGTAAATACATGTACACGCATTTGTATATGTATGAGATGATAAGATATATATGATATGAGTATATAAGATCGATAAAGAGAACAAGTTATGATTTCTGAATTTATATTAGCATATGTATGTGTATGTTAATTGAATAAGTTTGTTATTAACTCATCCATGCGAATTATCTGTTTAGAGGTTGGATTGGTTAAGTGTGATAAGAAATGAGTATAAGCTAAGTCATTCCTGAATGGATATGTTTAATTGATAAGTTTATGTATCATAAGTTTCCAGGTAGAAATTCAGAAACTGAGTATGTTTTATCGATAAGTGAAAGAATGAGGATTTTTAAATATTTAATATTTGAATTGTAGTTATTTGTATTCATATGATTGAAATATATGTAAATATATGACTATTAGGATGATATTTGGGGTGTTTGTCATGTATGCACTTCTGTATGACAAATCGTGCGATGAGTTTGTGTTACGTGATATGCGCGCATGTGTGTATGTTTAAATTGATTTATAATTTAGTGGTGTTGTAGCCAAGTTGGTTAGGAATTCGTTCTGACGGCATTCATCTCATACCTATTCCAAAATATGTAATGAGTCTCGTACGAAGAATGTATGTATAAGCCAGCTATATGTATCTGTTGTTTGGGTTATCTGTTCTTTGATATATTGATTGTTATGTTGGCTTCGTTGTCAGTTACACGATGATTATATGTATGTCAGAGTGTATGTATGTGCATGACAGAACCCATGATATGTAAGGATTGTGTATACTTTCATGGAATGAAATGATTACTTGAATACCGATATGAATATTAGACGTTATAAAGTGTGTTTGCTTTGTTTGTTATTTATGTATGGATTTTGTGAAAAAGACTGAATGTGTTTGTAAGCTTGTGGTGCTAGACATGTCTCCAAGTAAGAATTCTGAAATTTGGATTTACAAGAAAGTAAGAGAAGAAAGCAATGATTTTTGAACTAATATGTGTGAATGCATATGTCACAAATGTAAGTTATCATAAGGCTATCGGAATTGAAGAAAGGTTATTTCAAATTGAAGAAAGTTTGTTTGGAATTGAAGAACGTTTATTTTACCGATTTGATGATATTTCAAATATGTTTCTTCGTGATAAGGTTTAAGTATATGACTTCATGTTTCATGATATTGAAATGGATTCGATGTTAAATGACGTATTCTATGATATTCAAATTTTTTCCTCGTGTGTTTTTTATGTTTGGCTATTAGGTTGGCACATATGTAAATATGTAAATATAGGGATTTGGCATGTGTAAAGTATAAAGGTTAATAAAGAAGTTGATAATTTTGAACTCGTAATAACTTGGTAATTCTGAAAAACTTCTTATGTGCTTGACTTGTATATTCTGTTTGTAGTACGAGTGTGGTTACTTATTGAGTTTTATAACTCACACCAAACCAATTTAGTAGTTTTGTAGGTTGGCTACCAGATGGGTCAAACACTTCAGCTTTGGAAGCTATGCTCAAGACACGGATCACCCAAGTTACAGTCACCCTCAAAAGTGTCATAGGAAAAGTCTTAGAGGTTTAGGATACATGGTTATTATCTTATTCTTCGTGCTAAGCATGATGTTTTATATTTATTAAGTAAAAGTTATGATTGCATGTGATGTTGTAGGCATGAAGCCCTTAAGTGTTGATTGATATTGTGGGCAGGGAACTCTTAAGTATTGATTTTGATTTTGATGTGTTTTGAGTAGACCTGAGGTCCTTTTGTGTGTTTGATGTCTTTGTCAAGTTTCATCTGATGTTGGACTACGATCCAGGTTGTCCAGCTTTATGATACATCATGTCAGATTTTTTGTAAATTTGGAGGCTTATGGAAATGGGCTCCTGCCTCATGCCGATAGAATCTTGCCACTGGCGGGGTGTTACAGTAGCCATGTGTAACTAACGATCACGGTAACAAATACCTAATTAGTAATAAATGCATAATGATCAAGTTAATGATTCGGTGTGTATATATAAAACATCAAATCCATACTTATTATCAATTTCGGTTAACAATTTAATGCTACACCAAATTATATAAGTTTTCAGTTTTGTGACTCTTGGTCACATACGATACACAAATAATTAAATGTAAATTTAAACAACCAAACTTGGAAGGAATAACTTGTGTAAAACTTTAAACAAGTTTTGTAGTATACTTTAATTCTCAGCCAAATATACAACAAATCAAGTATAAGTAATAAAGAATCAATTTTTTCATATTTTAGTCAACTTTAACACACTAAACTAAGTGCATATATATGGTAATTGAACATACTTTAATTAACTTAAATTTATAATAACCAAGTTTACAATAAGAAATTATTCATTATATGATTTTCCCAAATAATTAGAAAATTTTATGTGCTAGATGTTACTGTACTTAAATCATTGTTTGCACCATGAATAATTTAAGCCCAAAGCATCCCATAAATGATTTGCATTTTTGTCACGTTCATTTTAGGGTTCGAACAAACCTGTCCAGTGAATTCTCGTTCGAATGGCGTTCGTTACCATGTTCGGATGAAAAATGCAACTCTTGGGATATATGTCATAGAGCTTCATGTAATGTAAATTGAATTATATATTATGAAATAAAAAGATGCATTATTCATTTATCAAAACATTTGTTTCAAATCGCATATTATAAATTATCTCGTTTACCCTTGATTACCCATTTACCTTTTAGACATAGTGTATGAGTGTCATACACATGAGCATTTAAGTCTGAAATTAGTAATCTAAAATAGTCCATATAGAGCAAACAAAGCGAGTACTTTGTTTGTGTTTTATCTATAACCGCTGTCCATTCTATAATTGTATGACGACATTGATATGGGATCGTCCATTTTATAGTTGAATGGCAACCTTGATCCAGGTTCGTACATGTGGTGACATGAGAATAGAGGCACCTTATATGATGTGATCATATAGGACTAGACATAGATATAAATGAATTTCTTATAATATCCGTTAAATAAAGAAATTCATTTCAACTTACTAGATGGTCATAAATAGATTGATCTAAATCTTGAGTGTACTGCGAACTCTTGCATGGCAGGCTATGTCATTTGATTTACAAAGGTAAGGTTGGTTGTAGCAATCCCGAACAATAGCTACGTATTTTAGGGACATGGTTTGGTGTGTAGTTGGGGATATTTTTGGTGGACAATTATGACCCATAACATCACTATTTGTAAAAGACATGGTGTTTTTGAACAAATTAACTATGTGACAAAGGAAATTGCTCTTTAATCATTTTGTAATTGGATTACTTGGATATATAAATGATAAAAGTCCATATGATTAGTACCAGATTAATAAGATATGAGACAATATTAATCCACCAAAGGTTTAATCATTAAATATCCATAGTCGTAGTATTATCGAGTTTGGACATCGATAATGCGGAATAGGCTAGTATTACACTTGCGCGCGTTATGGAAGCTTAACGACATTGTTCTCATATATTTAAGTATTGGATACTTATGCAGGTGTGATAGGAGGTTCTGTTAGCCGTTGGACCGGGGACAGCTTCGCTCTGGATAGACCCATCGGAGTCACATCGGTAGAATGACTATGTGTCTATGGGAATTCGAATCAGGGTAGGTGTATGTGGTCTTAACCTCAGACTTGCATCGCTAATACTTGCGACAATCAATATACTTTGGTTTTGGTCGTCCGGAGCTTTAACAGGTTCTATGTACGCCTCTTCTGGATTTAGTGAGAATCATAGTGTATTGGGTGTGATGTCAAGATGGGAGTATCACTTCAGTCATATGGAGATGATGATCACGCATGATACAGAACTAGTACTCTTAAATACTGTAGCTATCGGGATAATATGACTAGGTCATGATTATCTGATTACATAGACTAGTTGCTGATGATCCGATATATGCTTCATACGGGACAGACACAATTCCAGCCCTAGGCCTAGCATGTGACATCCGATACTGGATCGTATTACGCAATACATAGTATATTATGCCTGATACAGATTATATATTCTTCGTTGAAAATTTCTGGAGAATTGGGTAGGCACGATGCTTTGCTAGAAGCCAACCATGTTTTGTAAATCGGTAAGAACGTGGTACGGGGTACGCACGTGTCAGATAGTCCGCCAACCGTATTTACTGCCAACATATCCAGAGATCTCTTGGGTCGCTTCCCAAAGATTCACCAATGACATTTGACTCGAACAGAATTAATCCGGGATTAATTATGAGAGAGAAAATTAATCTGGGATTAATTACGGCAAGAATTTATCTAGGATTAAATTCATCTACAAGAGAGAACGCGATTAATTTGGAATTAATCGGCAAAGTAAATTTAATAGTTAAATTAGATTTTACTATTAATTTATTTATTTGGGCTAAAATAATATATTGGATATATTAATTGAAGTTGGATTTCAATACGGAATTAAAATTGGTTTTTTAAGCGAACAAATTAATTTGGAATTAAATCGTTAGCGACTTTCGTAATAATTTTGCTAGGCATTATTATTTAATTAAATTGGATTTAATTAAGTCGCGATGGAAAATTCGTTTAATCGGATTAAACGAAACCGGGCCCAAAGCGTGTTGTGTAAGCCAACTTGAATTTGGAATTTAATTGGGTGAGACCCACAACTTACATCAAAATGTTTGACATGTGATGTGAGTAGTTGGCCATATTAAATGTGACATTTACTTACACAACTACCAACTTTATTTTATCAAGTCAACACAAGTTTTGGAAACTTGAACTATTCATCGTCTCTCTCTTTCTTTCATTTGGGCGTGAGCTTCTTCTCTCAAAAGGGAAAATTTTGTTTCAAAATTTTCATCAAGCTAGCACTTGGGAGTTGATTTAAGGTGATAGGGAAACTCACCCAAGAGTTTGGAACTCAAATACAAAGCTTGGAGCTTCAACATTCAAGGAGAAATTTTTGAAATTCATCAATCGATCATTGTAAGTATTTCCGCAACTTCTTTGATTTATTCACACACAAATCTTGTTTATAGACCTTGGGCATGTGTAGGACACTAACAATGGTATCATGAGCCATTCTAAACTTGATTTTAATTTTAGGGTTCTTAACTTTAATTTGAGTATTTTTGCTTGGAGCATGATTTTTCGAAATTGGTTGTTTAGTTGTGTAAAGTTGATGATGAATTTGATTTGTGCATCATTGGATTTGAGAAAATTTGATTAGATTAATTTTCCCCAAAATTCCATCATGGCCGAATGCATGTACCCTAGATTAAGCTCATGGTAATTTTGATTTTGACAATTGGATATGTTAAATGCATGAAATGAATATTGATTATTGATTTAATTAGATTGAAATGAAAATTGAATGTTATTTCATGTGATTGCCGTGAGTATGAAGCATGTTGGATGAATTGATTTTACTTCAATTTGTGTTGGACATGAATTGGATAATTAAAGCATGATTAATTGGATTAATTAGTGTTTTTGAAATATTAGATTAATTGATTAATTATGTTAATTACACTTTAATTGAATTAATGTGATTTTAGAATATTATGTTAATTTAATTTGGTTGTAATTTGGCTAATGGGCTTGGTTGGGCCAAGTATGGTTTTGGACAATTGGGTTGGATCCAATTGGGCCTAAAACCATTTTCATAAAGTCCAAATATGACTTTTGGGCCTTTAATAATTTAATTAGGCCTAAAGGGCCTAAATTGATTTTTGGCATATGGTGATTCCTAATTGGGCCTTGGTATTTTGGGTTTGATCCATAATGGCCAAAGCCCATGCCTGAAGAATTAATTGAAAGCCCATTGGACTTTAAATTGAATTGGCATTGGATGCTAATTGGGCCCTTGAGACCCAATTGGATTGGATTTAGAATCCAAGTCTTTAAGGCACTAAAATTAGTGTAATTGTTTAATTTGGAATTAAACATGAATTAGTATTGGATACAATTTAAATTGGATTTAAAATTATAGTTCGATATAATTCAAGAATATTTACTTTGAGTATTTATTCTTAAACTAGTTGGACTCGCGCAAATCAAATCATTGTATGAACATTGGATGGTCATTAATTAAAGATTAATTAATTGGATTAGATTGATTGACAACATGCTTTGTGTGAATACTTGGATGTATTTATATGAATAATGTATATCGGATGGATATTAGATGGGTGGGGTAATTTTGGAAATTGTTGTAAGTATGTTACTTATTTATTAAATTGGACCTGCGTGTCCAGTCTTTCACCTCCTTATCTCTTTGTATTTCACTTCTCACCAATTCCCCTCAATGCAAATGAGGTTTCTTTATGTATTATGTAATTGGGTAGAAGAATGTAAAGTGCTAGCGGGAGAGAGGAAAAAGATAGTGATTTGTTCTAGGAACAAATTGAATTATATATCCATCCGCATATCATTATTAATTTATCACGCCTTATTATGCTTTTAGAATGCATGTTTAAGGGTGTATGATGAGACCTAATCAAAGATAATAAATTGGTTGCCAATTTACGCGAAAAACCCTCACTTTAATATTAAGTGTTTTCCTTCCATTGAGTGGTTCTCTCTCAAGATCCAAGATTGACTTTGATTTGTTGGCCAAAGTCAAGATCCCTGTCCATCGCGGATGTGTTTGAACCACGAAAGCTTTTTTATATATCGCATGTCTTGGGCAGTTGTGACTTGTTGGCCAAAGTAAAGGTAACTTCTGTACATCATTAAGCTTGTTGAGCCAAAGCCAAGGCTTAGTTGATTCAGAGGAAAAATTTAGGAAATATATTGGATATATGTTTTGGACTTGGAGGTCCACCTACCGGATCTAGGAATTGGATGGGATCCAATTGATCTTAGAGATCTACCTAGTTAAGTTTCATACAGCTTGTTGGCCAAAGTCAAGGTTGTGTGTTATTTAACGGGATCCTAGCCCACTAGGAAACTGGGTTTCCGGAGTACTCCACAGAGGGTTAGAGGCTCGCCGAAAAATAGTGGGAGGCTAGTATTAAATTTGTAATTTCGTTTAATACTTTCTAAACGCACTCTTTTATTTTTATTTATCATCGTTATAATATATATTAGTTGGACTAATATCTTTTATTGCTTTCTTTGAACAATTAGATAGTACAAGACACTACTCCACTTGTAGTTGGTTATATAGTTGGACTATAGTAACCATTGCATTTTGAGTGTAGCCAAAATCGTTGATTGGATAGTTGGACTATTGCAATCGAGATGGCTGGAAAGATTAGTGTTATGGACATCATCATGGGCGATAAGGTCTTTAACGGCTCCAATTTTCCAGATTGGGAGATGAATCTCAGGATAGTCCTGGGAGCCGAGAAGTTACTCTATGTCATAGAGAAACCTCTCGGGCCTGAGCCCAGAGTTGAGCAAATAGTAGAGCATGAGCTTTGGAAGACTCATCGTGATGATAACTTTAGTGCTCAATCCGTCATCCTTGCCCCAATGACTCCTCAGTTTCATCGTCAGAACAAAGGATTGGATCTTTATAGTATGATGTTGAAATTGAAGGATCTTCACAGATCTAACCTTAGATCTCAGAAGTACAAATTGCAAAAGAAGTTCTTTCGCTCGCGTATGTCAGATGGTATATCTGTCGAGCACTATGTGTCGCAGATGATTGCTGACATCGAACAGCTAGGTCAGCTGGGCATAACCTTCGAGGCCGAGACTTCCATAGATTTGATCTTACAGTCTGTACCCGACTGCTGGGGCGGGTTCGTCATGAACTATAATATGATGAACCAAGAGAAGACTCTTGGAGAGTTAATGGCGATGCTGAAAGAAGCAGAGCCAGATCTTCTGAAGGGCAAGAAGTGCGAGGCGCATCTTACTTCGACATCTCAGAAGACCAAGGCTTGGCCGAAGGCTTCTGGAGGTGTGAAGAAAAAGAAGAAAAAGGGCAAGGCTAAATCATCACAGTCTTCTGGGAAGACTAAGGACATATCTGATGAGTGGTATTTATATCACTATTTCTCACTCATTTGACCTAATGTTTTGTATTGTTTCTCGAGATTTATGAACGTTTTGATGTGTTTTGTTGTTATTTTACAGATAAATAAAGTTTGGATAGCACTGGAGGCAATTTGGGGCAAAACCGGACAAAAATGCGTCGACATGGATATTTTAATCTTTTCCGCGTCGCGACGCCAAGACCTTCAGCGTCGCGACGCCCAACATGCGCCGAATCTGCTAACGTGCACCGGGTCAACGGGTCAGAATTTGAGAAGTTTGACTTTACTAACGTGCGCCGTGCCACGTGTCACCACCAAAACAAATCCGCTAACATGCGCCGTGCCACGTGTCATCATCATATGCTGCCGACACTCAGAATTGACACGTGTCACCTCGTCATCAGCCATGTCAGCAGTCAAAGAGTCAACTTCGCCATGTGTCATGCCACGTCATCAGCCACGTCACAAGGTCAACCAAGTAAACTTGCCACGTCAGCATCAGCTAATCACAGAGTGACACGTGTCGACACGTGTTGCAATCCTATTGTGCCGACAATTGCAACGCCGCGTCATCGCCACATCAGCGCCACGTCATCATGACGTCATCAATGATGTCATCACAATAATTGAGTCTTAGCCGCCTTGCCACGTGTCGCGTCAACAGTCAGCCGCCTTGCCACGTGTCGCCTCCTCAGTGAGCCACACCAACTGTTCCAGCGTCGCGACGCTGGAACCAAATTTTTCTATAAATTCAGCGCGAAATTTCATAATTCAGTGTGCCTTTCTCTCTCTCATCTCTTTGATGAAGAGAGAGTTTCTCTCTCTAAGTTTATTTTAATTTTATTTTTTTTGTTTTTAGTTTGTAATTAATTTTAATTACGTTTTGTAATAATAGTAATTTAATTTTTACTTTTTACTTTTTACAGTTTTTACTATTCATGAGGAAGTAATTTTCCAGCTAGGGTGAAAGGTAATTCTTTTACTGTTACTATTTAGATTAATCTCCCTTAAAAATAATATATTCACTAATTAAAATACTGACTTAAAAAGGATACCGCTATATTGGTCGGTTGGTAATTTAATTATGATACCGCCTTAATGGCTGGTTGGACTTAATTTGACTTAATCAGGATACCGCCAGATTGGTCGGTTGGTAATATTATCACAAGTTTATATATTATTTTATGGGAGATATCTAAATTAGTAGTAGTAAAAGTAATTCCTTTTACCTTAGCATTTTATTGTAATTTACTTTTCAGCATTTTTATTTTATGTCTTTTACTTTTCAGTTGATACTAGCCCTAGTTATGTGTTGTAACTAAATTAGTTATCTGGGGTTGTGATGAATTTCAATATCACCGGTTTATAAGGGTTAGATTATAGTTTGGGTAATTTAAAGATTTATTTATTAAGTTTTGATCTTAATGCTTTTTATTAATTGGCAATTAATAAAATTGAACTGGGAAACTTAAAATGAACTAGACATAGGGATTTTAAGTTTAAAACCTTAGACTCAATAGCCCACGATCTTCCTTGAGGATAGATAACCCTTTAATAGATTTCCTTACAGGATAGGAATATACCTGTCGGGCGGGGGTAGCCATAATTGGAACTTAATCTGAATGAATCCAGGTAATTTGGTTGACATAGGAATATGGTTCAATTGGGTTATACTGGGTATTTGAATTTGACCATCGGAAGAGGCTTTTACATAATTTCGTGTTCCAGGTTAATAAATCATTATATTACCCAACTATAAAATAATCTCTTCATCTTTAAAATGATATTGGAAGAAATCACAACCCTAGATCTTTGTGTCTTTTGTATTTTCCTTAGTATTTTCTTTTGTCTTTTTATTTATTTATTTATTTAGCAAAGCCACATTCAACCAAACAAACAAACAATCTCTCTCATCTCCATTTAATTAGATATTTGTAAATAAATAGATTCAATAATTAATAACAATAGTAGGAATTAAGTCCTTGTGGGATCGATATTTTTATACTACTTGAACGATACGTACGCTTGCGTTATACGTGTGTGTTTACGCCGGTCAAGTTTTTGGCGCCGTTGCCGGGGATTTATATTTCTTGAGTTATTAATTTTGAAACTATCAAATTTACTTATATCTAATTTTCTTTATTTTATTTTGTAATTTTTATTTCTTTTGTTTTCAGGTGATTAAGAAATGGAACACTATTGGGAGATTGAAAGATTACGAGCCTTACAAGAAGATACACCCCACATCTGGGAGCAACATTCCGGTTTTCTGAGGCCTGTTGTCCAACCCAACAATTATCACTGGATGCCAGAATCAAGCAATGCTACATTTGCTCATCAGAACGAAATGGGGAGATGTGTAATTTGTGATGGTAACCACCCGAGCGA
This sequence comes from Zanthoxylum bungeanum, assembly GCA_019454045.1. Classification (NCBI taxonomy): domain Eukaryota; kingdom Viridiplantae; phylum Streptophyta; class Magnoliopsida; order Sapindales; family Rutaceae; genus Zanthoxylum; species Zanthoxylum bungeanum. The sequence continues at coordinate 28,481 of SKCR01025313.1, forward strand.
TCAATGTATTTACCTTTCAGAGTGGCAAAATTATCAGAATCATTCAAGATACGAAGAACCATCATATTTTCCATCTTATCCACCATCCACCTTTGATCTTTACCAACAAACAGAACCATCAGAGAAAGAACAGATGATTCATATGCTCAAAGATTGGTTTGAAACAGCTCAAATTGATGCACAAATTCAGAGACAATCAGAAATCCTTCAAAGAATGACAGATCAAGTGAGACAATTAACAGAAAACCAGAACTACATACCGCAAGAACCAGTTTCAGATGACACTGATGAAGCCTTCAAGTACCCAGAAATCCACAATGACACCTTAACAGAGGAGGAGGCTGAGCAGTATCAACAACCAGAGGTATCAGTTCAGGAGTCCAAACCAGCAAAGTCTCTATTTGACTTTTATTATTCAGATTCTGATTCTGACGAAGAAGCTGAGCTATTTGTACCAACTGCACCAACAACGGAGGATCAAACTTTCAATCCTCAAAATAAAGATCTTGGAGCATGCTTTACCATGATGTTTGATGAGAATCTACCTGAACCATCCATTCCAGTCATATCAGAGGATGAAGACCTAATGTCAGAAACATCTTTACATCCTCAGGTGGAACAAGAAACAGAGCAAATGAAGGAGCAATTGTCAGACCAAATTAAGAATCCAGAACATTCAGGAAAAACATCGCTGTATCGGGGAGTACAAATCAAAGATATCACCCAGAAGCTTGACAGAATGGAACTCCCATTCCAAGTCAAGCACCATATAAGACCTCCTGATTTTCTTTCTTTCTTTGCAGGAACCACTGGAACAACAAGGAGCAAAAAGGTGGCACAAGCACTAAATATGACAAAATTTTTTTTTGCCACTTTACTGTTGGAAGAGACCCTTCAAAAGCAACGCTCACGGGATTGTCTTTAATCGGACGTCCAAAATAACACTGAAACCTCCTTAACAGATAGATTTCAGTAACGTCTGGCTGAAGACGAAAAATTTAGCGCTAGCAGGGAGGCAACCCATGCAATTTGTTGTAATTTATTTTTGTGTGTGAACTTTTTAATTTGTGTGTTAGTTTTGCAGGAAAAATTAAAAACGGAATTTTTTAGGACAAAGTAAGCCAGTGCAAGCGGGATTTTAAAATAAAAATTTGACAAAATCACGAAGATACAAAGTTGATCCAGAAGAGACGGCCAAGTAAGGAGACATCTCTTGAGACGCGTCCCTATGGATTTATCCGTCGCAAGACTTGGTTTTGCAAAAAAAAAAAAAAAACCTTAACCCTAAAGAACCGAGTGTCGCGACGCTAGACAATTTTCACAGCGTCGCGACGCTGACTCAATTCGGAGACACAAAACAGGGCGCTGGCAGCATTTCCTTTCACTCTTCATCTTCTTCATCCTCAACCACCAGCCGCACCAACAACCACCATCAAACCAAGATCCCCCCCTTGTCGTGACCGAAACCCACCAGCCACCGAACCGAAACCGATCCGTGTCAAACCACCATCACCGAGAGATCTACCGCCGAGTTCACCCACTGCAAAGCCACCACCGCCGAGAACCAACCAAAACCAAGACCCATGGCCGAGCTTCCAACCTTCGACCAAGATCCATCCCCACCGTGAGCCTTTGACCGAGATCCACAGCCGCAACCATCGCCGACTTTCAACCAAAACCGAGCCCATCCACCGCCAAACAGAGAACCACCACCTCGCCTGGACTGAACCACGGTCGTGAATTATAGCCTTGACCTTCAACAAACCAATCACATCCACGGCAAAGAAACCAAGTCGCACCATTGCCGGATCTCAAACCCAAAACCGCAAAACCGACAAAGTCAACCCATCACCACTGCCGACCGAACCACTGCCAAAGCCATTCTGTCAAGATCAAAACCGACCCATCACCCTCACTACCGAGAACAACCACGCCCAAAAAAAAAAAACCGAGCAACCGAACCAATTGCTGAATCAGAAACTAAAATACGGTAATGATTTGATAAAAATTTGATTTGGTAATTGGGTAACTGTGGATTGGATTACGAAGTGTTGGATTGTTGATAGTTTGATTCGTAGTCGTGGGGGCGAAGAGTTGAATTTGGGTGTTTGAGGCCTTTGAGATAGATTTAGGTTGTATTGGATAATCAAAAATTCAGAGGAGATTCTGCCAAAATTTTTAAACGATCGTGGTAAGAACCGTAATTTGGACATAGGTCTTAATCGATTATTTTTCCTGTAAAATTTCATCTAATCCGGTATTACATTCTAAACTCTTCCACTGTTTAAGACATTGGGGACAATGTCTCATTTAGGTTTGGGGGAGGGAATTAGTTGATCAGTACCTTGTTTTTAGTTTGTGTGTTATTTTTATTTTTAGTCCAAAATTTTTCGAAAAATAAAAAAAAATAAAAAATTGAAAAATTTTCAAAAATTACAAAAATATTTTGTGTTTTTGTGTTTTTTATTTTGACTAAAAGGGTGAAATTGGTAAGAGATAGCTGAGTAAGGAGTTTCCACTCCTGAGACGTATTTCAAACCATTTTTGAAACAAGTTAATTTTTGTTTATTTCATTTTAAATTATTTAATTTGTAAATTCTCCTTAAAACTGACTAAATTGATCTTCATATGTTCAGTTAGCAAATATTATCAACATATATAGTAACATACGGACATGAGCTAAAAATTGAAAAGTTTGTAATATTCAGTGCTCTAGTTTAATTGGAGGAAACATCTCAAAAAGCAGTGTAGTAAAAAAAAAAAAAAAATTCTGATGTACAAAAATAAAGTATCTAAGATCCGGGTTATTAAGTCTGTAAGGGTGTTTTAACACCTAGTGCCCTAAAACCAACTGGTTTGGGAGTCACTGGCCCAAAGCTCGCTACATGGATCGAATATGCTACAAAAAAATATATATATATCTGAAGTCTGAGTAATTAAGTTCGTAGGGGTGTCTTAACACCTGGTGCCCTAAAGCCAACTGGTTTGGGAGCCACCGACCCAAAGCTCGCTACATAGACGGAAGGTATTGTATATAAATAAAAAGTCAAAATTCAGAAAAAGCAAAGAAAAAATCAGAAAAATCAGAAAAAGTATTCCATTGCTACAAAAGGTGTGAAATCTAATAGAACTTTAGAACAAAAATATTACTCTTATCAACTCCACTTGTGACTGCTGTGGGAAAAAATGAGTTGATTATTATTATGCTGGCTGTGTATATGGAGAATGGTAAAAATAATCGGAGAATTTACTTATTCGGTAATTTAGAAAGAAACAAAACAACTAGTAACTTGGAGTAGAAGTTTCACCTGATTAGTCACTAACTTCTTTATTCTCTTTTCGCTTGTCTTTTTGCTTTTGTGTGCATTAGTTTTAATACCTTTTTACTTTTGTAAAATGTTTGTGGGTATCATTGCTGTAAACCCTCACGAGACTACAACTCGTCCACTAGGGACACCTAGGGGTTTAAAGGCTTGTTGCATATGCTAAATGCAACCGTGATCCCTACGAAAATGCCTTAGTTAAATTTTATTATGTTATTTTATTTTGTATTTTGCTCGAGGACTAGCAAAATGTTAGGTTTGGGGGTGTGATGAGTGGTATTTATATCACTATTTCTCACTCATTTGACCTAATGTTTTGTATTGTTTCTCGAGATTTATGAACGTTTTGATGTGTTTTGTTGTTATTTTGCAGATAAATAAAGTTTGGATAGCACTGGAGGCAATTTGGGGCAAAACCGGACAAAAATGCGTCGACAGGGATATTTTAATCTTTTCCGCGTCGCGACGCCAAGACCTTCAACGTCGCGACGCCCAACATGCGCCGAATCTGCTAACGTGCGCCGGGTCAACGGGTCAGAATTTGAGAAGTTTGACTTTACTAACGTGCGCCGTGCCACGTGTCACCACCAAAACAAATCCGCTAACATGCGCCGTGCCACGTGTCATCATCATATGCTGCCGACCGTCAGAATTGACACGTGTCACCTCGTCATCAGCCATGTCAGCAGTCAAAGAGTCAACTTCGCCATGTGTCATGCCACGTCATCAGCCACGTCACAAGGTCAACCAAGTAAACTTGCCACGTCAGCATCAGCTAATCACAGAGTGACACATGTCGACACGTGTTGCAATCCTATTGTGCCGACAATTGCAACGCCGCGTCATCGCCACGTCAATGCCACGTCATCATGATGTCATCAATGACGTCATCACAATAATTGAGTCGTAGCCGCCTTGCCACGTGTCGCGTCAACAGTCAGCCGCCTTGCCACGTGTCGCCTCCTCAGTGAGCCACACCAACTGTTCCAGCGTCGCGACGCTGGAGTCTTGGCGTCGCGACGCTGGAACCAAATTTTTCTATAAATTCAGCGCGAAATTTCATAATTCAGTGTGCCTTTCTCTCTCTCATCTCTTTGATGAATAGAGAGTTTCTCTCTCTAAGTTTATTTTAATTTTATTTTTTTTGTTTTTAGTTTGTAATTAATTTTAATTACGTTTTGTAATAATAGTAATTTAATTTTTACTTTTTACTTTTTACAGTTTTTACTATTCATGAGGAAGTAATTTCCCAGCTAGGGTGAAAGATAATCTTTTACTGTTACTATTTAGATTAATCTCCCTTAAAAATAATATATTCACTATTTAAAATACTGACTTAAAAAGGATACCGCTATATTGGTCGGTTGATAATTTAATTATGATACCGCCTTAATGGCTGGTTGGACTTAATTTGACTTAATCAGGATACCGCCAGATTGGTCGGTTGGTAATATTATCACAAGTTTATATATTATTTTATGGGAGATATCTAAATTAGTAGTAGTAAAAGTAATTCCTTTTACCTTAGAATTTTATTGTAATTTACTTTTCAGCATTTTTATTTTATGTCTTTTACTTTTCAGTTGATACTAGCCCTAGTTATGTGTTGTAACTAAATTAGTTATCTGGGGTTGTGATGAATTTCAATATCACCGGTTTATAAGGGTTAGATTATAGTTTGGGTAATTTAAAGATTTATTTATTGAGTTTTGATCTTAATGCTTTTTATTAATTGGCCATTAATAAAATTGAACTGGGAAACTTAAAATGAACTAGACATAGGGATTTTAAGTTTAAAACCTTAGACTCAATAGCCCACGATCTTCCTTGAGGATAGATAACCCTTTAATAGATTTCCTTACAGGATAGGAATATACCTGTCGGGCGGGGGTAGCCATAATTGGAACTTAATCTGAATGAATCCAGGTAATTTGGTTGACATATGAATATGGTTCAATTGGGTTATACTGGGTATTTGAATTTGACCATCGGAAAAGGCTTTTACATAATTTCGTGTTCCAGGTTAATAAATCATTGTATTACCCAACTATAAAATAATCTCTTCATCTTTAAAATGATATTGGAAGAAATCACAACCCTAGATCTTTGTGTCTTTTGTATTTTCCTTAGTATTTTCTTTTGTCTTTTTATTTATTTATTTATTTAGCAAAGCCACATTCAACCAAACAAACAAACAATCTCTCTCATCTCCATTTAATTAGATATTTGTAAATAAATAGATTCAATAATTAATAACAACAGTAGGAATTAAGTCCTCGTGGGATCGATATTTTTATACTACTTGAACGATACGTACGCTTGCGTTATACGTGTGTGTTTACGCCGGTCAATATCCCAAGATGTCTGCCTACACTGTGGCAAACGGGGTCACTCAAAGTGTGACTGCCGTGAGTACAAGGCATACATGAAGGAAGTGAAGACGGTAAGGCTCCGGCTTCAGGTATGTTTTTTATAAACATGTCCACTACTGGTTTTAAAAATTGGATTTTTGATTCTGGATATGGTACTCACATATGTACTGATGTGCAGGATCTGCTGATTAACAGGAGACTGGGTTCAAGCGAGATCGACCTACGAGTCGAAAACGGGACGAGAGTCACTATTTTGGCCGTTAGGACCTATGTTTTGTATCTGCCCTTGGGGCATGTAATTAAATTAGGTGATTGTTGTTTTGTACCTAGTTTGACTAGGAACATCATCTCTGTATCTTGTTTAACCCGATGCGGGTATACCTTTGTATTCCGGAACACTGGGTGTTTTGTATATAAAGATGACATTTTGATATGTATATCAGATGTTAATAATGGTCTTTATATTTTGAATATAAATGAATCTCAAACATATAATATGACAAACAAAAGGCTTAAATTAAGTAAAACAGATGAAACTTATATGTGGCATTGTCTTCTGGGACACATTAACAAGACTGTATATCCACTCTTTCGAAGAATAGATACTTGGACGGATTTGATCCTGATTCATATGATGTCTGTGAATATTGTTTATTAGGTAAAATGCCTAAAACGCCTTTTAGCTGTAAAGGTGTACGTGCCACCGAGCTGTTAGCCCTAGATCATAGTGACGCAAACGGGCCCATGTCTAGCTAGGCTAGAGGTGGTTATGAATACTTTGTAACCTTTACGGATGTTGCATCGCTTTTTGGTTATGTGTATCTTATGAAACACAAGTCGAAAACTTTTGATAAATTCAAAGAGTTTCGACACGAAGTAGAAAAACAGACTGGAAAAAGTATTAAGAACATTATGGTTTGACCATGGTAAAGAATACTTAAGCAATGAGTTTCAAGATTACTTAAAAGAATATGGTATTCTTTCACAGTGGACTCCTCCCGGAACACCTCAATTGAACAGTGTGTCCGAACGGAGAAACCGAACTTTGTTGGACATGGTAAGGTCAATGATGAGTCGCACTGAGCTACCAATTTCCTTCAGGGGATACGCATTGAACAGTGCAATACTTATTTTGAATAAGGTTCCGTCAAAGTCTGTTGGACAACTCCATATGAACTATGGACAGGAAAAAAATCGGGTTTCTCATTCCTAAAGATTTGGGGATGCTGGGCATACGTTAAACGTTTGGATGGTACCAAACTAGAACCCAAATCGGATAAGTGCCTATTTGTAGGTTATCCTAGGGAAACCAAATGATATTACTTCTACAACCCACAAGAGAACAAAATATTTGTTGCTCTTCATGCAGTTTTCCTGGAAAAGGAATTCCTAAATGCAGTGGTAAGTGAGAGGAAAGTAGAACTCGATGAAAATCATAGTGATACTGTTTCTGGCACTGACCCCCTCTCGGAACACAAACAGTCCATCAGGGATGAGACTATTCCACAATCTTCTGATACACAAGAACCGCGTAGGTCAGAGAGAGTCAGAAAACAATCTGAGAGGTATGGGTTTCTGATCTCACCTCATGTAGATATTAATCTTATTGAGGATAATGAGCCAGCTACGTATGAGGAAGCGATACAAGTATCGACTCCGCTTTATAGCAAGAGGCCATGAGGTCCGAAATAGATTCCATGTATACCAACCAAGTTTGGACACTGGTTGATGCACCAGAAGGTGTTAAGCCTATTGGTTGTAAATGAGTCTTCAAGAGGAAGACAGACATGGATGGGAACATACAAACGTACAAAGTTAGGCTTGTAGCGAAAGGTTATCGTGAACGACATGGTGTCGATTACGACGAAACTTTTTCACCTGTTGCCATGATTAAATCCATTCGGATAATGCTTCCTATATCTCTGCTCTATGCTCTTACTATAAGATACGACTTTGCCATCTAATCTTATTGTCTGAACTGGTAGTTTTCACTAAATCCAGAGTGTCTCTAATCTCCTGGGTCTATTCTTTTTAAACTTACATGAGTTTCTACTGGCATTGGGCTGATTCTACTATGTTTGGTCTATTCTATTGACTTCTACTAGTACTGTAAACCTAATGCTGACTTGCCTAGATTCTTATACTATACCAGGTTCTATTTTTTCTAAATTCGGAGGATTCTTTGACCTTTTTCTGGGTGATCTATCTTCCAATGTCTTCCGTTTCTATCTTAGGATAAACTCTCGTCGGTTTTCCTTACGGTTACCTTTATCTATGCTGGTAAAGGCTATGGCAAGCATCTCACGTCTCGACGGATATTGATGTCCTTATTCTGGTACTATTTGTCCTGGTGGAATCTATAACTCATGTATGGTAGGTATGAGATAGGCTCTGTTAGGACAACTTCCTTAATCGGTATCACTGGCTAGTTCGAAATCTAGGTAGCTTAGGGTTGTCAACATATCGGGTTCTGGACTATAGCAATTCGCCATTTTGTTTGCTTATGGACCTGGGTTTGGGCATCTAGAATCTTCATATCCTTTGTGACATCTCATGTATATCAGAAACTCCCAAAACTAATCTAAATTTCTTGCTTCTCTTATGTTTCTGACTACCTATTATTATTCAGAGGAACTTGCTATCTCTATGAGGTACTCAAAGGCTGTAGGATCTGTCTAAAAGAATTTTCTAAGGAGGAAAATAATCTTATTTGGAAGGAATGAATCTTACTCAGTTTTATTTAGCATCTTTTATTCTTGCTCGGGCTCACTCTGTTCTCCTTACTACTACAAGTTCTGGTGTTTTCTCTATTATCTATTTCTGTATTTCTATCTCTTATTGGCTTTGGTTGCTTAAATATCTATGTACCATTCTTTACTTTTCTTATAGCTTTTTCTTCACACTCGTTTACATGACTATTCTTAGAACTTTACTATTTGTTCTCATAACATGTCTTGAACTTCTGCTGATAAGCCAAGATAACTATAGAATGATTTTCTTTGTTAGAATAAGGGTTATGGCTACTTTATTAGGAAGAAGATTCAGATAGCTTTGGGAATTTTACTAACCTGTCTATAGGACTTGAGGACGTACTCAATGCTTAGATAATAGAGAGGTAGTGTCTCGCATATGGGTATCCCGGACATATTTCATATACAATACCCCAAGACTCTACCCACTACAGTCACTGACTCCCTAGACCATGCTCTGATACCATCTTTGTAACATCCATCTCTAGGAGATGCTACCGGGAGGGAATATGCTATCTTATCCCTCCGAGCCTCTGACCAACTAACTATGATTAATGATGTAAAACTCATTACAAACATAAACTCACGCATAGGGACTATTTCCCAACTCAATAATCATGAAAATGCATCTCAAATACTTATACAATGTACCAATAGTACATTACATCACAACTCTGGTATTAGACACACTCAACGACCAATATTATAAAATATATGTCATGCAAATTTTGCTTGACACTGACTATATTGAACTTATGTACTCAATCTTGTGGACTCCACACCCTAGTGACTGCCATCAGTACCCATCCTCTCGAGCTCATCCTCCGGATAAACCTGGAAAAAGGAAAATACTGAGAGTGGGGGGGTCAGATCGTTTGAACGATCTAATAAGTGGACAGTTAAAACTGAAAACTGATTCTTTCAGAAAAATTCATGGTTGTGAAAATGAAATTCTCCCAGAAAAAATCTTTCTGGAAATGTCTTTCTTACTTGAAAATACATCTCTTTCTGTAAAACTTTTTGAAAACTCATTTCTGTCTGTAAGACTCTGAGCTTCTCTGTAAAACTGAGTTCACGTGAAAACTCTTTCGTAACATTTATCTTTTCTGAAAAATCTATTTCCGGAAGTCCGTTTCTAAAAATCTATTTTTTTTTGTTTTTGAGAAATTTGTATCTGAAAAATTTGTATCTGAATATCTGGCACATGAGGGTGTAACCTCTTATTGTTCCCCCCATACGCAAAATCTAGTGCTTGGGGGTGTCCCCCATACGTAGATATCTGGTGGTCTTGGAGCGTTACGTCTCGCTGTCCCCCAAGCCACAAATCAAGAGTCGGGGTGCGAATTTGTGCTACCCTCCTGGCATAAAATCTGGGATCTATGGGCATCTGTCATCCCTAGTCTTGAATTATGTGTTAACACGATATCTGTGTCCGTCAATTCTATATCCGTGAAAAGTTATAACTGAGGTGGGTTTTTCCCTCATGCCTCGAAAATCAAAAAACTCAAGTTCTAAAAATCTGTTCTTTCTGAAAATCTCTTCTTAAAACTTCTTATTTAAACACAATTGAAAGAAATCTTGGCTAACGCCCTAAGTGCTCAAAAGTAAGTCTTGATTCAAATATATATAAGTAAATATAGTTTGAGAGAAATGTACACTCACTAGATTTTGGAATCTGGCTAGCACTGTTTCACTTCATCTAAAAGCTTGGGATTCCTACCTATAATCTATAATCGGTAAATTTGGTTAGAATATAAATCGTGAATATGCTTTAGAATTGTACTAAGTTTCTCCATTCAACTAATCTATAATCACCACATGATGTATAATTCTTGTGATATGTCACGATGCATGTATAAGTGTTGATACGAAACCCTTAAGGTGGCCTATAACATTTAAAATTGAAACTGAAATGATATGGAACTATTTATGTCTCGCGTTGCAACGCCAGGTCTATCGCATCGTGACGCCAACCTAAGCAGACTCGGGCAAAGGGCATGTTCTATTTCGCGTCACGACGCCAGACTTTACGTGTCACGACGCCCACTGATCGGCGTAAACACACGCGTATAACGCAAGCGCACGTATTGTTCAAGTAGTAAAAAAGTATCAATCCCACGAGGACTTAATACCCAATCTATTAATTTTATGAGGTCAAATGATTACTAGTATCTAACAGGTTGTTTGATTGATTTGAAATGGTGACGATTCTAAATTTAAAAACAAGTAAATAAAATTGTTCAAAAGTAGATTTTAAGAAAATTCAATATTAAAAACTATCTAGGGTTGTGATTTCTTTCTAATATCTTTTAAAAGATGAAGTGGTTATCTTAAAGTTCGGTAAAATATTGATTTATTAACCTGGAACACTAAATTATGTGTAAGCCTCTGTCGATGGTCAGACACAAATACCCAGTTTAACCCAATTGAATCATATGTCTATGTCAACCAAATTATCTGGATTCATTAAGTTTAAGTTCCAATTATGGCTTCCCCCGCCCGAAAAGTATATGTCTATCCTGTAAGGAAATCTATTAAAAGGTTATTTATCCTCAAGGAAGATCGTGGGCTATTAAGTCTAAGGCTGAAACCTAAAATCCCTATGTCTAGTTCATTTTAGATTTACCAGATGAATTTTATTAGTGGCCAGTTAATAAAAAGTATTAAGATTAAGAATTAATAAATAAATCTTTATATTACCCAAACTATAATCTAACCCCTTATAAACCGGTGATATTAAAAGTCATCACAACCACATATAACTAATTTAGTTACAACACATAACTAGGGCTAGTAAAAACTTGAAAATAAAAGACATAAAGTAAAAATGCGGTAAAGTAAATACTGAAAAGTAAATTACAATAAAATAAAATGCTAATGTAAAAGGAATTACTTTTACTACTACTAATTAGATATCTCCCATAAGATAATATATAAACTTGTGATTATTTTACCAACCAGCCATATAGGGGGTAACCTAATTAAGTCAAATTAAGTCCAACCAGCCATTAAGGCGGTAAAAAGATTTGTCCATGAACCTGCAATATAGGCGGTAAGAAAGTTTAATTACCAACCGACCAATCTGGCGGTATCCTTGATTAGTCAAGTTTAAACCAGATTTAAAATGAATTACCAACCGACCAATCTGGCGATATCCTTTTTAAGTAAATATTTTAAATAGTGAATATATTATATTTAAGGGAGATTAATCTAAATAGCAATAGTAAAAGAATTACCTTTCACCATAGCTGGGGAAGTTACCTCCTCATGGTGAATAGTAAAAACTGTAAAAAGTAAAGAAAGTAAATTACTATTATTACAAAAAGTTATTAAAATTTAATTACAAAACTAAAATTAAAAGAAACTAGAGAGAGAAACACCATCTTTACATCAAAGAAATGAGAGAGAGTGATACATCTAAAACTGGAATTTCGCGCTATATTTATAGGCATCAGTAAGGGTCACGCGTCGCGATGCCCAGCTAGCGTCGCGACGCCCGTTTGGTCGACGTGGCAGCTTCTGGTTCGTCGGTTGAAGATTCTGGATAAGGTGATAAGGTGACACGTAGCAAGGTGGTTGAGGCTCAATTATTGTGACACATGGCAGCTTCTGATTGGTCGGCAAGATTCTTATCCGCCACGTGTCAGATAGGGATAAGAGAGCCAATAATTGATGCTGAGGTGGCGACACGTGGCAATTTGACTGTCGGCACCATAGAATCGCGACACGTGGCATGCTGTGAATGGTTGATGATGACGTGGCAGTGACGTGGAAGTTTGACTCGGTCAACCTGGTGATGTGGACGATGAAGTGGCAATGACGTGGAGTAACATGTGGCGATACATGGCGATGGTGACTGTCGGCACCGTAGGATGATGACATGTGGCACGGTGCATGTTAGCAGATCGGCTGTGATAGTGACACGTGGCACGGAGCACGTTAGCAAAGTCAAACTTTTCTCAGATTCTAATTTGTGGACCCGGCGCACATTAGCACTGTTCTTCGCATGTTAGACGTCGCGACGCCAAAGGCTTGCGCGGCGCGATGCGCCCAAATTACCAAAATGCCATTTTTGCCAATTTTCACTGTTTTGCTCCAAATTACCTCCAGAATGTCCTGAAACTTTATTATCTACAAAATAACACAAAACACATCAAAATATTCACAAAACTCAAGAAAATATACAAAATATTAAGTTAAATGAGTGGGAAATAGTGATAGATTTACCATTCATCACCCACCTGATCAGGCCTGAGGTAGAGAGCCTCTGCTCATTACGCGTCAACGCACACATGTTCAGACTAAGGCAGTGACTACTTTATGGTTACACATCGTGATTCTAGGTGTCGAGCATCGCGACCTGGCTTGTTTTTAGGGCCTAACACCAATTCCTTCAAGACAAAGCTCAAGTTAATTGTTAGTGTTCCTAGAACATTCCAAAGATCTCTAAGATGATTTGTGTGTGAATAAATCAAAATGAGTTGCGGAAAAACTTACTTTGATCGGATGAGATTCAAAAATTTCCATGGATGTGTGGAAGCTCCAAGCTTTGTATGTTGTTCCAAACTCATGGGTGAGTTTCCCTATCATCTTCTTTTGACTCTAAACGTGCTAGCAAGCTTGAAATTTTGAAAGAAAAATTACCCTCCAAGAGAAGCAAAGAATCGGCCAAGGAGAGGAATGGAGGAGAGAAGTTGTGTTTTGTTATTTTTGTTTCTAAAATAAAAAGGTGTTACACAAGTTGACTTGTCAAAAATGTGTATATGCTTTTCCAAAAGCAAAACAAAAACAAAGTGTGTTGGAGACGTTATCATAAAAGCTCACAACCACTTCCATCAACTAAAATGACTAGTAATGTAAGTTGGTGGGTCCCACACTTAAATTCAAAATTCAAGTTGGGTGAGACTACACACTTCGGGCTTGGGTTCGTTTAATCCGATTAAACAAATTTTCTGTCGCGACATAATTAAATCCAATTTAATTAAATAATAATGCCTCGCAAAATTATTACGAAAGTCGCTTACGAAATAATCCCAAAATAATTCGTTCGGACGAATTAAAATCAATTTTAATTCCGCATTGAAATCCAATTTCAATTAATATATCTAATATATTATTTTAGCCCACTTAATTAAATAGTAAAATCTAATTTCACTATTAAATTCATTTTGCCGATTAATTCCAAATTAATCACGTTCTCTCTTCTCGACGAATTTAATCCTAGATAAATTCTCGACGCAATTAATCCCAGATTAATTTTCACTTTGTTAATTAATCCCAGATTAATTCTTACCGTAATTAATTCCAAATTACTTTTCTCTCTCATAAGTAATCCCAGATTAATTCTGTTTGAGTCAAATGTCATTGGTGAATCTTCGGGAAGCGACCCAAGAGATCCATGGATATGTTGGCAGTAAATACGATCATCGGACTATCCGAACACGTGCGTACCCGTTACCACGTTCTTACCGATTTATAAGACATGGTTGGCTTCTAGCAAAGCACCGTGCCTATCCAATTCTCCAGAAATATTCTTTAAAGGAATATATCATCTTTATTAGGCATATTATACAAAGTATTGCGTATTACGATCCAATATCAGATGTCACATCCTAGGCATGAGACTGGAATTGTGTCTGCCCCGTACGAAGCATATATTGGATCACTGGCAACTAGTCTCTATAATTGGATAATCATGACCTAGTCATATTATCCCGATGACTGCAGTACTTAAGAGTACTAGTTCCGTATCCTACGTGATCATCATCTCCATATGAATGAAGTGCTACTTCCATCTTGACATCACACCCAATACACTACGATTCTCAGTAAACCTAGAAGAGGCGTACATGGAACCTGTTAACGCCCCAGACGACCAAAACCAAAGCGTACTGATTGTCGCAAGTATTAGCGATGCAAGTCTTAGGTTAAGACCAAATACACCTACCCTGATTTGGATTCCCATAGACACATAGTCATACTACTAATGGGATTCCGATGGGTCTATCCAGAGCGAAGCTGTTCCCGTACCATCGGTAAACAGAACCTCCTATCACACTTGCATAAGTATCCAATACTTAAATATATGAGAACTATGTCGTTAAGCTTCCATAACACGCACAAGTGCGATACTAGCCTATTCTGCATTATCGATGTACAGTCTCGATAATACTACGACTAGGGATATTTAATGATTAAACCTTCCGTGGATTAATAATGTCTCATATCTTATTAATCCGAAACTAATCATAAGGACTTTTATAATTTATATATTAGAGTAATCTAATTACAAAATGATAAAAGAATAATTTCCTTTGTCACATAGTTAATTTTGTACAAGAACACCATGTCCTTTACAAAATAGTGATGTTATGGGTCATAATTGTCCAACAATCTCTCACTTGGCCTATAACCATTCACTCAAATGTCTAACACCTGAACTATGTATGGGTCGCTCATGCTTATGCTGAGTTATCGTTTTCGCCAACGGATTTACAAGGTTATCATCTGATGCGATTTATTCGATCATCACATCGTCATGATGTATGATCTCATGAATTAGATAAAACCGTCGAAGTACATACTTGGATCATTGATGAGACCGTAATTCTTTAGCTTGTGTTGTAGCCTAGCTCAGCTGCTAACAGAACTACTTCTAATCCAATTAGGAATTTTTATAGATCCAAAATGCTTCTTTTGCTGCCTCAGCCGCAACAATAGATTCTGCTTTGTAGTTGAATCATCAACAGTATCTTGCTTGGAAGATTTCCAGCTCACTATTCCATTGTTCAAACGAAATACGTACCTTTATTGCGACTCAAAACCGTCTTCATCGGTTCGAAAACTTACAACGGTGAACCCAGTCACTTCAAGTTCTCATTCTCCATAGCTTAAGAAAGCATCCTTAGTTCGTCTAAGATACTTAAGGATGTTCTTAACATCAATCCAATGACCATCATCTGGATTGGCTTGATTGTGACTCCAAATGCTCAAAGCATATGAGACACCACGTCGCGTACATGTCTAACAACGTACGAGCTCTCAGAGAGCACCAACAACTTTTAGACCTATCCTAGTAGATCCTTATTCCTAGAACAAAGGTTGCATCTCCTATGTATTCCATGGAGAATTTTAATGAAAGCCAAGCTTTAACCGATTGTTAACATGGGGATATTATTTCCAAGAAATAATACATCATCAATGTATAAGACATCCAATGTCAATGTGCTCCCACTAACCTTTTTATATACACAATAATCATCTTCGTTTTGAATGAAACCATATGTAATATGATCTGATCAAAATATTGGTTCCAAGAACACAATGCTTGCTTCAATCTATAAATGGATCGAATTAACTTGCAAATCTTGTTTGCATGTTTCGGCACGACAAAACCGTCAGGATGTTGTAAACATCCTCCAAAAGGTTTCCTTTAAGGAAAGCGGTTTTGACATCATTTTGCCATATTTCATAATCGAAATATGCAGCAATAACAAGCATTATCCGAATGGATTTAATCATGGCAATGGGTAAAAGGTTTTGTCATAATCGACACCATGTTGATGACGATTCACTTTCGCTACAAGCCTAGCTTTGTACGTTTTTATGTTGCCATCAATGTTTGTCTTCACCATGAAGACCCATTTGCTACAATAGGCACAATGCCTTCTGGTACATCAACAAATGTCCAAACTTGGTTGGTATACATGGAATCCATTTCGGACTTCATGGCACTTTGCCATAAACCGGAGTCGATACCTTGTATCGTTTCCTCATACATAGTTCGTTCGTCTTCCTCAATAAGATTGACATTTACGTGAGGTGAGATCAAAAGAACACCATGTCCTTTACAAAATAGTGATGTTATGGTCATAATTGTCCAATAATCTCCCACTTGGCCTATAGCCATTCACTCAAATGTCTAACACCTGAACTATGTACGAGTCGCTCATGCTTATGCTGAGTTATCGCTTTCGCCAATGGATTTACAAGGTTATCATCTGATGTGATTTATTCGATCATCACATCGCCACGATGTATGATCTCATGAATCAGATAAAACAGTCGAACTACATACTTGGATCATTGATGAGACCGTAATTCTTTAGCCTGTGTTGTAGCCTAGCTCAGCTGCTAACAGAACTACTTCTAATCCAATTAGGAATTTTTATAGATAAAAAATGCTTCTTTTTTGCTGCCTCAACTGCAACAATAGATTCTGCTTTGTAGTTGAATCGACAACAGTATCTTGCTTGGAAGATTTCCAGCTCACTGTTTCGTTGTTCAAACAAAATATGTACCATTATTGCGACTCAAAGTCGTCTTTATCGGTTCGAAAACTTACAACGGTGAACCCAGTCACTTCAAGTTCTCCTTCTCCATAGCTTAAGAAAATATCCTTAGTTCGTCTAAGATACTTAAGGATGTTCTTAATATCAATCCAGTGACCATCACCTGGATTTTCCTGATTGTGATTCCAAATGCTCAAAGCATATGAGACACCAGGTCGCGTACATGTCTAACAACGTACGAGCTCTCAGAGAGCACCAACAACTTTTAGACCTATCCTAGTAGATCCTTATTCCTAGAACAAAGGTTGCATCTCCCAAGTATTCCATGGAGAATTTTAATGAAAGCCAAGCTTTAACCGATTGTTAACATGGGAATATTATTTCCAAGAAATAATACATCATCAATGTATAGGACATCCAATGTCAGTGCACTCCCACTAACCTTCTTATATACACAATAATCATCTTCGTTTTGAATGAAACCATATTGTAATATGATCTCATCAAAATATTGGTTCCAAGAACACAATGCTTGATTCAATCTATAAATAGATCGAATTAACTTGCAAATCTTGTTTGCATGTTTCGGAATGACAAAATCGTCAGGATGTTGTAAACATCCTCCAAAAGGTTTCCTTTAAAGAAAGCGATTTTGACATCATTTTGCCATATTTCATAATCGAAATATGCAGTAATAACAAGCATTATCCGAATGGATTTAATCATGGCAGTGGGTAAAAGGTTTCGTCGTAATCGACACCATGTTGATGACGATACATTTTCGCTACAAGCCTAGCTTTGTAAGTTTGTATGTTGCCATCCATGTTTGTCTTCACCATGAAGACCCATTTGCTACAAATAGGCACAATGCCTTCTGGTACATCAACCAATGTCCAAACTTGGTTGGTACATATGGAATCCATTTCGGACTTCATGGCACTTTGTCATAAACCAGAGTCGATACCTTGTATCGTTTCTTCATACGTAGTCTGTTCGTCTTCCTCAATAAGATTGACATCTACATGAGGTGAGATCAGAAACTCATACCTCTTAGGTTGTTTTCTGACTCTCTCTGACCTACGCGGTTCTTGTGTATTAGAAGATTATGGAAATTCTCATCCCTGATGAACTGTTCGTGTTCCGTAAGGGGATTAGTGCCAGGAACAGTATTACTCTGATTTTCAACGAGTTCTACTTTCCTCCTACTTACCACTGCATTTAGGTATTCCTCTTTCAACAAAAACTGCATGGAGAGCAACAAATTTCTTTGTTCTCTTTTGAGTTGTAGAGGTAATATCCTTTGGTTTCCCTAGGATAACCAATTACAAATAACCGTTAATCTGATTTTGGTTCTAGTTCGGTACCATCAAAATATATGCCCAGCATTCCCAAATCTTCAGGAATGTGAAACCCGATTTCTTTCCTGTCTATATTTTATATGGAGTATGTCTATCAGAATTTGACGGAACCTTATTCAAAATAAGTATTTCTCTATTCAATGCGTATCCCGAGAAGGATATTAGTAGCTCAGTGCGACTCATTATTAACCTAACCATGTCCAACAAATTCTGGTTTCTTCATTCGACTATCATTGGTGAATCTTCGAGAAGCGACCCAAGAGATCCCTGGATATGTTGGCAGTAAATACGGTCATCGGACTATCTGAACACGTGCGTACCCAGTACCACATTCTTACCGAATTATAAGACATGGTTGGCTTCTAGCAAAGCACCGTGCCTACCCAATTCTCCAGAAATATTCTTTACAGGAATATATAATCTTTATCAGGCATAGTATACAAAACTATTGCGTATTACGATCCAATATCGGATGTCACATGCTAGGCCTGGGGCTGGAATTATGTCTGCCCCATACGAAGTATATATCGGATCACTGGCAACTAGTCTCTAATATCGGATAATCATGACCTAGTCATATTATCCCGATGACTGCAGTACTTAAGAGTACTAGTTCCGTATCCTACGTGATCATCATCTTCATATGACTGAAGTGATACTTCCATCTTGACATCACCCCAATACACTATGATTCTCAGTAAACCCAGAAGAGGCATACACATAACCTGTTAATGCCCCGGACGACCAAAACCAAAGCGTACTGATTGTCGCAAGTATTAGCGATGCAAGTCTCAGGTTAAAACCAAATACACCTACCCTGATTCAGATTCCCATAAAAACATACTCATACTACCAATAGGATTCCGAGGGGTCTATCCAAAGCGAAGCTGTTCTCGTACCATCGGTAAACAGAACCTCCAATCACACTTGCATAAGTATCCAATACTTAAATATATGAGAACTATGTTGTTAAGCTTCCATAAGACGCACAAGTGCGATACTAGCCTATTCCGCATTATCGATGTCTAGTCTCGATAAAACTACGACTAGGGATATTTAATGATTAAACCTTTCGTGGATTAATTTTTGGGTTTTCTCAGTCAAACCAAGATCATATTAAGCATAAAACATGTGAATACGCAAAGTAAAGTAGATGAAATACTCACTTTGATCGGGTTGGATGTTGGTGTAGAGTTCAAAACATTTGCCTCCTGTAGGACACAGATGTGGACGACGCTGTTCCGGGATCGCGGCCTAGTTGGGAGTACGGAGTAGCCCGCGGGGGACTACACTGGAGAATAATGGATTCGCCACCCGGTGTGAACCAGGAAAATGATTTAAGGCCACACTCACCCCTCGTAAGGGAAGACCTCAAACCGTTGGGTTCGGAATGGTCCCTTACTTATGCCACTTGTAATGATGTGATTTGTGCAATAATCTAACCAAACCTAAGCAACATGTATTTCCAAGTGTATTATATTTCTAAGTTCGCACGCATAAATCAAAAGTTCATCTAAGTTCACATGTAACACATTTTCATATTTACATACAACATATTTGCATATAATCTATGTCTAAATTTGCATACAACCTATTTGCATACAATCTATGTCCAAATTTGCATACAACCTATTTGCATACAATCTATGTCTGAATTTGCATACAACCTATTTGCATACAATCTATGTCCGAATTTGCATGCATAAAGATAAATTGAAATACGCAAGCATACAATGTCATAAGCACATTACATTCATGGACACATAAATGCAAACAAATGGCAGTTGCACAATCATACGTAATAAAGAGAAACAATTAGGTATATAATGCAAAGAAATAACCAAAGTGGCAATTGTACATCAAAATAAACGTGCCATGATGTGATTTGAAAGATAAATAATGGAAGTGAAAGAAAAGAGATGCGATATATGCCCACATCTATATAGGACTTCAAGTGTCCGATTGAACGTATCTCACATTCAATCGAATGTACTTTGTCCGGTGCGGTAAAATGTCGTGGCAAAGGTAGCCTGTAGGCTTTCTATCCCTCAAGGTGGAGGACCTTTACTAAAACTTGATTTGCCCATGCGCGATGCAACATGATGCATGATTATGCGAGAAGATGACATACAAAGAAAAGCAAATAATGAAATAAAAGCCATGGCGAAGTATCGTGGTAAAGGTAGACCGTAGGCTTTTTATCCCTTCAAATAGAGGACCTTTAATCCAACTTACTAAGCCCATGCGCATCACATCATAATGCATATAAAAGTAAAGACAACAATATTGGACTTCGTATCCCCGGCTGGACACGTCTTACATTCAACCGAATATACATTATCCGGCGCGGCAAAGCATCGTGGTAAAGGCTTTTAACCCCTCGACATGGAGGACCTTTAATCCAACTTACTAAGCCCATGCGCTAATAACATAATGCATATAAAAATAAAGACAACAATATCGGACTTCGTATACCCGATTGAACACATCTTACATTCGACCGAATATACATCATCCGGCACGGCAAAGCATCGTGGTAAATGATTTTAACCCCTCGACATGGAGGACCTTAATCCACTTACTTACTAAGCCCATGCGCTAATAACATAATGCATATAAAAATAAAGACAACAATATCGGACTTTGTATACCCGATTGAACACATCTTACATTCAACCGAATATACATCATCCGGCGCGGCAAAGCATCGTGGTAAAGGATTTTAACCCCTCGAAATGGAGGACCTTTAATCCAACTTACTAAGCCCATGCGCTTTATCTCATCATTACACAAACAATAACATGCAGAACTTAAATAATGGATAATAAACAAACAAGACAAAATAAATCGAAATATGTGCCGTTTGCTCGAGTGGTACGTGGAGTTATATCCCTAGTACAGACCGCACTACCGTCCATTCGGATTCGGCTACGGAGTTTACGTCTGCGTTTCCATCCTATATACCATAAGAGGCGACACATTTTCCATTTTATTCAAGGGCCATAACACACATCATTCCACAATACTCATGCAAGTAATAAACAATAAAAATACGAATGAAAATATATGTAAAAAGTGTCCTCAGGTCTAACCTTTTACGTCGACTCTCGAAAACGCGTTACAAGGCCGTCGGAAGGGCTAACACTTCGCAACCCCTATCATTATATTTTATCTTTGTTTCTTGGCCGTGTGGTGTAAGGGGCGTGGTCTCCTTTAGGGTTTAGTTTGTGTATATTTTATAGTTACAAGCTAGGGTTAGGGTTATGCATATGTTTTTTAAACAAGGAAACAAATCAATTATTTCCTGTGTGTATTTAATTTAATTATTAAAGGAAAGGATAATTTTATTTTGGTGGGTGATTTCTTTAAATTAGGTGAGTGATTTATTTAATTTAGGAATTTAATTTAATTAGATTTTAATTGGTTTAATTTCAATTTAATTGATTTTAATTTAATTTAATTTAATTTGTGACATGTATTTTAAATGTTATAATTATTTTTGGATGGGCTTGGGTGAGATGGGCTTGGTGGTGTCTTAGTGATGTGTGGGCTAAGGGTGTGTTTTAAAACGGAAGTCCAACAAGCTAACCCGAAGCACAACGAGTGAATAAAAATCCAACAAAATACTGATTTCTGTCTTTTCCCTTCCGACGTCTGTTTCCTGCGACTTCCGCGACTTAAGAGGTAGTGCCTCTAAATGAGACTCATCATAGGGACTTACATGCAAAAATGCAGTGCCTCGCCCCCGGGACACATTCCCAAAACTGACAATGCTGATGTGGGCCTCGCCCCAGACAGATACTGATGTGGGCCTCAATCCTAGACTGAAACTGATGTGGGCCTCGCTCCCCAAAACTGAAACTGATGTGGGCCTCGGCCCTGGGACTCATCCCTAAAACTGATACTGATGTGCGGGCCTCGACCCTGGGACTCATCCCCAAAACTGAAACTGATGTGGGCCTCGACCCTGTGACTCATCCCTAAAACTGATACTGATGTGCGGGCCTCGACCCTGAGACTCATCCCCAAAACTGAAACTGATGTGGGCCTCGGCCCTAGGACTCATCCCCAAAACTGAAACTGATGTGCGGGCCTCGACCTTGGAACTCATCCCCAAAATTGAAACTGATGTGGGCCTCGGCCCTATGACTCATCCCCAAAACTGAAATTGATGTGGGCCTCGACCCCGTGACTCATCCCCAAAACTGAAACTGATGTGGGCCTCGGCCTTGGGACTCATCCCCAAAACTGAAAATGCTGATGTGGGCCTCGCCCCCGAGCTGATGCTGATGTGGGCCTCGACCCTGGGACTCATTCCCAAACTGGTACTGATGTGGGCCTCGGCCCACAGACTGATACTGATGTGGGCCTCGCCCCTAAACTGATATTGATGTGGGCTCGCCCCCAAACCGATACTGATATGGGCCTCGCCCCCAAACTGACGCGGATGTAGGCCTCGCCCCTAAACTGATACTGATGAGGGCCTCGCCCCCAAGCTGATACTGATGTGGGCCTCGACCCTGGGACTCATCCCTAAAATTACTACTGATGTGGGCCTCGACCCTGGGACTCATCCCCAAAACTGATACTAGTGTGATATTGCATATCAACATGCTGTATTGCCTCTCACGAGATAATCCTGATAGCTAAACATATTTTCATCCTCAACGGATGCTTCGCGTCGAAACCAGAGAACCTTCAAAGTACTTAATACACTTAGATCCGCTCGTCTGAATGAGTGATCTGAACTAGACTCCTAGTGTGTGTGTGTCAAGGCTCTTTCGCAGCTTAATCCTTAAGTAAGCCAACTCGATGATTTTGTCTCGGAGAATCGGATCAGTAGGTCTAACCAACCTAGATGTCTTGATCACACTCTGTGATTACTTCCTCGTACTCAACATGATATGGTTTTCTCCTCTCTTTTTTTCTTTTTTTGTTCTTGTCTTTTTTTTTTTCTTTCTTCCTCTTTTTCGACACACCTACCCTTTAAGGTAGTATTTCTCCTCATGGTGGTCCTAATACTCGCCCATAGGTAGCTTCACGCTTATCGATTATAGGCGGTCTATTTTTTTCTTTTCTTTTCAGAGACTTTTTCTTTGTTTCCAACCATATCATAAATCATAGCATAAGTAAACCAGGATGGACATCTAGGAAAACAGTCATTCACTGATCCATCATCTCTTCAACTAGTCATCTTGCCGACTACTCAGGCTTCCATCACTAAGACCCCGTGATCAAGTGCTCGCGAGTCTAGCTGAGATCGACAATTCAGAATACCGGATGAGAGCACATCTCGCACTTATCATTTCCAAGGTTTCTCCCTACAGCAAACAATGTCGTAACCGGACATATGCCTGACTATCAAAGATTTCTCTTTTTTTTTACTCACTCCACATAATTCTTCCTTTCAACCGCTGATAATGTGGGCTTCGCCCCCTGGGAACCATTCCTGAAACTTATACTGATATGGGCCTCGACTCTGGGATTCCTTCCTGAGACTAATATTGAAGCGGGCCTCAACCTAGTGATTCATTCCTGAAACTGATACTGATTCTGATTCATTCCTGAGACTGGTGTGGGCCTCAACCCCATGATTCATTCATAAACCTGATGACATTGTACTGACACTGCTTCTGATTGGCTTACCTTTGCCGTTTTCTCTTTTTCTTCTTTGAACCTGTGAATACAAAGAAAACAAAACACAAAAAGAACGCAAGTGCGTTACGTGTATTCATGCATGCATGGATGAATTTCCTATCCCGTTGGGTTAGGTCATCTGCCAGTTCTGTTGGTGACTGTTTGGTCTTCTCTTCCTCAGGCAAAGTACTGCTTTAATCTATCTATATTGATCGGCTCGGTGAAGTAATTCCCTTCCAAATCTAACAATCTCACTGCCCCATTCCCCATTACTTAATGGCTAGCCTGTTTTTTATGCTTGCTTCTCCTGAGGATTCCCCGTGTTTCTAAACATCGATGAATATCATAATACCAGAGTTGAATGTTATTGTCAAATATACTCTTGTTGCAGAGATTCAAGCAAGTAAGCGAAATGAACGTCTTTATTATCATTAAAAAGGTTCGAACAAGCAGATAAAATCAATGTCTTATGATTAATGAATGTGACATCACAATTGATTGAGATCAGGAAAACAAACATCCCCGTAATTTACAACTTTGTCTTCTTTCGTCTACTTGCTTTTTCCGGACATCAGATCCTCTAACTCCTGTAATTCTTTTTCCCACTTACTTTCCCTTTTATACTCTGTTTCATTCTTACTAGTGTTGCCCCATATCTCCATGCGAGAAGTTTGGTGGATGTGGGTTTGGAAGACAAGGCTGTCGGGTAGGCCAGAGTTGATCATATTGGTGGGTGGAGGTTTTCTGTGTGTGATGGGTTGTTCTTTTTCCGGGTCGAGTATTTTATGGGAATCTATGAGGTCTTGGATTTCATGCCTAAGGCGGGTGTAGTTATCAGTGTCATGGCCATGTTGCTGGTAGAAGTGACAATAAAGGTTCACCTTGAGGTAGCGTGGCACAGGGTTTGGAAGTGGTTTAGGCTCTAAGGGATTTATGAGTCCTTGCCTTTTCAGCTCTTCAAACACCTCTGACAAAGGTCTACCAAGATTGGAGAATCGTCTGTTTCTGATGGGGGTAACCTCAGAGGGAGTGGGCTTGGTCTTTTAAAGTTTCCCAATGGTCTTTCCATTCTGGTTGCATAACTTCATGTTGTTGCCTATACGGGGTACGGTCAAAATGGCCACAGCATTAGTCAGAACTTGCAACATCTCAATAATTTTGGTTACTTTGGTCTCCAATCGATCCAGGCGGGATCTCTCGTTGTCTGACTCACTCATGTTGGCTGATGGTCTTCTGACAAGTCTTCCTTCTTCCCCAACCCAACAGATATCTATGATGGCTTTTAGACACAAGGGTTAACATGATGCGTGTATGCATGAAATTCATGAGATGTGTGCGATGTATGGAATATATAAGCCAATTAAGATCTTTACACTAGTTGGCCCATTATCATTTTAAAGTATTCAATCACGCTATTGCATGGTGCAAACTTGTCCCAGTTGAAAAAGGCCCAACAGGTTTACACTTTGCGATAACATAGCTAAACAACTTCAAATGATAGGGGGCCCAAACACAAGCATAAAGAAAAAATTTCTACATAGTGGCCCATCGGCATTTCAGAAACTTTTGGCCTAATTGTCATAGGATACGAACTCATCCCAGTTTAAATGGCTCAACAAGTTCGCATTTCTGACAAGAAGTCCAACTGAATCCAAATGACAACGGTCCCTAAACACAAACATAAGTAAATAATTTCTACTAGTTCTACGACTAAGGTTCACATGCAGGTTTACATGAGTGAGGAAAAAGGCTCTCGCTGACGAAGGATTGCCTACAACTAGGACTCCCCACTCAAGGGTTCGAGCGACCAAGTGAGCGCACCTTTTTTATACCTTAAGGTACGTGTCAACGAGTTATGGTGTGTGACCGACTGTCAAATGGATTCCCCGTTGTAGATTCCCCAGAGGAAGGGTGGAGGGACCTCTCTTAAAAAACCAAGCCTCTTAGGCTCTTATCTCTTGGTGACAGGAATAAACTGTTGGACAATTATTACCCATAACGTCACTATTTGTACAGATCATTGTGTTGTTGTACAAATTAACTATGTGACAAAGAGATTGCACTCTTACCATTTGTGATTAGATCACATAGATATATAAATGATAGGAGGTCCATATGATTTGTTCCTGAACTGAGAATGATATGAGACAATATCAGTCCACGAAGGATAAATCATTAAATATCCCTAGTCAGAGTATTATCGAGATTGGACATCGATAAATACGTAAAAGACTAGTATTACACTTGTGAGTGTTGTGAGGGCACAACGGCATAGTTCTCATATGTTTGGGTATAGGATATTCATTCAAGTGTAATAGGAGGTTGTGTTTTACCAATGGTACGGGAAACAGCTTCGCTCTGGATAGACCCCTTCGGAATTCCATTGGTAGTATGACTATGTGTCTATGGAAGTCCGAAATCAGGGTAGGTGTATTTGGTCTTAACCTGAGACTTGCACTGCTAATACTTGCGACAATCAATATACTTTGGTTGAGGTCGTCCAGGGCTTTAACAGGTTCTGTGTACGCTAATACTGGGTATATTGAGAATCGTAGTGTGTTGGGTGTGATGTCAAGACGGAAGTGTCACTCCAGTCATATGGAGATGATGGTCACGTAGGATACGGTACTGGTTCTCTTAAGTACTGCAGTCATCGGGATAATATGACTAGGTCATAGTTATCCGATATAGAGACTAGTTACCAGACATCCGACATGTGCTTCGTACGGGGCAGACACAATTCCAGCCCCAGGCCTAGCACGTGATCATTCGATATTTGATCGAAATACGCAATACCACGTACACTACGTCTGATATAGATCGCTTATTCCTGTAAGCATGTTTCCGGAGAATTGGGTAGGCATGGCGCTTTGCTAGAGGCCAACCTTGTCTTGTGAATCGGTGTAAACGTAGTACGAGGTACTTACGTGTTCGGATAGTCCGACGACCCGATTTACTGCCAACATATCCGGAGATCTCATGGGTCGCTCCCCGAAGATTCACCGATGACGTATGACTCGCACTTTAATTAATCTGGGATTAATTTAATGAGAGAGAAAATTAATCTGGGATTAATTGTGGAGATATTTTATCTGGGATAAAATATCAATTAAAGAGAGAGAACGATTAATTTGGAATTAATCGGTAAAATAATATATTTGATATATTATACGAAATTGGATTTCGACGCGAAATTAAAATTAGATTTTAATTCGGACGATGTGAATAGTGATTTCGCTAGGCGTAATCATTTAATTACGACGCAACAGAAAATTCGTTAATTTGGAATTAGCGAACCCAAGCCCAGGATTATTTGCGAGCGCATTCGCATTTCGAATTCGAGTGCCGCACGCAAGTCAAATCAAGCGTCAAATCACAAGTCACATCAAGCGTCAAATCACATGTCACTTTGAGTGATGTGACATTTGAGAGATTGATGTGAGTTGATGTGAGGTGATTGACAAGCAATTAATGTTTGCCTTTTTGGAAATTAAAAATGGTAAATGGTTTAATATTTTTGGAAAATATATAAAACCCTTTTACATTTTTATTTCCCACTCTCTCTCTCACACGGTTTAGGGCATTTTTGGAGCCAAAAACCTTCTTCTCTCCCACGCATTTTCTCTTATGTTTTTCTGCTACTCATTACCGTGACAGTGAAGGAGAAACCAGTGAGTATTTTGTGGCAAAATACAAGAGAGCTAGCACTCCATGAGGCATACCAAGGTGTTAGGGCAGTGAGTTCGTGAGCTTGGAATCACCTTGTGAAGCTTGGAGCTTGGAGCTTCAATGGAGGATATCCATGGCCGATTCTTGGAGGAGGAACACCACCCACACCGAGCAGTCCACTGCCATTGCCGAGCTTCACCTTTTGGAGGAGGGCAGTGCGTTTTTATTCATCACCAAATACATCTCAACCGATCAATGTGAGTTTTTCCGTACCTCATTTGGTTGTATTCAACTCCTTTTATGCTTGATTTATGATCCTTGGGACTTGATTGAAACCCAACAATGGTATCAGAGCCATTTGAGCATGAAACGAAAATTAGGGTTCTTAACTAAATTTGGGGCTTTTTGATTTAAGCATGTTTTTGACAAATTGTTTGTTTAAATATGCTTGTATAAGGATAACTTAGAGTTATATGTAATCAATTTGATGAAAGATTAATTGGATTAATTTTCCCCAATTTGTTATGCTTGGCCGAAAATGGAGGCTCCCTAATTGTCTTGGAATTTTGATTTTTTGAACATTGGATGTGTTGGAAATCATTTGTGGATGTTGAATTTATGTTTAATTTGGTTCAATTGGATTGAATTTGATTTGGGCATTATTTTCCTCCTTGGCCGAGAACTATAGGCATGAAAATTGGGTTTGATTTTGATCAAATTATGTGGGACATGATTCATTGATGATAAGCATGATTAATTGGACAAATTTGGTGTTTTGGAAATATTGATTTGGGTAATTAAAAATTATATACACTTTAGTTTAATTGAATTGTAAAAATTGGATTTTTTAATTTAATTAAATTGGGCCTTAAACTGGATTTGGGCTTTTAAAGTTGTTATTGGGCTTGTTGGGCTTTGTTGTACAAAGTTGGGTTTAGGCAAAATTGGTTGGATCCAATTAGGCCCAAAACCGCATCCAAAAAAACCCAAATGCGACTAATGAACCTTTAAAGTTTAATTGGGCCTAATGGGCCTAAATTGATTTATGGGCTTATTGGGTAACTCCCAGATTGGATTTTGGTTATTCGGTTTGATCCGAGTTGACCAAAAGTCCACGCCTTGAAGAAATTAATTAAAAGTCCATTGGACTTTATTAAATTAATATTGGATATTAATCGAGCTTTGAGACCCGTAACGATTAAATTTGGAATTTAAGTCGTAAAAGTTTATTTTATAAAAATAAAGACAACAATATCGGACTTCGTATACCCGATTAAACACATCTTACATTTGACCGAATATACATCATCCGGTGCGGCAAAGCATCGTTGTAAAGGATTTTAACCCCTCGACATGGAGGACCTTTAATCCAACTTACTAAGCCCATGCGCTAATAACATAATGCATATAAAAAATAAAGACAACAATATCGGACTTTGTATACCCGATTGAACACATCTTACATTCAACCGAATATACATCATTCGGCGCGGCAAAGCATCGTGGTAAAAGATTTTAACCCCTCGAAATGGAGGACCTTTAATCCAACTTACTAAGCCCATGCGCTTTATCTCATCATTACACAAACAAATAACATGCAGAAATTAAATAACGGATAATAAACAAACAAGAAAAAATAAATGGAAATGTGTCGGTTGCTCGAGTGGTATGTAGAGTTGTATCCCAAGTACAGACCGCACTACTGTCCATTCGGATTCGGCTACGGAGTTTACATCTGGGTTTCCATACTATATACCACAAGAGGCGATACATTTTCCATTTTATTCAAGGGCCACAACACACATCATTCCACAATACTCATGCAAATAATAAACAATAAAAATACGAATGAAAATAGATGTAAAAAGTGCCTTGAGGTCTAACCTTTTACGTCGACTCTCAGAAACGCGTTACAAGGCCTTCGGAAGGGCTAACACTCCGCAACTTTTCTGGTTCACTGGTCCACATCTTTCCTCGCTGTTTCCCTGCTCAAGCTACTATTTTCACTTCGTTTTGTTGATGTTTTGCTGCTGTTTTTTAGTCACTATTTTTGCTGTATAAGGCTACTGTTTTGCGGTTATTGGAGGGTTTGGGGTTGTGGTTTCAGGCAGTTTTTAGGGTGCAGTTCGGGACTGTTTTGGGTGGTAAAAGTGCTATTTTCGGGACTATTTTTAGGTTACCTTATTGTTGTTCTGGCCGGTTGTGGCTGTTGATTGAAGCTAGGTGGCAGTGAAGGCTAGGCGTGAGTGCGAGAGTTAATGCGGCAGGCTGTGAGTGGGGGGCTTATGGTGCGTGAAGGCTAGGTGGCTGTATGAAGGGTAGTTTAAGGTGCGTGAATAAAGGCTGAGTGAAGGGCTTGTTGTTGAGTGTGTTTAGCTTTGCCGAGAGAAGCTAGGGTTATTGAAGGGCTGTTGTGTTTGTTGGAGAGGAGAGAGGGCCTAAGGAGTTTGAGTGTGAAGGAGAAAAGGGCGTCGATACATAAGTGGAGTGAGCGATGGCTTGCGTGAATGTGTTGAGGGTGCGTTTGATTGATGAGGGCAGATTGGTGTTTAATGGCGTGAAGGTTGGCTGAAGGGTATGTGGCGAGATAGTTGAGTGGGGGGACTGGTTTGATTGTGTGTCGGCTGATGAGGTTAGGGGCAATGGCGTTGATTTGTTGGCAGTACGTGAGAGGGGCTGAGAGAGAGTGGCTTATATTTGAATGGGATGTGTTATGTAGAGTGTTTTGTTGTGGAAGGAGTGAGAGAGATTAGGGTTTTTTCTTGTTTGAGGTTTGTATTATTTTTTGGTTGAAGTGCCGAGAGAGAGAAAGCCGGTTTTACGTGAGGATCTATGGAGCTATAAGGAGTTGATGATGATTATAGGGGCTGCCGAGTGGTTTGTTTAGGGTTGAGAGTGAGGTGCAGTTGGTGAAGAGATGGGTTGTGGTGTTGTTGTAGGCGTGAGATCAGAGAGAGAAGGAGTGTCGTGAGAGTCTAGGGTTTCATTATATTTTATCTTTGTTTCTTAGCCGTGTGGTGTAAGGGGCGTGGTCTCCTTTAGGGTTTAGTTTGTGTTATATTTTATAGTTACAAGCTAGGGTTAGGGTTATGAATGGGTTTTTTAAACAATGAAACAAATCAATTATTTCATGTGTGTATTTAATTTAATTATTAAAGGAAAGGATAATTTTATTTTGGTGGGTAATTTCTTTAAATTAGATGAGTGATTTATTTAATTTAGGAATTTAATTTAATTAGATTTTAATTGGTTTAATTGCAATTTAATTGATTTTAATTTAATTTAATTTAATTTGTGACATGTATTTTAAATGTTTTAATTATTTTTGGATTGGACTTGGGTGAGATGGGCTTGATGTGTGTCTTAGTGATGTGTGGGCTAAGGGTGTGTTTTAAAACGGAAGTCCAACAAGCTAACCCGAAGCACAACGAGTGAATAAAAATCCAACAAAATACTGATTTCTGTCTTTTCCCTTCCGACGTCCGTTTCCTGCGACTTAAGAGGTAGTGCCTCTAAATGAGACTCATCATAGGGACTTACATGCAAAAATGCAGTGCCTACACCTCCATGGAAGTTGCTCCAAGCTTCTCCTTTGATATATGTTGAGCTTCCAAGCTTGTCCTTGAATTCCAAACCCATGGATGAGTGTCTATAACACCTTTGTATGATCTCTTTATGTGCTAGCAATGGAAGAATTTTGCAACAAAAATCTTCCAATTCTTCCTTGTGGTTCTCGGCCAAGCCAAGAACAAGAGAAAAAAGAAAGGCCATTCGGCCAAGAGAGAGTATGGGAGGGAGAGTCATTTTGTTATATTTAATTTTGTGTGTGTTATGATTTTCCAAAAATCAACAAAGTGTGTTGAGAGCAAAATTGCAATTAATGCTCTCAACCACCTCCATCACCAAAAGGTGACTTGACACACATCACAAAAAGGGTGATGTGACTTCCATCACAGAAATGACTAATGATGTGTTTTGATGTGGGCCCCACTTGATTCAAAATCGGAGTGGGCCCGCAAACACATCACGGGCTCGGGTTCGTTAATTCCGAATTAACGAATTTTCTGTTGCGACTTAGTTAAATCAAATTTAATTAAATAATTATGTCTAGCAAAATTACTATTAAAGTCGCTCGCGAATTAATTCTAAATTAATTCGTTCGCCCGAATTAAAATCTAATTTTAATTCCGTTATGATCTTATTAAAACGTTAGTTCCAAGAACATAATACTGCTTCAATCCATAAATGGATCGATTTAACTTGTAAACCTTGTTTGCATGTTTCGGTAAGAAAAAACCGTCAGGATGTTGATAAACATCCTCCAAAAGGTTTCTGTTTAAGGAAAGCGGTTTTGACGTTCAGCTGCCATATTTCATAAATGAAACATGCAGCATTAGCAAGCATTATCCAAATAGATTTAATCATGGCAACGGATAAAAGGTTTCGTTGTAATCGACACCATGTTGATGACAATACCATTTCGCCACAAGCCTAGCTGTGTACATTTGTTTGTTTCCATCCATGTATGTCTTCCTTGAAGACTTATATAGTACCAATAGGCACAATGTCTTCTGGTACATCAACCAGTATCCAAACTTGGTTGGTATACATGGAATCCATTTCGAACATCATGGCACTTTGCCATAAAAGGAGTCGATACCTTGTATCGTTTCCTCATACGTAGTCAGTTCGTCTTCCTCAATAAGATTGGCATCTACATGAGGTGAGATCAGAAACCCATACCTCTTAGGTTTATTTCTGACTCTCTCCGACCTACGCGGTTCTTTTTTATTCGAAGATTATTGGTATAGTTTCATCTCTGATGAATTGTTTGTGTTCTGTGAGGACTTGGTGCCTGGAATAGTATTACTCTGATTTTCATCGAGTTTTACTTTCCTCCCACTTACCACTGCATATAGGTATTCCTCTTAGGACAACCGTATGGAGAGCAATAATTAAATTGTTCTCTTGTGAGTTGTATAAGTACTATACTTTGGTTTCCCTAGAATAACCTACAAATAGGCACTTATCCGATTTGGGTTCTAGTTTGGTATCATCCAAACATATTCCCAGCAATCCCAAATCTTCAGGAATGAGAAAACCTGGTTTTTTTCCTGTTCAAATCTAATATGAAGTATGTCCAACATATTTTCATGGAACCTTATTCAAAATAAGTATTGCATTGTTTAATGCGTATCTGACATGTCTGTAATCACTCGCGTATAACACAAGTGCACGTATCGTTCAAGTAGTATAAAAAGTATCGATCCCACGAGGACTTAATACTTAATCTATTAATTTTATGAGGTCAAATGATTACTAGTATATAACAGGTTGATTTGATTGATTTGAAATGGTGATGATTTTGAATTTAAAAACAAGTAAATAAAATATCACGAAAGTAGGTTTAAGAAAGTTCAATATTAGGAAACTATCTATGGTTGTGAATCTTTCTAATATCTTTTAAAAGATGAAATGGTTATTTCATGTTTGTCCAATAAATCGGTTTACTAACCTGGAACACTAAATTATGCGAAAGCCTCTGTCGATGGTCAGACACAAATACCCAGTATAACCCAATTGAACCATATGTCTATGTCAACCAAATTACCTGGATTCATTAAGTTTAAGTTCCAATTATGGCTACCCCCGCCCGACAGGTATATGTCTATCCTGTAAGGGAATCTATTAAAGGGTTATCTATCCTCAAGGAAGATCGTGAGCTATTAAGTCTAAGACTGAAACCTAAAATTCCTTTGTCAAGTTTATTTTAGATTTACCAGATCAATCTTATTAGTGGCCAAATAACAAGACGCATAAGGCTTAAGACTTAATAAGTAAACCTTTAAATTACCCAAACTATAAAATAACCCCTTATAAACCGGTGATATTAGAATTCATCACAACCCCAGATAATTAACTTAGTTACGACACATAACTAGGGCTAGTAAAAACTTAAATAAAATAAAAAAACGTAAAGTAAAATTCTGAAAGTAAATTGCTGAAGAGTAAATTGCTGAAAAGTAAATGCTGAAAGTAAATTGCTGAAAAGTAAATAAAGTAAAAGTACAATAAAAGAAAATGTTGAGGTAAAAGGATCCACTTTTATTACTTCTATTTTAGATATCTCCATTAATATAATATATTAACTTTGCATGATAATTACCAACCAGCCATATAGGCGGTATCCAGATTAAGTCAAATTAATAATTAATTACCAACCAACCAATCAGGCGGTATCCAGTTTAGTCAGGTTAAAACCAATTTAAATAATTACCAACCGACCAATATGGCGATATCCTCGTTAAGTCAGGTTTTAACTCGTTTATATATTATAATTAAGGGAGATTAATCTAAATTTTAGTAATAAAATTTTTACCTTTTACCCCAGCAAATGGGAGTTACCTCCTCATTACTGAAAAGTAAAAACTGAAAATTAAAGAAAGAAAAGTATTGTGCGTAAAAGTAAATTGCGGAAAGTAAAAACTGAAAAGTAAAGAAAAGAAAGTGCGAAAGCATAAATTAATTACTGAAAGCTGTAAATAAATGATGAGTGGAAAATATATCAATATTTACCGCCCCTTTTACTTAATATTTTGTTTAGTTTCTCGGGTTTGATGAACGTTTTGATGTGTTTTAGTTTATTTTGCAGTTAAAATAATATTGGGACACAATGAAATTATTTAGGACGAAATGTGGGTCAAATAAGGGCAAAAATTGGACTTGACATATTAATTTTGGAGATTGGAAACTTGAAAGGGCGTTTTAACGAAGTACAGTTTTGGAAATTCCAGTTTTGCGCATCTATCGTATTTTAAGCATAACCTTTTACTCCGATATCGGATTGATCTGATTCAAGTTCCAGATTAAAGAAGACTCAAATATATACAACTTTGAAAGACAAAATAATTTCGAATTCTGACGATTTCATACCCGAAATTGATGAACCATCCAGAAGTGTGTTGTGTGTAATTATTAAAGTCATTTTCAATCATTTTCAAAGCAAAAAATAAATTAATAAATAAATAATAAAAATTATCAAATCACCACCAAACATGATAAGCAATTAGTGGAGCAATTAATAATGGATTTGGTGGATGATTTGATGGAGGCAAAATTTTGCCTATAAATACCAAGCCATTTCATTTGTAAATTCATACTTTCTTCTAAGGAATTCCTTAAGAATACTAAGAAGATTGTATCTTGTTTGTTTAATTACAGCTTTCAGTAATTAATTTCCGCTTTCGCAATTTCTTTTCTTTACTTTTCAGTTTTTACTTTCCGCAATTTACTTTACGCACAGTACTTTTCTTTCTTTAATTTTCAATTTTTACTTTTCAGTAATGAGGAGGTAACTCCCCTTTGCTGGGGTAAAAGGTAAAACTTTTATTACTAATATTTAGATTAATCTCCCTTAATTATAATATATAAACTAGTTAAAACCTGACTTAACGAGGATACCGCCATATTGGTCGGTTGGTAATTATTTAAATTGGTTTTAACCTGACTAAACTGGATACCGCCTGATTGGTCGGTTGGTAATTAATTATTAATTTGACTTAATCTGGATACCGCCTATATGGCTGGTTGGTAATTATCATGCAAAGTTAATATATTATATTAAGGGAGATATCTAAAATAGAAGTAATAAAAGTGGATCATTTTACCTCAGCATTTTCTTTTATTGTACTTTTACTTTATTTACTTTTCAGAAATTTACTTTCAGCTTTTACTTTTCAGCAATTTACTTTCAGCATTTACTTTCAGCATTTACTTTTCAGTAATTTACTTTCAGCATTTACTTTCAGCATTGAATTTCAGTTTTTAATTTCAGCATTTACTTTCCGTCATTTACTTTTCAGCAATTTACTTTTCAGGATTTTACTTTATGTCTTTTATTTTATTTAAGTTTTTACTAGCCCTATTTATGTGTCGTAACTAAGTTAGTTATTTGGGGTTGTGATGAATTCTAATATCACCGATTTATAAGGGGTTATTTTATAGTTTGGGTAATTTAAAGGTTTACTTATTAAGTCTTAAGCTTAATGCTTCTTGTTGTCTGATCACCAATAAGATTGATGTGGTAAATCTAAAATAAACTTGACAAAGGAATTTTAGGTTTCAGCCTTAGACTTAATAGCCCACGATCTTCCTTGAGGATAGATAACCCTTTAATACATTTCCTTACATGATAGACATATACATGTCGGGCGGGGGTAGCCATAATTGGAACTTAAACTTAATGAATCCAGATAATTTGGTTGACATAGACATATGGTTCAATTGGGTTAAACTGTGTATTTGCGTCTGACCATCGACATAAGCTTTTGCATAATTTAGTGTTCCAGGTTAGTAAACCGATTTATTACACAAATATGAAATAACCACTTCATCTTTTAAGAGATATTAGAAAGATTCACAACCCTAGATAGTTTCCTAATATTGAATTTTCTTAAACCTACTTTCGCGTAATTTTATTTACTTGTTTTTATATTGAAAATCATCACCATTTCAAATCAATCAATCAACCTGTTAGATACTAGTAATCATTTGACCTCATAAAATTAATAGATTAGGTATTAAGTCCTCGTGGGATCGATACTTTTTATACTACTTCAATGATACGTGTGCTTGCGTTATACGCGTGTGATTACGCCGATCAATAAATAAACAAGATACAATCTTCTTAGTATTCTTAAGGAATTCCTTAGAAGAAAGTATGAATTTACAAATAAAATGGTTTGGTATTTATAGGCAAAATTTTGCCTCCATCAAATCATCCACCAAATCCATTATTAATTGCTCCACTAATTACTTATCATGTTTGGTGGTGATTTGATAATTTTTATTATTTATTTATTAATTTATTCTTTGCTTTGAAAATGATTGAAAATGACTTTAATAATTATACACAACACACTTCTGGATTGTTCATCAATTTCGGGCATGCAATCTTCAGAACTAGAAATTATTTTTTCTTTAAAAGTTGTGTATCTTTGAGTCTTCTTTAATCTGGAACTTGAATCAGCTCAATCCGATATTGGAGTAAAAGGTTATGCCCAAAATACAACAGATGCGTAAAATTGGAATTTCCAAAACTGCACTTCGTTAAAACGCCTTTTCAAGTTTCCAATCTCCAAAATTAATATGTCAAGTCCAATTTTTGCCCTTATTTGACTCACATTTCGTCCTAAATGATTTCATTGTATCCCAATATTATTTTATCTGCAAAATAAACTAAAACACATCAAAACGTTCATCAAACCAGAGAAACTAAACAATATATTAAGTAAAATGGGCGGTAAATATTGATATATTTTCCGCTCATCACACCCACAAACCTAACATTTTGCTAGTCCTCGAGCAAAACAATAAAATAAAATACAAGAAACAATTAAAAAATTAAACTAAGCCACTTTCGTAGGGATCACGGTTGCATTTAGTATATGTAACAATCCTTTAAACCCCTAAGTGTCCATAGTGGACGAGTTATAATCTCGTGAGGGCTTACAGCAACGATACCCACAAACGTTTTACAAAAGTAAAAAGATAATAAAACTAATGCACAGAAAAGCAAAAAGACAAGAGAAAAGAGAATCAAGAAGTTAGTGACTAATCAGGTGAAACTTCTACTCCAAGTCACTAGTTGTTTTGTTTCTTCTAAATTACTGAATAAGTAAATTATCCGATTATATTTACCATTCTCCATATGCACAGCCGAAAAAATATTAAACAACTCATTTTTTTCCCACAACAGTCATAAGTGCAGTTGAGAAGAAAGTAATATTTTTGTCCTAAAGTTTTATCAGAATTCACACATTTTGTAGCAATGGAATAATTTTTCTGAATTTTTTTTTTATATAGACAATATCTTCCATCTATGTAGCGAGTGTTGGGTAGCTGGCTCCTAAACCAGTTGGCTTTAGGGCACCAGGTGTTAAGACACCCCTACGGACTTAATTACTCAGACTTCAGATATATATATTTTTTGCAGCATCTTTGATTCATGTAGCGAGCTTTGGGCCAGTGACTCCCAAACCAGTTGGTTTTAGGGCACTAAGTGTTAAAACACCCCTACGGGCTTAATAACTTGGATCTCAAACATTTTTTTTTTCTTACTCCAATTCTTTTTGAGATGCTTTCTCCAATTTAACTAGAGCACTGAATATTACAAACTTTTCAATTATAGCTCATGTCTGTATATTACTATGCATGTTGATAATACCTGCTAACTGAGCATATGAAGATCCATTTTAGTCAGTATTATGGAGAATTCACAAATTAAATAATTCAAAAGGAAATAAACAAAAATTAACTTGTTCCGAATTAGGTTTGAGATACGTCTCAGGAGTGGAAACTCCTTACTCAGCTATCTTTTACCAATTTCACCTTTTTAGTCAAAATAAAAACGCAAAAACGCAAAATATTTTTGTAATTTTTGAAAAAATTTCAATTTTTTTTGTATTTTTCGAAAAATTTTGGACTAAAAATAAAAACAACACACCACTAAAAACAAGATACTGATAAAATAATTCCTTCCCCCAAACCTAAATGAGACATTGTCCCCAATATTTTAAACAGTAGAAGAAGAGTTTAGAAGATAGTACCTGGTTAGGTGAAATTCTACACGAAAAGTTAAAGGTTAAGATCCAGATTAATCCGACGCCTCTTACCACGATCGTCCTCGGACCAATTTATCTTTGAAAGGATATGGTCAATTTGTGGTTCATAGGCTATGATTTGGTCAATTAGATCCGGAGCAGTTCTGGCAGTAAAGAGGAGTTCTTTCATAGGTTTTGACACGAACTCATTTCTCCGGGCATCATCAAGAAACACATAAAGAAAATCATAAAATCCTTCAATGTTATACAGTCCAAGCGGTTTCTGGTGTATGATCAGGTTCGCCCAAGATAACACTGTAAAAATTTCCTCCAATGTACCCAAGCCACCTGGCAAAGCAATAAAAGCATCAGAACGGTTAATCATTAATGACAAGAAACCCACTTGGATTCGAAATCCAAGCAAACCCCAAGAAACGGACAGAACCCCAAGAACCGCGAATTTGATTTTGTAGAAACAAAACTCTTCCAAGGCCACAAAGAAGACCCACAAAGAACTTGCCCTTGAGAACCTTTAAGATGAATCCTTGTAGGGTTTTGCTAGCAATGGAGACGCCACTAAGTTTGCCAAAACTTAGATAAGTCGATTCAAACTTGAAAAGGGGAATCCTTCCCTTACAAGAATTCGGCCATAGCCAAAGCTTTAAGCTTTTGAGTTTTAAAAATTTCGTTGATTGTTTTTCCAAATGAAAAAGAAAGAAAGCTTAAATAGTGTTACAAAGAGAAACCCTAAAGGCATAAAGACAACAATGCCCATAAAGGCTAAATTACAAAAATACCAAAAGTCTTCAAGTCTTCAAAGGACTTTGAAGCTGATTTGGGCCAAGTTAAGTGGCTTTGGGCCCTCTTTATTGAAGCCCACATGCGTCTCTATTTGTTTGTTGCAATCGGCCATAAAACTCTGAACTAATCCCATCATTGTTTCTCTGAGTCTTTTGGTCCTCTGCCTCGTAATTGGCCCTTCTGGTACTTGTAATGGGTCTTTTGCTTTGTTGTTGACATGGATCATGTCATCCTCTCCCTCTTGAAAAGGATTCGACCTTGAATCTGTACCTGCATCAAAAGGAGTTAAGTCAGAAACATTAAATGTAGCAGACACATTATACTTTCCTTGTAAATCCAGCTTGTATGCATTGTCATTAATCCGTTCCAAGACTTGAAATGGACCATCCCCTCTCGGTTGTAGCTTAGATTTATATTTTTCAGGAAATCTCTCCTTGCGCATGTGTACCCAAACCCAATTCCAGGCTGAAATACCACACGTTTTCTTCCGTTATTAGCATGAGAAGCATATTGCTCATTATTTCGCTATATTTCCTCTCTTGCTTTCTCATGTATATGCTTCACCAAATCGGCTTTCCTTTTTACATCTAGCCACGCATGTTCATCAACAGGCAAAGGTAACAAATCTAATGGAGTTAGTGCCTGAAAACCATGAACAATTTCAAATGGTGAGTAAGATGTAGAGGAATGAATACTACGATTATATGCAAATTCAACAAAAGGCAAACAATCCTCCCAAGTTCTTAAGTTCTTATTAATAATAGTACGCAATAAATGAGTCAAAGTCTTATTAACAACCTCGGTCTGGCCATCAGTTTGGGGGTGACAAGTAGTAGAATATAAAAGTTTAGTTCCCAACTTACCCAATAAAACTTTCCAAAAGTGACTAAGGAATTTGACATCACGATCTGAAACTATACTTCGTGGAATCCCATGGAGTCGTACTACTTCTCTAAAGAACAAGTCAGCAATGTTAGTGGCATCATCAGTTTTATGACATGCTATAAAGTGTGTCATCTTACTAAACCTATCAACCACTACAAAGATGGAATCTCTACCTTTCTTAGTCCTAGGTAAACCCAAGATAAAGTCCATCGATACATCTACCCATGGCTCACTAGGTATAGGCAATGGTGTATACAACCTATGAGGCATAACCTTAGATTTAGCATGTTTACAAGTTAAGCATTTATCACACAAATGCTCAATATCTCTCCGCATTTTAGGCCAATAAAAATGTTCACTCAATACCCCTAAGGTTTTGGCAATGCCAAAGTGCCCCATTAAAACTCCCACATGTGCTTCCCTCACTAAAACTAAAAGCAGACTTTGCACATGCAGCATAGATAGTACTAAAGTCAATATCACTAGCATAAAGTTCTTTAATAAATTCAAACCCAAGCATTCGTGCACTCAATGAAGTAAGTAAAGCATACCTTCATGATAGTGCATCGGCGACAATGTTTTCCTTACCTTGTTTGTAGCGGATTACATATGGAAATGTCTTAACAAACTCTAACCATTTTACGTGTCGTTTGTTCAGCTTACCTTGGCCCTTCAGATGCTTCATGATTCATGATCTGTGTGGATCACAAACTCTCGAGGCCACAAATAATGCTGCCAAGTCTCAATGGCTCTCACTAGTGCATACAACTCCTTGTCATATGTGGGGTATCTCAAAACTGCTCCATTAAGCTTCTTACTAAAGTAGGCAACTGGTCGCTTTTCTTGTATAAGAACCACTCCAATGCCTATCCCAGATGAGTCACACTCAATCTCAAATGTCTTCTCAAAGTTGGGTAGTGCCAAGACTGGTGCACTGCACAACTTCATTTTCAGATCCTGGAATGCACGCTCCTGCTCTTCACCCCATTTGAAGCCAACAGTCTTCTTTACTACTTCATTCAGTGGTACTGCAATACTACTGAAGTCTTTAACAAATCTACGGTAGAAGCTTGCTAATCCATGGAATCTTCTTACTTCTGTCATTGTTGTTGGTGTTGGCCAATCCTGAATTGCCTTCACCTTTTCTAAATCTACCTCGATGTCATCTACACTCACAACAAATCCAAGGAAAACAATTATATCCATACAAAAAGTGCACTTATCAAAGTTAGCATACAGTTTTTCTTGCCTTAACATATCAAGAACATGTTTCAAATGCATAACATGCTTATCTACTGTTTTACTGTAAACTAAGATGTCATCAAAATAAACCACAACAAACTTACCTAAAAATGCACGCATAACATGATTCATCAATCTCATAAATGTGCTAGGTACGTTTGAAAGACCAAATGGCATAACTAACCATTCATACAAGCCATATTTAGTCTTAAATGCAGTTTTCCACTCATCTCTCTCTCTCATGCGAATTTGATGGTATTCACTCTTTAAATCAATCTTATTAAAAATTTTGGAACCATGTAATTCATCCAACATGTCATCTAGTCTAGGAATGGGGTGACGATACTTTACCGTAATATTATTGATAGCTCGGCAATCAATGCACATACGCCACATCTCATCTTTTTTAGGAACTAGAAGCACTTGTACTACACAAGGACTCATGATTTCCCTTACATACCCCTTGTCCATCAACTCCCGTACTTGCCTTTGTAGCTCCTTTGTCTCCTCGGGATTGCTCCTATAAGCCGGTCTGTTAGGAATGACTGCTCCAGGTATGAAGTCTATCTGGTTCTCAATACCTCTAATGGGTGGAAGCCCACTAGGTATGTCCTCTGTCAGTACGTCACTGTAATCCTGTAAAAGAGATGAAATAGACACAGGAAGTAAAATGTCAGTGTTAGTAAAATAAATATGAGGCTCCTTATAGACTAACAATAGCATGAGCTTGCTAGCCTTGAAGGCTTTCTTTGCTTCACACTCACCCATGTAGAAACACTTTTTAACTCTCCTTTTTGTTTCCCCCTCACGTTCACTCACACTCCCCTTGGGAACTCCCACTGTCTTGGCCTTATTTTTCCCACCAGATACATCACTCTCACTAGTCTCACCCAATGTGGTGTTTCCCTTTCACTCTCTCTTTGTCACGCTCAAGTTGCAACTTAACCTGATCTTCATGGACTTGTGCAGGTGTAAGTGGGTATAAAGTAATGGGTTTTCCCTTATGCTGAAAAAGAGTACTTGTTCTTGAACCCATCATGAATAACCTTTTTATCAAACTGCCACGGCCTGCCCAAAAGAATATGCCCAGCATGGATCGGTATCACATCAGATAGGACATCATTTGTGTATGGCCCAATGGTAAAGCTCAACAATACCTACTTTTTCACATTTATTTCCCTACAATCATTTAACCACTGCAACTTGTAAGGCTTCGAGTGTCTCAACCCCAATCGCTCAATCAAAGCTGTGCTAGCAACATTAGTACAACTGCCCCCATCTATGATCATACTACACCCATTGCCATTCAAACGGCACCTAGTATGGAATATGTTCTCCCTCTGCTGCACACTCTCATCCTCTACAACATGTGCACTCAAAGCACGCTTGACAACTAATGATAAGTTATTCAGCGGGTATGCAGCTCCCTCATGGTCACTAACATCCTCCAACTTTGGCATCTTCTCATCAACCTCACTATCGGTAGAGTACACCTCTCCACTCTTTTTATCAATCACTAAGGTACGCCTATTGGGACATTGTGAAGCATAGTGTCCCATGACCAAACACTTGAAACACTTGACCTCTTTAGTTCTAGCAGCTACACCCTCAGGTTTTGGTCTAGTTTTGCTCGGTTCTACAGCCTCTTTACCCTTGGCACTAGGTTCGGCCCTAGGCTTATTAAAGCCTCCAATGAACTCGCCTCTAGGCTTGTCAAATCCTTCATCTCGCTTCTCATTCGGAACCCATTTTCCCTTCCATGCAGAAGTAGCCTGAGTACCAAATCTGGATGTTGACATTTTCTTGAGTTACCTTTCTATCTTGATAGCCATGTGAAGCATATCCTCCAAATCAACATAATGATGCAAATCCACCATGTTTGTAATCTCTCTATTCAAGCCCCCTAGAAAACGTGCCATAGTAGCTTCCGCATCCTCAACTACATTTGCCATGATCATGGCAACTTCCATCTCTGTGTAACAGTCCTCAACACTATTGGTCCCCTGATACAGATGTTGTAGTTTCTGATACAACTCCCTATAGTAATGGCTGGGTATAAATCTCTTTCTCATGAGACCTCTAAGTTCTGCCCATGTCTGAACCGGTCTATCATAATTTCTCCTCCGAGTAGAGACAAGCTGATCCCACCAAATCATAGCATAATCAGTAAACTCAATTGCTGCCAGATTGATCTTCTTCTCATTTGAGTAGTGATGACAGCTGAAAATCAATTCTATTTTCTTTTCCCATTCTAAATAAGCTTCAGGATCATTTTTGCCGTGGAATGTTGGTATCTTGATCTTGATGCTACCTAGATCACCATCTTCATCTCCTCGTCTACCATATCCCCTCCTATCATAATTCCCTCTTCTGGCATCAAATGCACCTCTATCATCAAATCGTCTATCCCTCATATCATTCCTCCTATCAAACCTTCTATTATGCCTCATATCATGCCCATACTGAAATCTCTCTTCCACATCATCAAGACCATCAGAATCATCAAACTCATTTTCAGCTTCCTCTTCATATGGAGGTACATACTATGGTGGTACACGTCGATGTGGCATATTATGAGGTGGTGGTACATTCTGAGGTGGTGGTATATGCTGGGGTGGTGGTGCTTTGGGACCGCTACCAGTTTGAATACTCTCTACACTCTTGGTCAATCTCTCCAAAGCAGTATTCATGTTCTCCATCATATCTGTAAATTTCCTATCCAAAGCCTCAAGCTTTTCATCAGTGGTTAGACATGCCATCTCAACACTAAGCAAACAGATTATAAATAACAAGAAAATAAAGCAAATATGTAAATCCTCACAATCTCACGTGTTTACACTCGGATGATATCACTTCACTCGTGTTTGCACTCTATTGGCTTTTACCCGATACTGTGCTCACAATCACTGCCTTTTACCACTCTTGTGTTCTTCCTCAATTCAAATGTGAATCACACTCAATCCAAGAATACAAAGCCAGGTGTAGTCCTCAAGCTAGCATGAAACACAACGAACCCAATAATATATATATATATATATATGACAGGTGGAAGCAAAATGCGAACAGGAATAGCAACGACGAAGACTCAATCAATAATACTTAAACTAGAGTATTTTGAATAAGGAAATAAACAATTAGCACAATGTAAAAAAAAATAAGCATGCAAATTCACGGTCGTATGCAATTTCGGGAGAAAATTTGGCACCTCTATAGAAATTTTGATGGAATACCCTTCACGGACACTCAAATGATAATATGGAACAAACTAAATTCAACCAAAAATTTTCACTTTTTTTTTCGCTCAAGTGATCACTATCACTCAAGTCCTTTTTTTTATAACTTCAGAAGCTGTGTAAGGTTCTGATTTCAGTATCTGATTAAGCTTCTGATTTCAGAGGCTGATTTAGGTTCTGAATTGAGAGGCTGATTTTCAAGGTCTGATTTCAGAGGCTTTTGGTCAGGGTCTGATTTCAGAGGCTACTAGTCAGTGTCTGATTTCAGAGGTTACTTTTCAAGGTCTGATTTCAGAGGCTACTGGTCAGGGTCTGATTTCAGAGGTTACTTTTCAGGTTCTGATTTCAGTGTCTGATTTTAGAGGCTAATCTTCAGGGTCTGATTTCAGAGACTAAGTTTCAGGGTCTGATTTCAGAGTCAGATTTCAAAGGCTAAGTTTTTAGAGTCTG
Organism: Zanthoxylum bungeanum; assembly: GCA_019454045.1. Classification (NCBI taxonomy): domain Eukaryota; kingdom Viridiplantae; phylum Streptophyta; class Magnoliopsida; order Sapindales; family Rutaceae; genus Zanthoxylum; species Zanthoxylum bungeanum. The sequence continues at coordinate 73,093 of SKCR01025313.1, forward strand.
ATTTCAGGGTATGAATTCAAAGGCTAAGTTTCAGGGTCTGAATTCAGAGTTAGATTTCAAACTTCACTGGGGTTTTAGAAACAAATCACACAGCCGCCAAAGAACATGCTTATTTCTTCAACATATGCTAAAGAACAGAAAGTATATGACAAACTGATATGAAGAACAGAACAAAAACCCAGAACTGGAAAATGATAAAAGATGAACTGATATGCAAAACACAACAAAATCATATCCAGAAATAAACAAAACGAAAACAGAAACAAGATCCAACAAGAACTGAAACGAAAATAACAAGAACGAAAATAAAAACAGAATCAAACAAAAAGAAAAGATAGGAAAAATCAGACCTTGGAACCCTGAGCTCTGATACCAAATGACAAGAAACCTACTTGGATTCGAAATCCAAGCAAACCCCAAGCAACGGACAGAACCCCAAGAACCACGAATTTGATTTTGTAGAAACAAAACCCTTCCAAGGCCACAAAGAAGGCCCACAAAGAACTTGCCATTGAGAACCTTTAAGATGAATCCTTGTAGTGTTTTGCTAGCAATGGAGACGCTACTAAGTTTGCCAAAACTTAGATAAGTCGATTCAAACTTGAAAAGGGGAATCCCTCCCTTATAAGAATTCGGCCATAGCCAAAGCTTTAAGCTTTTGAGTTTTACAAATTTCGTTGATTGTTTTTCCAAATGAAAAAGAAAGAAAGCTTAAATAGTGTTAGAAAGAGAAACCCTAAAGGCATAAAGACAACAATGCCCCTAAAGGCTAAATTACAAAAATACCAAAGTCTTCAAGTCTTCAAATGCCTTTGAAGCTGATTTGGGCCAAGTGAAGTGGCTTTGGGCCTTCTTTATTGAAGCCCACATGCGTCTCTATTTGTTTGTTGCAATCGGCTATAAAACTCTGAACTAATCCCACCATTGCTTCTCTGAGTCTTTTGGTCCTCTGCCTCGTAATTGGCCCTTCTGGTACTTGTAATGGGTATTTTACTTTGTTGTCGGCCTGGATCATGTCAATTTCTACCAGTCATTCAGACATACCTGGCACAATTAGCTCTTCTCCGTTTGATGGTCCAATAAGATTTGCCTCCACCAAGGGTTTTGGGATGATTCCCAAAACGTGACTACCTCCTTCCTGTACAGCCTTTGAAACGATCCCCATAAGTCCAAGATTACCTCCGCCATATACTAAGTGCATATTCCTTGCAGCTAAGACTCGACCCAATTACTGTGCTGCTTCTACATATTGCGGCTTAACACCAACACTAGTACCGCAAAACACACAGATATTTTCAACTCGTCTTCTTGAAATGGCTTCCATGTTTTACTCTGGATGTCTTCAAAAGTGCAATGATGAGTTGAATTTATAACTCCTGAAAAGGGTGAGTAAAATAATAGCACTAGTACCTACCAAATGACAATTATTAGTTAAACAGTAAAATAAATAGTGATAGTAAAAAAGGTCTGGATCATGTCGAAGAAAATAAAAGAAAACAACAAAACAAATCACAATTACTAGGAAAAGACAAAGAGATATAATATGTACAAGAAAAGTAGCGGCTCGATTGACGTCTATGCGTCAGGGACAAGCTTCCCATCCAATTTTCTTATAAATTGGCAAACAGGGTCTTTTTAAGTCAGATTCCCGAGACTTAATTGTTGTCTTTCTTTTTGGAATTGTGCGTATAACACACGAATCTCGTGATACACACATCCACTGGGATGCGTCTTAAGAGTTTTAGATATGTCATCCAAAGACTCCTTACTCAAGCCATCCCTAATGAAATTAATCTTATCTTCGTGGTTATCAGACACCATTCCTAAATAACGACACGAGTATTACAAAACATGCGAGCACATTTATAACAAATACAAATTCTTTTGGCTCTTCTCTTTTTAGCATATGTGCTCCTTCCTAAACCAGGCAGATGTGAAATAAAAGAGTCAGAAGACTCACCTGCCAATCGGACTCGTGCTTCAATAATCCAACGAATGTCAGTAGGAATACCTTTGATTGTTAGTAGTCTCATCCGTTCCAAGCGAGCTTTGTAAAATTTCATCAGAGATTTTTGAGGGAGAGAAGGAAATTGCTTGTGAAGATTTGCGAGAATTTCTTCCATCCTGAAATGACTTAATCTGCAAAAACTAAACACACCAAATTAAATTACACCAAATCATAATATATACACAAATTGCATGGGTTGCCTCCCTGCGAGTGCTAAGTTTAACGTCGACAGCTAGATGTGGTTTCTCGAACGTTAGGCTGGATCTGAAAGTGTGACACTTTCTTTTTGTCGCTGAAATGATTCTCCCCAGTAGTGCTTAACACGTTTGTTTTTAACCTTGAATGTTTTGTTGGAGTCGAGATCATATATCTCAACGGCTTTGTCTGGTAAAACTTTGGTGATCACAAATGGACCTGACCACCGTGATTTTGGCTTACATGGGAAGAATTCCACCCTTGATTTGTTTAACAATACCTTCTGCCCTGGTTCCAGTTGTATGCGCACTAACTTCTCATCCTGTCTCTTCTTGGCCTTTTCTTTGTACAATTTGGCATCCTTAAAAGGCTGATTGTGAAATTCCTCCAATTCGTTGAGCTGGTGGAACTTTTTCTCTTTTGTTGCTTGTAGTGCAAGAATTGGCTTTTTCAGTGCAAAAGACGTTTTATCTTCAGGCTCCACAGGCAATTGACATATTTTAAGTTTGTCAGTAGAAATTTGCATTGCATTGGAGTTCTGAATGGTACTATGTATCACATCAAGTCTGAAACATTCCTCTTTCTTTTCATCATCTGGGAAATTCATGGCCTTGAAAACATTGAATGTTACTTCTTGGTCTTGTACCCTCATGGTTAATTCTTCTTTTTTTACATCAATAATGGTTCGACCTGTAGCCAAGAATGGTCTCCCAAATATGATTGGTACGTCTACGTCTTCCTCCATATCAAGGACAATAAAATCTGCTGGGAAAATGAATTTGTCAACCTTGACTAGCACATCCTCAACTACGCCTCTTGGAAATACGAGTGTTCTATCAGCAAGTTGTAGAGAGACTGAAGTGGGCATTGTTTCTCCAATCTGCAGTTTCCTGAAAATAGAAAAAGGCATCAAGTTAACACTTGCACCTAAATCACATAAAGCCTTACCAAAGTTATGTTCTCCTATGATGCATGGAATGGTGAAACTGTCAGGATCTTTTAACTTCGGGGGAAGTTTCCTCTAAATGATGGCACTGCATTCTTCCGTCAATGCTACTATCTCGTAGTCTCCCAATCTCCGTTTTCCTGAAAGAATGTCTTTCATGAATTTTACATAGCTGGGCATTTCTTCCAAAGCTTCGGCAAATGGGATGTTGATGTGCAGCTTTTTGAACACCTCCAGGAAACGAGCAAATTGCTTGTCCAGTTTGTTTTTCTGAAGACGCTGAGGAAAAGGTGGAGGTGGAGTGATATGTTCTTTTTCCTTTGCTTCTTTTTCCTCCATCTGTTGCTTTGTTTCTTTGGAATATCTTCAATTGTTGCCTTGATTCCAACATCTTTGTTGATTTCAGTACCGCTTTTTAACATGATGGTATGACATTGCTCATTTCCCATGTTCCTTGGATTTGGCTCTCTGTTGCTAGGAATGGTACCTGGCGGTCTGTAACTCTGAGCATTGGCCAGTTGTCCCATTTGATTTTCCAGTGCTTTAATAGAAGCTGAATGGCTTTGATTCAATGCTACTTGATTTTGAACCATAGCTGCTAAAGCATCGTATTTTTCTTCTTGCTTCTTCAACTGGGCCAGCACTTCTATTATTCCTGGTTATTTTTCATGCTCATGGCCTTTGTTCTGTTGCTGGAATCCAGGTGGTGGATAGTTCTGCTGTTGGAATCCAGGTGGTGGATTGTTCTTTTGCCCTGAATTGTTGCTCCATGCGAAATTTGGGTGATTCCTCCACCATGGGTTATAGGTGTTGGAATATGGATTGTTCCACTGTCTCTTGAAATTGTTGACATAATTCACTGTCTCTTTATATTGGTTTGGCTCTGGTGCTCCTCCATATGGTGAACTTGTGGATCCAGTATTAACTTGCATGCTGAGAGTTTCCAGATTTTTGCAAATCTGATCCAGCTTGGCATTTACTGCAGTGTTGGCTCCAATTTCATAAATTCCAGCAATTCATTGAATCAAGCTCCATTCTGTTGGCCACAAGGAATTGTTGTTGGCCATTTCTTCAATTAGGTCCCAGACTTGATCTTCTCTTTTGCCATCAAAGCTCCTCCAGCAGCAGCATCGATTGTGGTTCTCATCAGGCCAGAAAGTCCATTATAAAAGGTTTGAACTTGTAGCCATTTTGCAATCTCATGGTGAAGACATTTCTGGAGTAAATCTTTGAATATTTCCCAAGCATCGCAAAGGGATTCTGAATCTTGTTGCATAAAGGATGTGATGTCATTTCTCAACTTTGCAGTTATGGCTAGTGGAAATTACTTTGCAAGGAATTTGGTGGCTAGAGTGTACCAAGTTGTGATGGAACCTGCTGGTAACGAATGTAGCCAAGCTTTAGCTCTGTCTTTCAGGGAATATGGAAAAACCTGCAGTCTCATTACTTCTTCAGCTGCTCGGTTGTAATTGAAAGTGCCACAAACTTCCAGGAAGTTGCTGATATGGGCATTAGGATCTTCAGTTGCATTCCCCCCGAACTGAACTGACTGTTGAATCATCTGAATGCATTTTTTGATTTCACACGCATTTGCTGGTAAGGGAGGAAGTACAATACAAGAAATGAAGCTGTCCACCACAGGAATGGTTCTGTCTCGAATGGGTATTGGTGGTGAAACTTCCAAAGGTTCAGGTTCCATGTTGACTAAAGCTTCTTGGTCTTCACGCCTTTCCCTTCTCAAATGTCTGAAGGTTCTATCAATTTATGGGTCAATTGGTCGGAGTTCAAAGCTTCTGGTTCGTCTCATGTAGTTCTGAGAACCTGAAACACAAGAAAACAGTAATAATAAGTAAAAAGAAATTAGATACAAGTAACGTATCTAACCCCTAAACTAATAGTAAAAGATAAATAAGTCACCGGCAACGGCGCCAAAAATTTGACCAGTGCGTAATCACACGCGTATAACGCAAGTGCACGTATCGTTCAAGTAGTATAAAAAGTATCGATCCCACGAGGACTTAATACATAATCTATTAATTTTATGAGGTGAAATGATTACTAGTATCTAACATGTTGATTTGATTGATTTGAAATGGTGATGATTTTGAATTTAAAAACAAGTAAATAAAATTTCACGAAAGTAGGTTTAAGAAATTTCAATATTAGGAAACTATCTAGGGTTGTGAATCTTTCTAATATCTTTTAAAAGATGAAGTGGTTATTTCATGTTTGTGCAATAAATCGGTTTACTAACCTGGAACACTAAATTATGCAAAAGCCTCTGTCGATGGTCAGACACAAATACCCAGTATAACCCAATTGAACCATATGTCTATGTCAACCAAATTACCTGGATTCATTAAGTTTAAGTTCCAATTATAGCTACCCCCGCCCGACAGGTATATGTCTATCATGTAAGGAAATCTATTAAATGGATATCTATCCTCAAGGAAGATCGTGGGCTATTAAGTCTAAGGCTGAAACCTAAAATTCATTTGTCAAGTTTATTTTAGATTTACCAGAACAATCTTATTAGTGGCCAATTAATAAGACGCATAAAGCTTAAGACTTAATAAGTAATCCTTTAAATTACCCAAACTATAAAATAACCCCTTATAAACTAGTGATATTAGAATTCATCACAACCCAGATAACTAACTTAGTTACGACATATAACTAGGGCTAGTAAAAACTTAAATAAAATAAAAGACATAAAGTAAATGCTGAAAGTAAATTGCTAAAAAGTAAATTGCTGAAAAGTAAATGCTGAAAGTAAATTGCTGAAAAGTAAATAAAGTAAAAAGTACAATAAAAGAAAATGCTGAGGTAAAATGATCCACTTTTATTACTTCTATTTTAGATATCTCCATTAATATAATATATTAACTTTGCATGATAATTACCAACCAGCCATATAGGCGGTATCCAGATTAAGTCAAATTAATAATTAATTAACAACCGACCAATCAGGCGGTATCCAGTTTAGTCAGGTTAAAACCAATTTAAATAATTACCAACCGACCAATATGGCGGTATCCTCGTTAAGTCAGGTTTTAACTAGTTTATATATTATAATTAAGGGAGTGTAATCTAAATATTAGTAATAAAAGTTTTACCTTTTACCCCAGCAAGGGGGAGTTACCTCCTCATTACTGAAAAGTAAAAACTACAAATTAAAGAAAGAAAAGTATGTGCGTAAAAGTAATTTGCGGAAAGTAAAAACTAAAAAGTAAAGAAAAGAAAGTGCGAAAGCGGAAATTAATTACTGAAAGCTGTAAATAAACAAATAAGATACAATCTTCTTAGTATTCTTAAGGAATTTCTTAGAAGAAAGTATGAATTTACAAATGAAATGGCTTGGTATTTATAGGCAAAATTTTGCCTTCATCAAATCAGCCACCAAATCCATTATTAATTGCTCCACTAATTACTCCACCAAATCCATTATTAATTGCTCCACTAATTTCTTATCATGTTTGGTGGTGATTTGATAATTTTTATTATTTATTTATTAATTTATTTTTTGCTTTGAAAATGATTTTAATAATTACACACAACACACTTCTGGATGGTTCATCAATTTCGGGCATGAAATCTTCAGAATTCGAAATTATTTTGTCTTTCAAAGTTATATATCTTTGAGTCGTCTTTACTCTGGAACTTGAATCATCTCAATCTGATATTGGAGTAAAAAGCTATGCCCAAAATACAACAGATGAGTAAAACTAGAATTTCCAAAACTGCACTTCGTTAAAACGCCCTTTCAAGTTTCCAATCTCCAAAATTAATATGTCAAGTCCAATTTTTGCCCTTATTTGACCCAAGGAAGGAATATTTACTTAGGTTTACTCGATATTTTACCCTTGCTCAGGCTTATTCTATTCTCCTTACTACTAAAGGTTATGACATTGTCTTATCTATCTGATTCTGTATCTTTATCTCTTATTGCCTCTGGTTGCTTAAGCACTTATGCATCATTTCTTTCTTTTCTTATAGCTTTCTCTTCCTACTCCCTTGAGTGAATATTCTCAGAATCTTACTATCTATTCTCATAACATGTCTTGAATTTCCGATAAGAAGCCATGATAACTACAGAAGGATTCCCAACTTGGACAAAGATTATGGTTACTTTCATTAGGAATAATATTTGAATAGCTTGAGAATTTCTGACTAACCTTTCTATAGGACTTGAGGACGTACTCAATGGTCAGATACTGGAGAGGTAGTGCATCGCATACTAATACCTCAGGCATACTACATATACAAGATCACAGCACTCTACCCACTGCAGTCACTGACTCCTTGGACCATGCTCTGATACCATCTTTGTAACATCCCCCTCCTTCGGAGATGCTACCAGTTAGAATAGGCCAACCTATTTCCTTGAGCCTCTGACTCTCTGACTATGATCACCACTAATCTCATCTCAAAATACAAACTCATGCAAAGGGACCATTGCCCAACTCAACAACATAGAATGCATATTAATATGTATAACTACGAACTCAATAATACTTCTCTTTACAACTCTGTTCATGGACTCTTTTAGCACATACAATGACTCATACAATACTATTATCTGACATGTGACTTCATTGTGACTGTGACTGAACTGTAACTCTGCACTCAATATGTTGGACCCAAACACCCCAGTGGCTGCTATCAGTATCCATCCCCTCGACCTCGTCCTCCGGGTATACCTGCAAACCATAAAAATAGGGATTGTGAGGGTTTGAATGACCTAGTGAGTGGACAGTTTAAAACATGAACTAAAATGCTTTTTGAAAAAACCATTGTTATAAAACCAAAGTCGTCTCAAGGAATCAATCTTTCTTGAAATCTCTTTACTTATCTGAAAATAATTCTCTTTCTGCAAAACCATTCTGGAAAATCTTTTCTGAAAACTCTTTCATAAAACTTATCTTTTCCGAAAATTTTATTTCTGAAAATCCATTTTTGAAAATTTATTTTTGAGGAATCTGTATTTGAAAATTTGTATCTGGAAAATTTGTATCTGAATATCCGGCGCATGGGGGCTTTACGTCTCATCGTCCCCCCATACGAAAAATCTGATGGTCTTGGGGCGTTACGTCTCGCCATCCCCCAAGCCATGGAACTGGAGTCGGGGTGCGAATCTATGCTACCCTCCTGACTCAGAATATGGGATCTATGAGCATCTGTAATCTATAGTCCTGAACTGTGTGTGCACATTATATATGTATCCGTCAATTCCATATTTATGTCAAGTTACATCTTATGTGGGTTTTTCCCTCATGCCTCCAAAAGTCATAAACTCAATCTTTGAAAATCAATCTTTTTAAGAACATCATCATACATAAAACAACTATAATAAAACTTATCTTTCTGAGAAATGATCTTTCTTAAAACAACTGGAAATAAATCGGGCTAATGCCCTATATGCTTAAAAAGTAAGTCTGATTTCAAAATAATTAAATAAAATCAGTTTGAGAAAATAGTCCACCCACTGATTTTAGGTTCTGGTAGGCACTGTTTCATTTCGTCGAAGAACTTAGGGTTTCTGCCGATAATCTATAGTCGGTAAACTTGGTTAGAATATAAGTCGTGAAAATACTTCGGAATTATACTAAGTTTCTCCATTCAACTAACCTATAATCACCACATGATGTAATACTTGTAACATGTCATAATGCATGTATAAGTGTCGATATGAAACCTTTAGGGTGGCCTCTAACATCCTAAGTTGAAACTGAAATGTTATGAAATTATTTCTGTCTCGCGTCACGACGTCAGGTCTGGCGCGTCACGACGCCCATATAAGCAGACCTAGGAAGAGAGCATGTTTTGTTCCGTGTCGCGATAACAGACAATACGCGTCACGACGCCCACCTGATCAGACCCGAGGCAGAGAGCCTCTGCTCATTACCCATTGCGATGTTGGGTGTTGGGTGTCGCGACGCTAGCCCGATATTAGGGTCAACAACAACTCTTCCAATAATAATTGCCCAAGACAAACCCTAACATCATCATCCAAACTTCAACCTAACTTATCATAACTCATATCATATCATTAATCAAATACAACCCATTATCTAGCATCATTATCTCATAAAATACAATTCCCCATCACATTCTTACACCCAAAACTTCATTTTTTTCTTACACCCAAAACTTCATTCCATGATAATACCCTCATAACACCTTCAAAAATGCACACTAACCATGCTCTCAATGCTAATTAAATAAGTTCAAACTCTAGGGCATGCAAAGTGCGAATTTGGGTTTTACTTTCTTTGCGCAAACTGAAAAAATGAGAAAAATAAGAAGGAAAGGAAACTTACCATACTTGAAATGAAACTAAGATGGACCAAAATGACTTGAAAAATGATGACAAATGGAGAAATTGGCATGAGAGAATTTCCACCCTTATTCTTCACGTTTTTGGTTTAGGAAGAGAGTGATTAGTGTCCTTTTTATAAAGCAATTGGCTGATTTTTTGTAATGAATTGGTTGGCTAGGATTGTGTCATATCATCTAATCTATGACATTCTCGAAATTACTATATCAGCCACAGAAATCTCGATTTTTCCTTATTTCTGATTCAAATTTAGAAAACTATCCAACGCGGAAGTTGTAGGTATCGGTCTTAGCTTTACGAAAATATAAAGTTTATAAAAATCAGTGTTCTTATGGAAATGTTACGGCCCAAAAATCATGAGATGTCCGGATTTACTCTTGGAATGAATTTCGTATCGGAACTGCGAGGAATTTGCCGAATGTCCAAAAAATCATTTCATGAGTGTATATGTGTTCGAACATGATTTATATTATGTATAACATGTGTCCCATAACATAATAGTTGTCAGGATTATCGGGGTGTTACAATTGTAAATGAAATTGTTTATTTAAATAAAAGATGCATTATTTATTTATCAAAATGTTTGATTTAAATCGCATATTGTAAATTATCATGTTTACCCTAAATTACTCATGTGCATCCAGACTTAGTATATGAGTGTCATACACAAGAGGATTTAAGTCTGAAGTTAGTAATCTAAAATAGTCCATAGAGAGCAAGCAAAACAAGTAATTTGTTTGTGGTTTATCTATAGTTGCGGTCCATTCAATAATTTTATGACGACCTTGATCTGGTTCATGTGGTGACATGATAATGGAGGCACCTTGTATGATGTGATCATATAGGACTGGACACAGATAGAAATGAGTTTCTTATAATTTCCGTTAAATAAAGAAATTTATTTTAATCTACAAGATAGTCATATATGGATTGATCTAAATCCCGAGTGTACTACGAACTCCTGCATGGCAGGCTATGTCATTTGATTTACAAATGTGAGGTTGGTGAAGCAGTTTCGGCCAATAACTACGTATTTTGGGGACATGGTTTGGTGTGTAGCTGGTAACGTTTTACAAAGACATGGAGTTCACTCCTTACGAGAAGTAAACGAGCATATTTCTTAAGGTTTGATTCGATACTTGAACGATTAGAGCGCTCAAGTCTTTCTATTGCGAATAGAAAGATTAATATTCATAATAGTTATGAATAAATTATTCATCAAATAATCAATTGTGCATAAGGTATAAAATAATTAGAGGGGTATAACAGACTTTATGACCCTGCTCTAATTATGAGATACTCGTGAATGGCCAATCTGTATGCAATCATTATATCGATGGACACTAAAGTTGTTCGGCTTATATTTTCCATCTACGGCAACGAGAGTTCAGCTTCGGGTTTTTAGTGGAATAACCCGAAATTAATAATTCAGAATATTTAATTAAAGAGTTTAATTAATATATCGGGATTATTGGATCTCAGAACTGTAGGTCTATTTGGTCTACGTGCTAGCTCAATATACTGTAACAAATTAAATATAATTAGATTGTCTAAATATATACTCACATATATAATTTTATATGTATTATTAATGAGATTAATAATATAATTTGTCACAAATGAAAACGATATTAAATTATTTTAATGTAATATTTTCTAGATTTTTATTATTATGAGATAATCAAGTTATTATAATTATGAGATAATTATATCATCTTTAAGATAATTATATCATTATTATGATAATGATATTTGCAATATCATGGAGACAAACCATTATATTTTGCCATAATGTCCAAGCATTTTATCTATTAGGTCATACCTAATTACCTAATCTTGGTCCACTTCACATGTTATAGTATGGCCTTACATATTCATTATGTTTGCCATATTATTGATAAGTTTTGTTGGCTTTGAAATATTATAAGAATTCAGAATTTTTCTCAAGTGTTGAGAGGGTTATGTAGAGAATCAAAATCCGGAATTTTTTTCTTATGTGTCAAAAAGGAAAAAAAAAAAAAAAAAGTGAGCAAGAACTTCATTTTCTTCATTCTTTCTTTCAAAAGACAAAAGGCATAGGGAGAGAGTTGTAACACCCCGCCAGAGATAGGATGCTACCGGCAGGAGACATGATTAACCCATGTTCATAAGCCTCCAAATTTATAAAAAAAAAATTGACATGATATATCATAAAACTGGACAACCTGGATCGCAGTCCAGCATCATAACGAAACCTAAAAGAAAACATCCAACATTCAAAAGACCTCAGGTCCACACAAAGCATATCAAAATCATAATTAACACTTAAAGGCTCTGTGTCCACATCATCTATCAAAACTTTCACTTATTAATACAAACAGCGTGCTCAGCACGATAAACAACATAATGATCAAAGATTCATAAACCTCTAAGACTTCTCCCAGGACACTTATAAGGGTGACTGCAACTTGGATGATCCGCGTCTCGAGCATGACTTCCAAAGCTGATGTGGTTGACCTGCAAAACTAACGATGGTGGCGTGAGTTATAGAAACCCAGTAAGTAACCACACATGCTACAAACGAAAAAGATAAACATTAAATACAATATTTATGAACGTATATACCTATTTATATTTATTTATTGGAACACCTTTAACTCATATTGTTCTTTTTACTTCAGGAAACATGGTTTCATGAAACGTACCTGAAGTGAATCAAAAGCAACTTACACGCATACCTCCTCGAGCATTATGTCTTCAAACTACACGAAATACGAAGTATAAAACTTATGCAAGCATTTTAAAATCTCTATATTATGAACATGACATAATTGTTAAGAGTAAATTGCATCACACATACTTATTCAATCCGAATTTCATATGATCGAGTAAGCTTTATTTTCCGAATACACATGACATGCTCACGCTAATGCTAATGGAACGTTTTGGCGTAGCCGAAATAATTTGACCAAAACATCCATGATAGAACCTTAAAACTTTCTAATCAAGTCATTACTAACTGACATTTTAACATTATCACAAGTGCACTTTCATAATCAAAATGCAATACTTGCCATTATTACATAATTTCTTTACCATAAAAGTTTACACTACATTACACCTATGCATATCGAACTTATTTCTACAAGTCAAAACAAGTAAAGTCAAGGAACATATTCTTCAGACAAAGGCATCTTGTAGATAAAGGAAGTCCCAGAAATTTACAGTATCAAATGAGGGTTGTAATAATTAGAGAGAAAATTTCTGAAGGAGTTATCCAAAGTCCAAACAACATATATCAAATCTGTTCCAGCATTGTTGGAATCAATAAATTTCAAAATCTATTCACAAAAAATCTTCCCTCAGTTTAGTTTTTAAAAGAAACAGTCTATTCGGTATATGTCGACCCAGTCAGCAGAAAGCTATTATCTCATAATCAACAAACACATAAACCAAATAAGATTGAAATACATGTGTATCATTCAATTTCAACACTTCTTCTTATGTAGGTTCCAATATAAACATATCAACTAACAAAAACCCTAAATAAAAAAATTATTGTTTAAAAAAAAACCATTTGATATTTTATTAAACATTTGCAAGTATAATAACTTCGTCGCTTAATCATGATTCATAAACTTGTAGAAGAAAGTTCCAAATTTATTCTAGAAACACAGTACACATCGATTAAGCCTTTCTTTTTGGGATGATCTTATCAAACTGACCTCCAATCACAAACCTAAAAACCCATTTTTTTTTTCAGAAACCAAACAATTCGATTCTAATTGAATACACACTCAAAAATAAAAAAAAATAAAAACCTAGCTGCAACAACAACAGATCTAAAAATCAATCCAAATTGACATCAAATTCAACCTATAAAAACGAGACAATCACCACCACTTACAATCACATTCACATATAGGATACAGAGAGAAGAAAAGAGAGACATACAAGGTAAAATCTGAGACAACAACACTGAGGCGAAATCCAACCACTAACAAAATTGAAACTTCATAATCAGAGTTAATAACTTTTTTGCAATGTAGTGTTAATAAAAAAAAAATGTAATAATAGTAAGTAATACAATCCCAAAGCGTTTTAGAAAATTTTTTATTTTTCAAATTTTATTCTTTTGTTTCTCGAGTTTACAGATTAAAAAAAAGAGAGAGAGACTCTCATCACAACCAAACAATTTCGGCCAATACATTTGGGGAAAATTGAGCATTTACCAAAACGATGCTTGTTCCATGTGTAGGTTATCATAAAATGCATAAAAATGCATACTAGAACCTCATTTTAGCTAAATGCGAAAATGATGGATGAGAAATTATGTTTTAAATTCGAAATTAGAAGGAAAAGTATCAGAAACTTACTTGGCTTGGATTGGAGCTTGAAGAAGCATCACTTTGGCAGGAGAAATTTGGAACCAAAAAGGAAGTGAAATGGTGTGAAGGAGGGAGTCCCCAATTCGTTTTTTTTCTTGACCTTGGATTTAGCAACTTTCTCTTAGAAAGAACGTTGAGTGAGAAGATGAAGTTTTGAGGGAGTTGTAGAGAACTCTTGAATCTTTTTTTTTTCGTTTTTTTTTTTTTTTTTTTTTTTTAAGATGAAGGGGTAGGGGGACATGGGAATAGTTCCCTTTTTATAGGCAAAAATAAATAAATAAAATAAAATAAAATATCTGATTTTTGGTACTCAAAGAAGTAGCTCACATTTTGCCATATAAGCAAACTTATTTCAGAAATCGCAGTTACTATTCATCCGAATATTAAACTATATTTTAGACTAGTTTCTGTTCTGCATTCTAGAAAATTTTCAACACGAATTTATAGGTCTTAGTCTTACCTTTCCGAAGATATAAAATTCGAAATCATCAGAGATTGTATGAAAAAGTTAGGGCTAAAATACGGAAGAGTTGTCTGTTGACTCAGATGAATAGTAAATGTGGAGAGTCTAAAAATTTACCCGAGACCTCCGGACGAGATTTCTAAAGTACGAAACCTATTTAAATATTATTTCATGAGTTCTAAGATATTATGCATGATGATTTATTATGCCGGGTATGACCGATCTGACCGGGGTGTTACAGAGCTTCTTCCAATTCTGAAGTGATTCATATTATTCTCTTAAGTGTTGAAAGAATAAAAAGAAAAATTTTTGACAATAATTTTCTCTAAAGGGTTTAGAGAATAAACTTTGTGAGTGAAGTCCACACTTCGATTTGTTGGTGACGAGTCATAGTTCGGAAGATCGAGTGATAGATCCATAACAAAGGATCTCAAGGAAACACATTCGAAATAGAAGCATATCAAGTCGCCAAGGGTTGGTAACATTTGGTTTACATAAATGGAGAGGGCATAAAATTTCCAAGGTCGATCCCGGAGCCTAGGACGTTTCCGTTGTGCATAAGGAAAACGTTTTCTACAATTGGCATAAAGAGCGAGGTTGAAAAATATTCTTAACCCTTCTCTTTTTCAATTAAAAGTTTATGTTTTAATGGTTTATATGAGATATAAATTGTGAGTATGCTTGTTGTGATGAGTAGGCACACTTTAGTGTTCATGTGATGAATGGTTGTTTTAATGTTCATGTGATGAATGTTTTAGATTCATATGATTAATGTATTGCATTGATCGTTAAGTTTTTCCGGCTCTTATTTTTTGTATTGGAAATGTAAGGCCATAAGGTCATATTCTTTTAAGTGTTGTAAGTTGATTTCCTTTGTAAAAGTTCAAGTTGTAATCTTCTATGTAACTTGGAGAGCCGATGCTGCCAAGAACTCAACTCGAGCCGATTTCGCAAAGGACTCACACAACTTCATGGAGCTAGATTTTAAGACCAATGGATGCCTTGGATTGTATTTGTACTAATTAGATTAGTATATAAAAATAAGAGTCTAGTCAATGCAATATTGATGCTTTAGTTTTTTCTTCCAGACATGGAAAACAGGGGACGTCGCGACGCTCATCAGCTTGCGAAGCGACGTTGAGATATATTTTCTTATTGTCTGTATTTAACACTGCATCACGTTGAACGCTAAGCATGTTGCGTCGCAACGTGCTTACCTGATGTTTCAACATCGCGGCGCTAAACAGTTTTAATCCCGACTTCTAGCAGAGTTTACATTCTGCCTCGGATTTACACTACATCGCGTCGCAACGACCAGCTGGTTATGTGAATGTTTTTTAAAATGTTTCAATAAATGTCATATAGCCTAGGGTGCCTACTCTTGTATATTAACATGTCATAACTGTTAGGGATATGCCCTATACCCAACTTGTGGATGGCCTATATGTACATGTATTTGCAATATTTTCATTAATTAATAAAATGACAATCTTTATTATATGTGTCTTACATAAATTATGTGAATCATCAAACACTGTAATAAAGCCTTTGGAGTAATAAGATGATGGCTTCCACTCCTTATGAGAATCATTACCCTCAAACGTTCCTAGTCATAGTTTTGTTAATAATATGGGCGTTCACAAAGCGGAGAGACTAGCATGATGATATGATCTGCCTTTAAGTGGGGTAGCCGATCTCATAGGCTACTAGCGGAGATCCGTCCGCTTGGTGTATCACATGGATGCATGAGTTTCTCGTGTCCATCGAACTGACGGCCGAAAGTTTTCACATGGTGTGTTTATCCATTGTGTCTGTGAGAACTTTCATGTATCGATTGTATGACTAGTCCTTAGACTTGAGGTCGTTACAATCTTATGTGTGGATCAAATAACTTTGACATTCTCCTTCCCCGGTTCAAAAGATCCAGTCATAATGGTATGATTGGGTCATTTGTTGAAACATATGAAGTTTGTAAAGATACAACAGAGAATCGCCACTCTCTCGGATAATTTTTTCTTATAAGAGTAGTATTCCAGTTCGCGGGTTGATATGTGTGATCGGTGCTTGAGACTGTGGCCGCAAAGGAAGAATCATGTGAGATTCTTGGGTTAGCACGATTCATGACACTATCAACATCATATCTTTGACCATATGGGTAGATACGTTTCGTACCCTAGGTCAAAAGGTGGGGATACAGTGAGGCGATGGACCGTATCATATGTAAATCGCATACATAATGGGTATATATCTTTCCTTCTCAACTGAGGGTCTTGGCATGTTGCTAGATGTCAAACTTGGTCATTGAAATAGAACGACCAACTGATTGGAGGATAATTTATGTTCGATTAAATTATCACGATTCATTTCATATCCAACTTTAGGGGAACCCAAAAGGTCACACACAACAAAGTCGAAATCAATGGTTAACAGTGCACAATACAAATTTAACAACATATATGATTGTTGTAGGAATTGTTCATAAATGGTTAATTATTGAACAGATCATTTATGAGGTTTCAAAGTGGCTTAGGGATTGGTGAATGACGATATGGGCACTTTGGGAATTGAAAAAATGAATAAGAAAAAAAATGTGAATAGTAAATTTTTTTTTTTATTTTTTTATTTTTTTTATTTGTTTGAATTCCAATTCGGCCCAAACTCTTATTAGGGTTTTATAATATCATTAAACCACTATATTAAGATCAAATGGCTAAGATTTAATTAGCATTTATCCCATATCATATTCTTAATTAATTTTGTTGTCTTTGGAGCACCTATATAAACCCAAAGAATTCTTTACAAATTTTTACACCAAAACCTTTCATATATTGGGTTTATATAAGTGAGCAACTCTAAAGTTTAAGAGTAAGCCACTGATTTTGAGGATCCTTAAGTCTAATTGACTGGAGGAATCTCAAGTTAAAAGTTTTGAGGTATTTGCCTAGGCTAGCACCAAGGGCAAAATACCCGTGCACTCAAGGCGTAGTCTTGCCGTTGAGTTTTGACTTTGGTGTGTGCACCTTTGGAGGCCACACACTTGTGTGGCTCTTTGGAACGTGGAAGAGCTTGCTGAGTTCAAGAAAAGCTTGTAGATTGGAGGGAGGACTGGAGGAGTCTTCGGTTCAAGTAAGTCTTTTTCTTTCTTTATTTTAATTAGAGTTCTTATGATAGTTAGCATGTTTAGGTTTAAGTTATTTGCATGTTTTATGAGTTTTTATGCTTAGAATATATAGTAACATGTCTAGACTTGTAGAATAATCAAAACAAATGGGTCTTGGGTAAAGGGATAGCGGCATCATAATTTTTAATTTTCCACTGCGCACTCGCGGCAGCTTCCCAACAGTGGTATCAGCGCGCCATTTTTGTTTTGATTAGTTCTCTTTCATTTGAACTCGAAATTTGGTGTGTAAAATCTCGTTGGAAAGCTAACACCCTGAACTTACTTTTAGGCACAAGTTTTGCATGATTTGGTTAAGATTTGAAATGTAAAATTTCATTTAAAATTCACTCATCTGTAAAAATGTTAGTAGTAAATTTATTTGATTAAAATAAAATGCAATATCATAATTAAATATTAATCAAAGTTATTTAATGCCTAAAATAATTCCAACATATTAAAACTCATATGCTTGATGATTCTATGTATGATTAGAATTGGCATGATTATTTTAGGGTGCAAGCATCTAGAGACTTTCTAAGGAAATAAAGAGTGTATTGCTTATCCTTTAGCTAAGTAATTATTCTGTGATGAACTTAGAGATTATTACCTTTAAGGCTAATAAATATAAATCACTTGTTTATAATAAAATACATTATAAAAGATACAAGTGGGGTGGGACCAAGGCATTAATAAAACTTTCCAAACTAAAGTTAATTTAACCAAAGGTATTACTAAAGTTAGATAATGATTTGGTGTCTTCCTTCACTCACTACCTTTTTATAGCCAAAAGGAAAAGCTGTGAAGACATCTAGATAATCATTTACTCAAAGCTTACCTTAAAGCATATTTAAAGTGCTGGAATAATTTGGAGGATTTATTGTTTATTCCTGTCACCAAGGCAATAAGAGCCTAAGAGGTAAGGGTATTTAAGAGAGTTCGCTCCACCATCCCTCTGGGGAATTTTCAATGGAGAAATTCATTTGACAGTTATTCACTTAAACTTGCTAAAATCCTCAATAATAATTTAAGTCTAAAATTTACCTCTCATTGTAAAGTATAGACCCAAATGGCTTAAACCATATTGGCAGGACTAGGCTTTACCAGACTGACCAATACCAATTTGTCCCTAAATCGTACTATTGACAATGGTTTGACTTTTCTGAGTCATAAGACGCAGCGACCCTTATGCGTGGTCTTATAACTTAGTGGCAAAGATTGGGTGTCTACAAGGACTAGCATAAGCATGTCATGTTTGATTGCCCAACCCAATGATTAAGAATTGTGATTCATATCATAAATTGGTTGGGAACCTACCTAATTATCGTATTTTATAACGACCGGCCCTAGTTAGAGTTGTGAAATGATGATAATAGGATCCTTGCCCACAAGAAATCCATCATATTGGGGTTGATGCGATTTGCTTAAAATTTTAAAATAATTGAGTGGGAGCAACTTCATAATATTAAAAGTCAATGTTATTATGAAACATTAATGAAAACATATTCCTAATTTTAACATTCTCTCTTAACATGTGGGTTAAAATATTTCTCAAACATTCAAATGGCAAATAGAATATCACTTCGTTCCATCCTTGATGAGCATAAGCTCAAATGGGACAACTACAATGACTGGTTTAGAAACCTTAAAATTGTCTAACGACAAGAAAAGATTTTCTATGTTCTTGAAAGACAAATTCCCCCTAAACCCGCAGAAGATGCTGAGCAAAATACATTTGATGCTTGGAAGAAACACGTCGATGATGATGAGCAAACAGTTTGCCTAATGCTTGGCTCTATGTCGGACGAACTTCAGAAAGATCACGAAGAAATTGATGCTCAAACCATCATCTTTCACTTGAAGGAGTTGTATGCAACTTTCGTCCATACCGTGAGATTCCAAGTGTCATGTGTCTTATTCCAAACAAGGTATAAGGAAGGATCTGTTAGTGGACATGTGCTTAAGATGATTGGCCACATTGAAAAATTGGCCAACCTCGGATTCATCATGGATCATGAGATAGGTCACGATCTAATTCTTCAATCCTTACCAAAAGACATCTTTAACCTTATTATGCAGTTTCATATGTCTAATAAAGAAGCTACTTTAGCAGAATTGGACAATCTGATAAAGCAAGCAGAGAAGGACTTGAAACCGGAGCTTAAAACCTCCGTCATGCTTATGGGTACGGACCTGAAGCCACGAGGCCCAAAGAAAAATAAGGCCAAGGCCAAGGCTCCAGATCACCTAAAGACCAATGGTAAGGTGAAGAAGAAAAAGGGAAATGGGAAATGTTTCTTTTGTGGAAAGAATTGTCATTGGAAGAAAGACTGCAGATCCTTGAAAGCCAAGGAAGTTAGGGAAGCCCAAAAGGCCAAGAAGCCCAATGCTTCAGGTATGTTGTATATGATTAAACTATATTCTCAAAACTCTGAACCTTCTACTTGGGTGCTTGACACCGGTTGTGGGACTCACTTGTGTAACAATGTGCAGGGCCTGAGAAACAGTAGGAGACTCCGTCATGTGGAGGTTGATTTACACATGGGTAATGGAGCAAAACTGGCTGCATTGTGTGTGGGGACTTATTCATTAGTTTTGCAGAATGGTTTAGTTTTAGACTTAGAAGATTGTGTTTATGTACATTCTCTAGTAAAGAACATCATTTCAATTTCTTCTTTACGTAATAAAGGCTTTTCATGCCTAATAAGTTGTAACGAATGTTCTATTTATTTCAATGAAATAAAATATGGAGATGGTATTTTGAATAATGGTATCTATGTCTTACAAACTAACAAAGAATGTTCAACCTCTAACATATACAACGTTAACTCGAATAATCTTAATGAATCACTTATATGGCACAGTCGCTTAGGTCATATCAATGAAACAAGATTAACTAAGCTACATAAGGATGGGTATTTCAGACCCTTCAAATATGAACCTTATGGAACTTGTGAGTCTGTTTACTTGGTAAAATGAAAAAATTACCCTTTAAGTGTAAAGGACAGCGTGCAGCGGAGACATTAGAACTCATACACTCTGATGTATGCAGACCAATGTCAGTCACCGCCAGAGGTGGATTCTCCTACTTCATTACCTTTATCGATGATCACTCGCGATATGGGTATGTGTACCTTATGCGGTACAAATCTGAAGCCTTTGAGAAATTCAAAGACTTCAAAGCTGAAGTAGAAAACCAGCTTAATAAAAGTATTAAGTCACTGAGGTCTGACCAAGGTGGTGAATACTTAAGCGATGAATTTCAATATTACTTGAGAGAAAATGGCATTGTTTCCCATTGTACTCCTTCGGGAACTCCACAGCATAATGGGGTCTCCGAAAGGAGAAATCGGACATTATTAGATATGGTCCGATCAATATTGCCAGGCACGGATCTACCTCTTTCATTTTGGGGTCTTGCTTTAGAAACTGCAACACTACTACTAAACCAAGTTCCTTCCAAGACTGTTAGTCAAACACCATATGAGTTATGGTCTGGGAAACGTCCTAGACTTAGTTATCTAAGAGTTTGGGGATGTGACGCATATGTTAAACTCACACAAACTAACAAATTGGATAATAGGGCAGTTAAATGTAAGTTTTTAGGATATGCCTTGAACTCAAGAGCATACGTGTTCTACGTCCCAAATGAACAAAGAACATTTGTCTCACGAAATGCTAAATTTCTAGAGAATGAATTCCTTCTCAAGAAATAGTGGGAGTAGACTTGACCTCGATGAGGTACGGGAAGAACAAACTAACATAGAACTAAACCCCAGGCCCCTCAAAAGGGCAGCGACGGAACAACCACAAGGTTATGAACTTAGAAGGTCTGGTAGGGAAAGATACGAGCCTGAAAGATATGGTTTCCATATTGATAAGGAACATGATCAGGTCATTGATAATGACGATCCAACCAGTTATGACGAAACAATGTGTGACATTGATTCAGTCAAGTGGCTTGAGGCCATGAAATCCGAAATAGATTTTATGTATCAGAATCAAGTCTGGGACTTGGTGGATGCACCTGAAGGGATAAAACCCATAAGCTGCAAGTGGATTTACAAGCGTAAAACTGATACAGAAGGCAACATCCAAACCTATAAGGCTAGGTTGGTGGCGAAGGTTATAGACAAATCAAAGGAATTGACTATGACGAAACCTTCTCGCCTGTTGCAATGATAAAGTCCATTCGAATTTTACTGGCACTAGCTGCACACTTTGATTATGAGATTTGGAAGATGGATGTCAAAACAGCTTTCCTTAATGGGAACCTCGTAAAGGAAGTCAATATGAACCAACCTGAGGGGTTTGCATCTAAGGATGATCATAAGGGTATGATTGGGTCATCTGTTGAAACACATGAAGTTTGTAAAGATACAACAGAGAATCGCCACTCTCTCAGATAATATTTTCTTATAAGAGTAGTATTCCAGTTCGCGGGTTGATATGTGTGATCTGTGCTTGAGACTGTGGCTGCAGCAGAAGAATCATGTGAGATTATTGGGTTAGCACGATTCATGACACTATCAACATCATACCTTTGACCATATGGGTAGACGCTTTCCGTACCCTAGGTCAAAAGGTGGGGATACAGTGAGGCGACTGACCGTATCATATGTAAATCGCATACAGAATGGGTATATATCTTTCCTTCTCATTTAGGGGCCTTGGCATGTTGCTAGATGTCAACCTTGGTCATTGAAATCGAACGACCATCTGATCAGATGATAAATTATGTTCGATTAAATTATCATGATTCATTTCATGTCCAACTTGAGGGGAACCCAAAAGGTCACACACAACAAAGTCGAAATCAATGGTTAACATTGCACAGTATAAATTTAACAGCATATATGATTGCTGTAGGAATTGTTCATAAATGGTTCAATGTGTTTAATTATTGAACAGAACAATTATGAGGTTCCAAAGTGGCTTAGGGATTGGTGAATGACGATAGGGGCACTTTGGAAATTGGAAAAATGAATAAGAAAAAAAAAACATGAATAATAAATTATTTTTTTATTTGTTTTGAATTCCAATTCGGCCCAAACTATTGTTATGGTTTTATAATCTCATTAAACCACTATATTAAGATCCAATGGCTAAGATTTAATTAGCATTTATCCCACATCGGATTCTTAATTAATTTTGTTGTCTTTGGAGCACCTATATAAACCCAAAGAATTATTTACAAATTTTTACACCAAAACCTTTCATATCTTGGGTTTATATAAGTGAGCAACTCTAAAGTTTAAGAGTAAGCCACTGATTTTGAGGATCCTTAAGTCTAATTGACTGGAGGAATCTCAAGTTAAAAGTTTTGAGGTATTTGCCTAGGCTAGCACCAAGGGCAAAATACCCGTGCACTAAAAGGCGTAGTCTTGCCGTTGAGTTTTGGCTTTGGTGTGTGCACCTTTGGAGGCCACACACTTGGTGGACTCTTTGGAACATGGAAGAACTTGCTTAGTTCGAGAAAAGCTTGTAGATTGGAGGGAGGACTGGTGGAGTCTTCGGTTCAAGTAAGTCTTTTTCTTTCTTATTTTAATTAGAGTTCTTATGATAGTTAGCATGTTTAGGTTTATGTTATTTTCATGTCTTATGATTTTTTATGCTTAGAATATATAGTAACATGTCTAGGCTTGTAGAATAATCAAAACAAATGGATCTTGGGCAAAGGGATAGCGGCATCATAATTTTTAATTTTCCGCTGCGCACTTGCGGCCGTTTCCCAATAATAACATGTTTAGATGCTTGATATTCTAGTCATAAAATGTGACTTTATGTAATTTAAGAGTTAAATTGGAATATGATATGCATGAAAATAAATTAATAAGATTATTGGTTTAATGGTTTTAAAAAATTGGAAATTCAAAGTTTAAAACTTATGGGCCTTATAAGTGGAATATGTTTTCTTTTGGTATATCAGATGGAAATCCGAAGGTAAATTCCATGGTCGATTCCAAATGGACTGTAATATGGTCTGTACTTGGGATACAATTCCACGTACCATTGGAATTTATAACGTGATTAAATCAATAAATAGTTTAATTAAAATTGATCCATCCGTTGAATTCTAAATTTTAAACTTGTTAGTGAACTAATTTTGGGTGTTAAAATACATTAAGTCACTAAAGCAAACTTAATTAAATTAGTTTAATTAAGTAAAATATTAGTTGAGACTATTCGGAATTAGTGAATAAAATTTTAAGAGTTAAAATTGGTTAGATCACTAATAATCCACTAGTATTAATTATGTTTTGTTTTAACTGCTCATAATCTAATAAATTAGATATTAGTGTAATAGAAACCTTAAACTCTTATATAGTGAGTGGGAGAGGGATATATCACAATATATCCCGCGATCTCTATTTTAGACCGAAAATATGAGATTCAAAAGGTGCCTCGAGACGGCTTTACTTTCGTCCCCCGACGGATGGTGTCCATTTTGGGTCAATATCATGTTTAGATTCCAAGAAGATAGGAACTATAGATGTATTTGGTGATTTGACCTACCATATGACGACACTTCACTAGTTAAGTCCAAGGGTTTCAAACAAAAGGGTTACACTCACAAAGGAATGATTAAAAGGTTAATAAAAATTCATTGATCAAATCAAATAATAGTTGGTTAATATAGGAATAAGAGTTATTTCCATATATATTAATCAATTGAGATTGTCTCGATCTATTATGCGAATACTTGACCTACCCTAAGATTTGCGTGGCATAGTAATTCTTTTAGGTTTCTAATTCATTATACATGGCTCATGCATCATATTTAATTTTATGCCTAAATGATTGATGATTTTAATATGCGTTGAATGGATATTAAATACATGTTTATTTATTTTATTCCAGCTATGATTTCTCCAATGATTGCAATTCTCTCAAATGATAAATTTGTTAGTGTCCTAGACATGCCAATGATCTCTAAACAAGATTTTTGTGTGAATAAATCAATTGAAAGTAGCGGAAATACTCACATTGATCGGATTGGAGATTTCAAAATTTCCATGGATGTAGAAGCTCCAAGCCCTCCTTTTGAGTTCCAAACTCTTGGGTGAGTTTCCCTATCACATTGCTTTGACTCCCAAAGTGCTAGCTTTGTCCAAAATTGAAACAAAATTTTCTCTCCAAGAGTAAGGAAGAATCGGCCAAGCATGAAGGAAAAAGAGAATGAATAGTTCAAATTCAAAACTTGATGTGTTGTGTGCTTTAAAGTCCAACATTAATTAGCCAACTACACCCATCATGAATAATGACAAGTGCCGTAAGTAAAGTGGGTCCCACAACTTTCAAATTCCAAATTTAAGTTGTCTTACACAACACACTTTGGGCTCAGGTTCGTTTAATCCAATTAAACGAATTTTCCGTCTTGACGTAATTAAATCCAAATTAATCAAATAATAATGCATAGCAAAATTATTACGAAAGTCGCTTACGAATTAATTCCAAATTAATTCGTTCGCTTGAATTAAAATTTATTTTTAATTCCGTATTGAAATCTAATTTCAATTAATATATCCGATATATTATTTTAGCCCAATTAAATAAATTAAATAGAAAAATCCAATTTGACTATTAAATTTATTTTACCGATTAATTCTAAATTAATCGCGTTCTCTCTTCTAGACGAATTTAATCCTAGATAAATTCTTACTGCAATTAATCCCAGATTAATTTGCTCTTTCATAATTAATCTATGATTAATTCTTGTCGTAATTAATCCCAGATTAATTTTTCTCTCTCATAATTAATCCCAGATTAATTCTGTTCGAGTCAAATGTCATCGGTAAATCTTTGGAAGAGACCCAAGAGATCTCTGGATATGTTGGCAGTAAATATGGTTGTCGGACTATCTGACACGTGCATACCCCGTACCAAGTTCTTACCGATTTACAAGACATGATTGGCTTCTAGCAAAGCACCGTGCCTACCCAATTCTCCGGAAATATTCAACATGAAATATATAATATGTATCAGGCATAGTATACAATGTATTGCGTAATACGATCCAGTATCAGATGTCACATGCTAGGCCTGGGGCTGGAATTATGTCTGCCCCGTACGAAGCATATATCGGATCATCAGCAACTAGTCTCTGTAATCGGATAATCATGACCTAGTCATACTATCCCGATAGTTGTAACATTTAAGAGTACTAGTTTTGTATCCCTGTGTGATCATCATATCCATATGACTGAAGTGATACTTGTTAGGGATATGCCATATACCCAACTTGTGGATGGCCTTATGTACATGTATTTGTAATATTTCATTAATTAATAAAATGACAATCTTTATTATACGTGTCTTACATAGATTATATAAATCATCAAACACTGTAATAAAGCCCTTGGAGTAATAATATGATGGCTTCCACGATTTATGAGAATCATTACTCTTAAATGTTCTTAGTCATAATTTTGTGAATAATCTGGGCGTTCACAAAGCGGAGAGACTATCATGATGATATGATCTGCCCTTAAGTGGGGTAGCCGATCTCATAGGCTACTAGCGGAGATCCATCCGCTCGGTGTGTCACATGGATGCATCAGTTGCTCGTGTCCATCGAACTGACCGCCGAAAGTTTTCACATGGAGTGTTTATCCCATGTGTCTGTGAGAACTTTCATATATCGATTGTATGACTAGTCCTTAGACTTGAGGTCTTTACAATCTTATGTATGGATCAAATAACTTTGACATTCTCCTTCCCCGGATCAAAAGATCCTGTCAAAAGGGTATGATTGGGTCATTTGTTGAAACACATGAAGTTTGTAAAGATACAACAGAGAATCGCCACTCTCTCGGATAATATTTTCTTATAATAGTAGTATTCCAGTTCGCGGGTTGATATGTGTGATCAGTGCTTGAGATTGTGGCTGCAGCGGAAGAATCATGTGAGATTCTTGGGTTAGCACGATTCATGACACTATCAACATCATACCTTTGACTATATGGGTAGACACTTTCCATACCCTAGGTCAACGGTGGGGATACAGTGAGGCGATGGACCGTATCATATGTAAATCGTATATATAATGGGTATATATATCTTCCTTTCTCATTTGGGGGCCTTGACATGTTGCTAGATGTCAACCTTGGTCATTGAAATCGAACGAACATCTGATCGGAGGATAATTTATGTTCGATAAAATTATCACATTCATTTCATGTCCACTTGAGGGGAACCCAAAAGCACACACAATAAAGTCGAGATCAATGGTTAACAATGTACAATACAAATTTAACAGCATAGATGATTGATGTAGGAATTGTTCATAAATGGTTCAATGTGTTTAATTATTGAACAGATCATTTATGAGGTTCCATAGTGGCTTAGGGATTGGTGAATGAAGATAGGGGCACTTTGGGAATTGGAATAAATAAATAAATAAATAAAAATGTTAATAGTAATGTTAATAGTAATTTTTTTTATTTGTTATTTGTTTTGAATTCCAATTCGGCCCAAACTCTTATTAGGGTTTTATAATCTCATTAAACCACTAAATTAAGATCCAATGGTTAAGATTAAATTAGCATTTATCCCACATCAGATTCTTAATTAATTTTGTTGTCTTTGGAGCACCAATATAAACTCAATGAATTCTTTACAAATTTTTGCACCAAACCTTTCATATCTTGGGTTTATATAATTGAGCAACTCTAAAGTTTAAGAGTAAGCCACTGATTTTGAGGATCCTTAAGTCTAATTGACTAGAGGAACCTCGAGTTAAAAGTTTTGAGGTATTTGCCTATGCTAGCACCAATGGCAAAATACTCGTGCACTCAAGGCATAGTCTTTGATGAGTGGTAAATATCACTATTTCCCACTCATTTAACTTAATATTTTGTATAGTTTCTTGAGTTTTGTGAATATTTTGATGTGTTTTGTGTTATTTTGTAGATAAATAAAGTTTCAGGACATTCTGGTGGTGATTTGGACCAAAACAATGAAAATTAGGAAAATGGCATTTTGGTAATTTGGGCGCGTCGCGACGCCAAAGACCTTGGCGTCGCGACGCTGGAAGCCTACCGGGGTCTATAAATGAGCTCGAGATTTCAGTTTTAGATGTACCACTCTCTCTCTTCTCTTTGATGTAAAGAGAGAGTTTCTCTCTCTAGTTTCTTTTAGTTTTTAGTTTTTAATTTTAGTTTTGTAAATAATTTTAATTACGTTCCGTAATAATAATAATTTACTTTTTACTTTTTACAATTTTTACTATTCACTATGAGGAGGTAACTTCCCCAGCTAGGGTGAAAGGTAATTATTTTACTGTTACTATTTAGATTAATCTCCCTTAAAATAATATATTCACTATTTAAAATATTGACTTAAAAAAGGATACCGCTATATTGGTCGGTTGGTAAATTAATTTAATCTGGTTTAAACCTGACTAATCAAGGATACCGCCAGATTGGTCGGTTGGTTAATTTAATTTTGGTTCTGCCTTTATGGCTGGTTTATGGACAAATATTACCGCTTTAATGGCTGTGGTTGGACTTAATTTGACTTAATCAGGATACCACCAAATTTGTCGGTGGTAATATTATCACAAGTTTATATATTATTTTATGAGAGATATCTAAATAGTAAATAGTAAGAGTTGATCCTTTTACCTTAGCATTTTATTTTACTTTTCAGCATTTTTACTTTATGTCTTTTACTTTCAGTATTTTTACTTTATACTTTTAAGTTTTTACTAGCCCTAGTTATGTGTTAGTTATCTGGGGTGTGTGATGAATTCTAATATCACCGGTTTATAAGGGGTTATTTTATAGTTTGGGTAATTTAAAGGTTTACTTATTAAGTCTTAAGCTTAATGCTTCTTGTTGTCTGATCACCAATAAGATTGATGTGGTAAATCTAAAATGAACTAGACAAGGGATTTTAGGTTTCAGCCTTAGACTTAATAGCCCAAGATCTTCCTTGAGGATAGATAACCCTTAATAGATTTCCTTACAGGATAGACATATACCTGTCGGGCGGGCGGGGGTAGCCATAATTGGAACTTAAACTTAATGAATCCAGATAATTTGGTTGACATAGACATATGGTTCAATTGGGTTAAACTGGGTATTTGCGTCTGACCATCGACAAAAGGCTTTTGCATAATTTAGTGTTCCAGGTTGTTAAACTGATTATTACACAAACATAAATAATCATTTCATCTTTTAAGAGATATTAGAATGATTCACAACCCTAGATCTTATGTCTTTTGTTATTTTCCTTATATTTTCTTTTGTCTTTTTATTTATTTATTTAGCAAATCTACAATCAACCAAATCAATCATGCAATCAATCTCTTCTCCCTATAATTAGATATATGTAAAATAATAGATTCAACAATTAATAATAATGGTAGGAATTAAGTTCCTCGTGGGATCGAATTTTTATACTACTTGAACGATACGTGCGCTTGCGTTATACGTGTGTGTTTACGCCGGTCAGTCTTGCCGTTGAGTTTTGGCTTTGGTGTGTGCATCTTTGGAGGCCACACACTTGGGTGGCTCTTTGGGACGTGGAAGAGCTTGCTGAGTTCGAGAAAAGCTTGTAGATTGGAGGGAGGACTGGAGGAGTCTTTGGTTCAAGTAAGTCTTTTTCTTTCTTTATTTTAATTAGAGTTCTAATGATAGTTAGCATGTTTAGGTTTATGTTCTTTGCATGTTTTATGAGTTTTTATGCTTAGAATATATAGTAACATGCCTAGGCTTGTAGAATAATCAAGACAAATGGGTCTTGGGCAAAGGGATAGCGGCATCATAATTTCGTAATTTTTGATTTTCCGATGCGCACTCGCGGCCGCTTCCCAACAGTGGTATCAGAGCGCCGTTTTTATTTTGATTAGTTCTCTCTCATTTGAACTCGAAATTGGGTGTGTAAAATCTCGTTGGAAAGCTAACACCCTGAAATTAATTTTAGGCACAATTTTGCATGATTTTGTTAAGATTTGAATTGTGAAATTGCATTTAAAGTTCATGCATCTGTAAAAAAACGTGAATAGTAAATTTATTTGAATAAAATAAATGCAATATCATAATTAAATATTAACCAAAGTTATTTAATGCCTAAAATAATTCCAACATATTAAAACTCATATGCTTGATGATTCTATGTATGATTAGAATTGGCATGATTATTTTAGGTGCAAGCATCTAGAGACTTTCTAAGGAAATAAAGAGTGTATTGCTTATCCATTAGCTAAGTAATTATTTCGTGATGAACTTAGAGATTTATTACCTTTAAGGCTAATAAATATAAATCACTTGATTATAATAAAAGACATTATAAAAGATACAAGTGGGGTGGGACCAAGGCGTTAATAAAATTTTCAAACTAAAGTTAATTTAACCAAAGGTATTACTAGAGTTGATAATGATTGGTGTCTTCCTTCACTCACACCTTTTTATAGCCAAAAGGAAAAGCTGTGAAGACATCTAGATAATCATTTACTCAAAGCTTACCTTAAAGCATATTTCAAGTGTGGACTAATTTGGAGGATCTATTGTTTATTCATGTCACCAAGGCAATAAGAGCCTAAGAGGTAAGGGTATTTAGAGAGTTCGCTCCACCCTCCCTCTGGGGAATTGTCAATGGAGGAATCCATTTGACAGTTATTCACTTAAACTTGCTAAAATCCTCAATAATAATTTAAGTCTAAAATTTGCCTCCCATTGTAAAGTATAGACCCAAAGGCTTAAACCGTATTGGC
Organism: Zanthoxylum bungeanum; assembly: GCA_019454045.1. Classification (NCBI taxonomy): domain Eukaryota; kingdom Viridiplantae; phylum Streptophyta; class Magnoliopsida; order Sapindales; family Rutaceae; genus Zanthoxylum; species Zanthoxylum bungeanum. The sequence continues at coordinate 103,284 of SKCR01025313.1, forward strand.
AGGATTGGGCTTTAACAGACTGACCAATACCAATTTGTCCCTAATCGTACTATTGACAATGGTTTGACTTTCTAGTCATAAGACATAAGGCAGCGAGCCTTAGGCGTGGTCTTATAACTTAGTGGCAAAGATTGGGTGTCCACGAGGACTAGCATAAGCTATGGCATGTTTGATTGCCCAACCCAATGATCAAGGAATTGTGATTTATATCATAAATTGGTTGGGAACCTACCTAATTATCGTATTTTATAACGACCGGCCCTAGTCGGAGTTATGAAATGATGATAATGGGATCATTGCCCACAAGAAATCCATCATATTGGGGTTGATGTATTTGCTTAAATTTAAAAACAATTGAGTGGGAGCAACTTCATAATATTAAAAGCCCATGTTATTATGAAACATTAATGAAAACATATTCCTAATTTTAACATTCTCTCTTAACATGTGGTTAAAATATTTCACAAACATTCAAATGGCAAACAAAGTATCACTTTGTTCCATCCTTGATGAGCATAAGCTCAAAGGGACAACTACAATGACTGGTTTAGAAACCTTAAATTGTCTTACGACAAGAAAAGATTTTCTATGTTCTTGAAAGACCTTTCCCTCCCCCTGAACCCACAGAAGATGCTGACCAAAAATACATTTGATGCTTCGAAGAAACACGTCGATGATGATGAGCAAGCAGTTTGCATAATGCTTGGCTCTATGTCGGACGAACTTCAGAAAGCTCACGAAGATATGGATGCTCAAACCATCATCTTTCACTTGAAGGAGTTGTATGCAACTTCCGTTCATACCGTGAGATTCCAAGTGTCATGTGCCTTATTCCAAACAAGTATAAGGAAGGATCTGTTAGTGGACATGTGCTTAAGATGATTGGCCACATTGAAAAATTGGCCAACCTCGGGTTCATCATGGATCATGAGATAGGTCACGATCTAATTCTTTAGTCCTTACCAAAAGACTTCTCTAACTTTATTATGCAGTTTTATCTGTCTAATAAAGAAGCTACTTTAGCAGAATTGCACAATCTGATAAAGCAAGCAGAGAAGAACTTGAAACCGGTGCTTAAAACCTCCGTCATGCTTACGGTACGGACCTGAAGCCACGAGGCCCAAAGAAAAATAAGGCCAAGGCCAAGGCTCCAGATCACCTAAAGCCCAATGGTAAGGTGGAGAAGAAAAAGGGAAAGGGGAAATGTTTCTTTGTGGAAAGAAGGGTCATTGGAAGAAAGACTGCAGATCCTTGAAAGCCAAGGAAGCTAGGGAAGCCCAAAAGGCCAAGAAGCCCAATGCTTCAGGTATGTTGTATATGATTGAACTATATTCTCAAAACTCTGAACCTTCTACTTGGGTGCTTGACACCGGTTGTGGGACTCACTTGTGTAACAATGTGCAAGGCCTGAGAAACAGTAACGAGACTCCGTCATGGGGAGGTTGACTTACGCATGGGTAATAGAGCAAAACTGGCTGCATTGTGCGTGGGGACTTATTCATTAGTTTTTCCGAATGGTTTAGTTTTAGACTTAGAAGATTGTGTTTATGTACATTCTCTAGTTAAACATCATTTCAATTTCTTCTTTTGTAATAAAGGCTTTTCATGCCTAATAAGTTGTAATGAATGTTCTATTTATTTCAATGAAATAAAATATGGAATGGTATTTTGAATAATGGTATCTATGTCTTACAAACTAACAAATAATGTTCAACCTCTAATATATACAATATTAACTCGAATAATCTCAATGAATCACTTATATGGCACAGTCGCTTAGTCATATCAATGAAACAAGATTAACTAAGCTACATAAGGATGGGTCCCTTCAAATATGAACCTTATGGAACTTGTGAGTCTTGTTTACTTGGTAAGATGACCAAATTACCCTTCAAAGGTAAAAGAAGCGTGCAGCGGAGACATTAGAACTCATACACTCTGATTTATGCGGACAATGTCAGTCACCGCCAAAGGTGGATTCTCATACTTCATTACCTTTATCGATGATTACTCGCGATATGGGGATGTGTACCTTATGCGGTACAAATCTAAAGCCTTTGAGAAATTAAAAGACTTCAAAGCTGAAGTAGAAAACCAGCTTAATAAAAGTATTAAGTCACTAAGGTCTGACCAAGGTGGTGAATACTTAAGCAACGAATTTCAAGATTACTTTAGATAAAATGTCATTGTTTCCCAGTAGACTCCTCCAGGAACTCCACAACATAATGGGGTCTTCGAAAGGAGAAATCGGATATTATTAGATATGGTCTGATCAATGATGCCAGACACGGATCTACCTTTTTCATTTTGGGGTCTTGCTTTAGAAACTGCAACACTACTACTAAACCAAGTTCATTCCAAGACTGTTAGTCAAACATCATATGAGTTATGGTCTGGGAAACGTCATAGTCTTAGTTATCTAAGAGTTTGGGGATGTGACGCATATGTTAGGCTCACACAAACTAACAAATTGGATGATAGGGCAATTAAATGTAAGTTTGTTGGATATGCCTTGAACTCAAGAGCATACGTGTTCTACGTCCCAAATGAACAAAAAATATTTGTCTCACGAAATGCTAAATTTCTAGAAAATGAATTCATTATCCAGAAATATAGTAGGAGTAGACTTGACCTCGGTGTGGTACGAGAAGAACAAAATAACATAGAACTAAACCTCAGGCCCCTCAAAAGGGCAACGACGGAACAACCACAAGGTTATGAACTTAGAAGGTCTGGTAGGGAAAGATATGAGCCTGAAAGATATGGTTTCTATATTGATGAGGAACATGATCAGGTCATTGACAATGACGATCCCACCAGTTATGACGAAGCAATGCGTGACAATGATTCAGTCAAGTGGATTGAGGCCATGAAATCTGAAATAGACTCTATGTATCAGAATCAAGTCTGGGACTTGGTGGATGCACTAGAAGGGATAAAACTCATAGGCTGCAAGTGGATTTACAAGCGTAAAAATTTATGCAGAAGGCACATCCACATCCAACCTATAAGGCTAGGTTGGTGGCGAAAGGTTATAGACAAATCCAAAGAATTGACTATGACAAAACCTTCTCGCCTATTGCAATGATAAAGTCCATTCGAATTTTACTGGCATTAGCTGCACATTTTGATTATGAGATTTGGCAGATGGATTCCAAAACAGCTTTCCTTAATGGGAACCTCGTAAAGGAAGTCTATATAACACAACCTGAGGGGTTTGCATCTAAGAATGATCATAATAAAGTATGCAAGCTTAAACGATACATTTATGGACTCAAGCAAGCCTCCATAAGTTGGAATATACGATTTGATGAGACAATCAAAGAATTCGACTTCATCAAAAATGTAGACGAGCCTTGTGTTTACAGGAAAAGTAGTGGGAGTGCTGTTGTATTTCTTGTATTATATGTCGATGACATATTAATCATCGGGAATGATATTCCCATGATGCAAGCCACCAAGCAATGATTATCTCAGAATTTCTCCACGAAAGATTTGGGAGAAGCAGCCTACATTCTCGGCATTAAGATCTACTATAATAGATCTAAGAGGTTGTTAGGACTTTCTCAATCTACATACATAGATAAGGTTTTGAAAAGATTCAAAATGGAAGATTCCAAAAAGGTAATTTACCTACTTGTCATGGAATCAAATTATCTAAGGAGCAATGTCCACATACTCACTCAGATAGAGAGCGTATGAGTAGGATCCCTTACGCTTCAGCAATAGGATCGATCATGTACGCCATGCTATGTACAAGACCTGATGTCTCTTATGCTCTTAGCATAACGATCAGGTATCAGGCAAATCCTGTTCAACAATGGGCTGCTATCAAACAAATCCTCAAGTATCTGAGAATAACTAAGGATGTGTTCTTGACATACGGAGATTGTTCTGAGATGAAAAGTCATTGGTTACTGTGATGCGAGCTTTCAGACCGATAGAGATGACAGCAGATCGCAAACAGGATATATGTTTACTTTGAATGGCGGAGCTGTCAGTTGGAAAAGCTTAAAGCAGTCAACTACAGCGGACTCAACCACTGAAGCTGAGTATATTGCAGCATCTGAGGCAGCTAAAGAAGTAGTCCGGATAAAGAAGTTCATCACGGAGCTGGAAGTGCTTACCGCGATAAAGAATGGCGTCACGATGTACTGTGACAACACGGGCGCCATTGCTCAATCAAAAGAACCAAGGTCCCATCAGAAATCCAAACATATACTTAGGCGATTTCATCTCATTAGGGAGATTGTTAAGAGAAAAGAAGTTATTATAGAGAAAATACCCACAGAAGATAATCTTGCTTCTTCTCTGACTAAATGGCTGACTCAACAAAAGCATGATAGGCACACCCGAGAGTATGATGTCCAGATTCATACTAGTTGTCTATAGTGCAAGTGGGAGATTGTTAGGGATATACCATATACCCAACTTGTGGATGGGCTATATGTACATGTATTTGTAATATTTTCATTAATTAATAAAATGGCAATCTTTATTATACGTGTCTTACATAGATTATATAAATCATCAAACTCTGTAATAATGCCCTTGGAGTAATAAGATGATGGCTTCCACGCCTTATGAGAATCATTACTCTTAAACGTTCCTAGTAATAGTTTTGTAAATAATCTGGGCGTTCACAAAGCGGAGAGACTAGCATGATGATATGATCCGCCCTTAAGTGGGGTAGCCGATCTCATAGGCTACTAGCGGAGATCCGTCCGCTTGGTGTATCACATGGATGCATGAGTTGCTCGTGTCTATCGAACTGACCGTCGAAAGTTTTCACACATGAAGTGTTTATCACATGTGTCTGTGAGAACTTTCATGTATCGATTGTATGACTAATCCTTAGACTTGAGGTCTTTACAATCTTATGTGTGGATCAAATAACTTTGACATTCTCCTTCCTCGGTTCAAATTATCCGGTCATAAGGGTATGATTGGGTCATTTGTTGAAACACATGAAGTTTGTAAAGATACAACAGAGAATCGCCACTCTCTCAGATAATATTTTCTTATAAGAGTAGTATTCCAGTTCGCGGGTAGATATGTGTGATCAGTGCTTGAGACTGTGGCTGTAGTGGAAGAATCATGTGAGATTCTTGGGTTAGCACGATTCATGACACTATCAACATCATACATTTGACTATATGGGTAGACATTTTCCATACCCTAGGTCAAACGGTGGGGATACAGTGAGACGAGGGACCGTATCATATGTAAATCGTATACATAATGGGTATATATATCTTTCATTCTCATTTGGGGGTCTTGGCATGTTGCTAGATGTCAACCTTGGTCATTGAAATCGAACGAACATCTGATCGGAGGATAATTTATGTTCGATTAAATTATCACGGTTCATTTCATGTCCAACTAGAGGGGAACCCAAAAGGTCACACACAACAAAGTCGAAATCAAGGGTTAACAGTGCACAATACAAATTTAACACAGCATATATGATTGTTGTAGGAATTGTTCATAAATGGTTCAATTTGTTTAATTATTGAACAGATCATTTATAAGGTTCCATAGTGGCTTAGGGATTGGTGAATGACGATAGAGGCACTTTGGGAATTGGAATAAATAAATAAATAAATAAAAATGTGAATAGTAATATGAATAGTAAAAAATTTTATTTGTTATTTGTTTTGAATTCGAATTCGGCCCAAACTCTTATTAGGGTTTTATAATCTTATTAACCACTAAATTAAGATCCAATAGCTAAGATTAAATTAGCATTTCCCACATCGGATTCATAATTAATTTTATTGTCTTTGGAGCACCAATATAAACCTAAGAATTCTTTACAAATTTTTACACACCAAACTTTTCATATCTTGGGTTTATATAAGTGAGCAACTCTAAAGTTTAAGAGTAAGCCACTGATTTTGAGGATCCTTAAGTCTAATTGACTAGAGGAACCTCGAGTTAAAAGTTTTGAGGTATTTGCCTAGGCTAGAACCAATGGCAAAATACCCGTGCACTCAAGGCGTAGTCTTGCCGTTGAGTTTTGGCTTTGGTGTGTGCATCTTTGGAGGCCACACACTTGGGTGGCTCTTTGGAACGTGGAAGAGCTTGCTGAGTTCGAGAAAAGCTTGTAGATTGGAGGGATGACTAGAGGAGTCTTCGGTTCAAGTAAGTTTTTTCTTTCTTTATTTTAATTAGAGTTCTTATGATAGTTAGCATGTTAGGTTTATGTTCTTTGCATGTTTTATGAGTTTTTATGCTTAGAATATTAGTAACATGCCTAGGCTTGTAGAATAATCAAAACAAATTGGTATTGGGCAAAGGGATAGCGGCATCATAATTTCGTAATTTTTGATTTTCCGATGCGCACTCACGGTCGCTTCCCAACATTACTTTCATCTTGACATCACACCCAATACACTACGATTCTCAGTATACCCAGAAGAGGCGTACACATAACCTGTTAAAGCTACGGACGACCAAAACCAAAGTATACTGATTGTCGCAAGTATTAGCGATGCAAGTCTCAAGTTAAGACCACATACATCTACCCTGATTCGGATTCCCATAGACACATATTCATACTACCAATGGGATTTTGAGGGGTCTATCTAGAGCGAAGCTGTTCCCGATCCAATGGCTAACAGAACCTCCTATCACACTTGCATAAGTATCCAATACTTAAATATATGAGAAATATTCCGTTAAGCTTCCATAACGCGCACAAGTGTAATACTAGCTTATTCCGCATTATCGATGTCCAGTCTCGATAATACCACGACTAGAGATATTTAATGATTAAACCTTTCGGGGATTAATATTGTCTCATATCTTATTAATCTGGTACTAATCATATGGACTTTTATCATTTATATATCCAAGTAATCCAATTACAAAATGTTAAAAAAGCAATTTCATTTGTCACATAGTTAATTTGTACAAAAACACCATGTCTTTTACAAATAGTGATGCTATGGGTCATAATTGTCCAACAAAATTAACCGAAGAAAATTATATTAAATGGAAAAGTAACATGAGCGTCATCTTGGTCTGTGAAGATCTTAAATTTGTCCTGATGGAGGAATGTCATCCCGAGCCAGCTAGAAATTCTGGCCAAGCTTTGCGCGATGCCTATTAGAAGTGGGTCGCGACCAATGATAAAGCCTGCTGCTACTTGCTAGCAGGGATGTTTGAGGTTTTTACTACAAAGCATGAGCCAATGGCTACACATCTTTGATGATGCAGTCATTACAGGGCATGTTCGGGCAACCATCAAAGCGGTAGCGTCATGAGGTTGTGGTCTCAATGATGACCGCTAAGATGAAGGAATGGACATCAGTCCGAGAGCATGTCTTGAGGATGATGACCTATCTCAACACGGCTGAAACCTATGAAGCTCGTATTAACGATCGTATCCAGGTGACCATGATCATGGAAACTCTTCCGAAGAGTTTCATGCAGAGCTGAAAGAGAAAAAAGTTATAGGTAAATACGATTTACTTATTATCAAATCTCTATTAGTGGAGGATGATAAATCCTCATGGATTGTTGATTCTGGAGCCAATAACCATATTTGTTCTTCTTTGCAGCTACTTGATTCATGGAAGGACCTTGTTGAAGGTGACTATACCATGAGGGTCGGGACAGGGGATGCCGTTTCAGCAAGAGCAGTGGGAGTTTCCAGTTTAAACTTTATTAATAACAGTTATTTATGTTTGATTATTATGTTATTAATTCCTGGTTTTTGTAGGAATTTGATTTCTATTTCTAAAGTAATGGAAGATGGTTTTTCTATTTCTTTTAATAATAATTTTGTTATTATTAGTAGAAATGGATTAACTATATGCACAGGAAACTGCGAAAATAACTTATATGTGTTCGGGCCGTTAACACACAATTCACTGCTCAACACTGAAATATATAAGGTTGACAAATCTAAAATAAAACGGCAAAAGTTTTCTCACGAGAACACATATTTATGGCATCTTCGACTTGGACATATTAACCTTGACCAGATAGATAGATTGATAAAGAACGGAGTTTCAAACCAATTAAAGCTTGGAACTTTATCAGTCTGCAAAACCTGTCTAGAAGGTAAAATGACCAAGAGATAATTCAGTAGTGAAGGAAAAGAAAAAGAAGAAATAACTTTCAAGTTCAATCCTGGGGCTAGCCTTGGGCATCGAATTAGATAGGATCGAATCTGTCTCCAAATCCAATCGGATTGTGTTTCTTTAATTCGTCGGATGTCGGATCAGATCCTTTTTTTAGTTGGGACTGAATTATCAATTTAAGATGTTGTAAATTGAATTTTAGAAAGTTGATTCTAAATTGTCAATGAAATCTATTCAACTACCAAATTCATCTTCAAATCAGATGCTCTATAGGATTTGGATCCGTTATCAAATCAAATTTATCCGATCTGTTAAAGTTTTAAATCAGATCGAATCAGATCAGAATTGATAGGGATTCAAAATTCGATTTGATCTAATTATTCAATACTTAATGAATCGAATCAGAGTCGGATTCGGTCCAATCCGAAATGAATTCGAATGCCCAAGCCTACCTGAGTACGTTTCCATTCCGCGAGGCGATTTCCCATGAGAGTTCATGTGCAAATTCCTAAAGTATTGTTTTGATGAAGCACTTGATATTTTAGAAGATAGTTACGTTTGAAATTAAAAGTGGAAACAATTAAAAAAAAAATCTTTTTAAAACACATACTATGTAAGCACATGAGGGTGTGTTTTATTTTTTATTTTTATGTATAGTACGAAAAATTTGTGGTTTATTTTTATCACTCATTTGTACGTTGATCATTTTTCATTTTCCTTTTTAATTTAAATTTTTATCACTTTTGGTAATTTTACTATAACAAGATTAAATGTACATTTTTAAGTTTGGTTTGGGCTAAATTAGAAAGCTTCTATCATAATTGAGTTTTAATAAAAACTCCATTAATAAATTAATAGTTTATATATTAATTAATAAAATTTATTTTATCAATGTGTTCTTCATTTTCTAAAATGTTTAACTTATTATTTTGTAATATGATTATATGAATATTACCTAATCATCGAATTATTAATAATCGTTAATATTCTCTTATGATATGATAACACTATACCAAAGCTTATTAATACATTAAGAAAAGATGGGTTTAAGGAGACATCAATTTCAAGGGAAAATAAGTAATATTAGAATCATATCTTTACAAAGTGCTCCTAATTGAGTAATTTAGATATAAAAAATTTGATGTATAAGGAGATTATTAAATTATATTTAAGTGTGAACTATGTATTTTTTTAAAAAAAATATAATCTTATAAATATAATAAATTATTAATTTATTATATTGGTCCGGAACCGGCCGAAAATATTTTTAATCGAAATTATTAAATTATCAAAGTTATATTATAGAAGGCTTTGGATTTCGTTAATTTATATAGTGGACATAAGTCATTATATCTAAGCTTGAAGCATCCAAGAACCTCGTGTTTATTTTTCTTTAGGAAGTAAAGTCTGATTTCAATGTCCACGTCGTGGAGTTTCGGTTGGGGGATAAAAAATAATTGAAATTGAAAAATCGAATTGAAGTGATGATTTTTTTCAAAAATAATTGTTTGATATTTTAATCAAAAAATCGAAGTGATTCGAATTATAATATTTTTTTTAACTAACAATCCGAACCGAACCTAACCAAATAATTGTATAATTTAGTTCATTGATTTTTTTTTAAATCTAATGTTATTATTTAATAATTATATTTATTATATTATTTAATTTATTTAGTGTTTAGTGATGATTAATTTCATGAAATATTTATAATTTTTTGCTTTAGTTACTATTATTTTTATTTTTCAACATTTTGAATAATTTAAATGATGATTATATCTTATGAAAAACTTTTATTAGTATAGTTGTTATGATTAGAAAAGTTATAATATCAAAAAATTTAAGTAAATGTTAGATTTTATGAATGTTATTAATTTGTTTAATTTTTTATTGTTATTATTAAAAAAATTGAAAAAAAAAAACTAAATTGTACCCAAACGAACCAATAATTAAAAATAATTATTTTTTTTAAATAAAAAAATCTTACATTTATTTTTGGCAATAATGCAAAATTGACCCTCTAACTTTCACGTTTTTCATTTCAGTCCTCTAACTTTCAGTTTTGCCAATTCAGTCTTCAAACTTTCAATTTTTATCAATTCAGTCCTCCGTTACAAATCCGTTACTGCTGCTGTTACTGCTGCCAAAACGACGCCGTTTAACGGATGACTGAAATGACAAAAATTGAAAGTTAGAGGACTGAACAGACAAAACAGAAAGTTAGATGACTGAATGAAATGAAAAAACGTGAAAGTTAGAGGACTGAATTGACAAAACGTGAAAGTTAGAGGGCCAGTTTTGCATTTTTTCCTAATTTAATTTAGGCCATATTAAATTAGTTTTCTTTTTCTTATTTTTTTAAATAGTAAAAGAAAAAGAAAATAGCTACAACTGTTAAGAAAATTAATAAATATAATTTTAATGATAACAAGAAAAAATTATATTCCAACAATTACATTTCAAAATGTAATTTTAGAGATTTTATTTCAAAGATAAGTGATGTATTTTTTTTTTTTAATATTTGATTTGACAATGTAATTTATAAATATAATTTTGACAATGTGTATTTATAAATATAATTGTTGATGATGTTTTCAGGTCCTATGTTATTTAAGGAGTACGGCAGGGGTGGGTAAAAGGGTAATTCCCTTCTCGGTCGAAATCATTAATGCCGACCCGACCACTTGAGTGTTATAAAGCCAACAGGTAGAGACCGAACACATGATGATAGGTGACCGACCACTTTGGTTCGGATGACCGAGCATTATCAGATCGGTAGCAACACTCTCAGCTCAAATGACCATCATGACCGACCTCATAAAGACCGAGCATATGGCGAGACATGTTCCAGAAGATAAGATATCATATTCTTACGGATAAAATGACAAGTTGTCCTATTTTCATGGGGTAAACTGATAAGTCAGTGTCCTAGTAGAATAAAGGAACTGAAGGTAGTTTCTGACTAGGAATCCTTATGGGAAAAAGAAATTGTTCCAACTGGGAAATTCTTGTAGGAGAAGGAATCTGATTCCTATACTATTATAAATAGAAGGGTAAAGTGTGCGTAAGAGGGGAGAATGAATATCAAGATCATTATCATTAGACTTGTAAACACAAGAGATATCAGAGAAGCATATCTCAGTAATAAAAGTATCATTCGTTTTGTGCCCGTGGACGTAGGTTGGATCTGATCCGCCGAACCACGTTAAATCTCTTGTTGATTGGTTGTATTTATCTGTCTTTTGCTAAATTTGCTTTTGGTTCCCCCATAACCAAACAAATTCACTATTGAGGGAGGGTTGTTCTGGGGTAATATTCCCATATTACCCTGAGACCAAAATCCGCCATCAACAGTTGGCGCCGTCTGTGGGGAATTTTCAGACAAAAAACAATACACGTGGTAAGACAATGGCAGAATACGGAAATCGCCGATCATCAGGAAGTCCAACTACAGACTGGGTAGAGAAGATAGAAGAAAACATGAGGAAAGATAGGGAGGAAAACCAAGCCCTTCTAAAATCCATGATGGACCGACTAGAAAGGATGGAAGGGAGGAACAACGAGAGATTTGAAGCCGGAACCAGTCAGAGAAGAGGTGAGACAGCGGAAGGAAAAAAGGTTGTAGATACAAGTGAAGACGATAGACCCAGAGGAGAGGGGCCCCTACGGGAATAAAATCCGTAGTGGTAGAAAAAGATTCACAAACAGAAGACACGTGGGAAGAAGAGAGAAAAGGGAAGACAGCCGTCAGATTCCTCCTATGATAGCCCCCGAAACATCAGAAGGGAAAAAAAAGTATGGCCAGGCTGAACGAGAGACCTCAAGTCATGAGGAGCGCCACACCCGGGGAAATAGACACGAAGAAGGTCGCAGGAGGCGACATGGTAACTCGAGAGCGACATGAGGTATTGGTGAGGAAAGAGATGGCCAAGTGGGGAGTAAACCTCAAGACCGATGCAGGAGATGCCCGGGACGGTGAGGAGGAATCTCCCCTCACAGAAGAAATAAGGTCGGCAAAATTCCCGAGACGATTCAACATGCCCACCATGACACCCTACAAGGGCCATACTGACCCAAAATCCCATATTGAAAGCTTTGTCCTATTAATGGAAGTCCAATGAGTGGTAGGGGATGTCGTTTGCAAAGTATTTCCCCTAACCTTAGGCGGATCCGCCATTCTATGGTATAGAAGTCTAGCCCCATGGAGCATCAGCAACTTCGCGCAACTCAAAAAATCGTTTGTGCGGCACTTCAAAGGGGCCTGCGTTCCTAAAAAGACAATTGGAGAGTTAAGACTCATGAAGCAGAGAGATGACGAGCCCCTGAAGGCTTTCATTGAAAGATACCATAATATGGTGCTCGAGGTCGGGGGATATGAGTCCCTCGAGGCCTTGGAAAGTTTAAAGGGGGCCTTAAGGGTCGGAAGCTGTGGACTTACCTAAGAATCCAAGATACGTCGATTATGCAACCGCCCTGGAAATAGCCCGAAAGTTCGTTTTGTTGAGAACGAAGAGAAAATCTCCCGGAGGGGGACATCTATCAGAGAGAGGACAATAAGGGCAGATGACCCCCCGCCGGCCAGATAGGGAGTTCAAAAAACCACCTCCGAGACGCAAGGAATTCAAGCCAATACCTCAGAATAACAGGAAAGAGAAATCCCGAACCAAGTAAACCACGTAGTCAGGGAATAAGCATACATTCCTCTGAACAAGCCACTAGGACAAATCGTCATAGAGATCCAGGAAAAAGGCCTCTTGATAGAGCCTAACCTCAGGAGATTCCCCCAGATAAGAGAAATAAAACATCCTATTGCGTACACCATAATTTGAGAGGACATCCGACAGACAGGTCAAAGACTTACGGGAACAAATAGAATACCTGGCTCGGAATAGATATTTAAATAAATACATTGACCATGAGGTTATGGCGGCTAGACAGAGGGCACATCGCCGACAGGTAAATATCATCGCAGGAGGGAAAACACTGGCCGAAGATTGTAACCGGTCAAGAAAAAACTACAGCCGGGCTCGGGGGTCGGAGGTACTAGAAGCAAAACAGTCCTCAGAAATACAAGGTGGTCGGTCGGTACCAATAATGTTCACTGACGAGGATGCCCGGGGGGTGAGTTTCCCCCACGATGATGCGTTAATAATCAAGGCAACAATCGGCGGTTCAGAGGTAGACAGAATCCTGGTGGATCCCGGGAGCGCAGTGGATATAATCTCCAAAGAGGCTCTGGAAGGCCTTGTAGTGGAGTATGCGCTCTAAACCGACGATGGCACTCCCCTATACGGCTTCGGGGGTTCAACGGTCGTCCTTTGGGGAGAATACAATTAGCAATGACGATCGGAACTCGTCCCCGGACTCGGACGATTATGATAAACTTCACGGTGGTGGACTGCATGAGCAGTTACCAAGTCATTGTCGGTCGACCTTTCATGATGAAGACAAAGGCCGAAATGTCCTGCTATTACTTAAAGTTAAAATTCCCCACCCGGGAAGGGATCAGAATCGTGTGCAGAAGTCAGAGGATAGCCCTGAGCTGTTTTGCCACCCTCTCACGGAAACCCTCTGCGTAGAAGGAGGTACCCAAAAAGACAAGTGAATAAGACAGAGAAGAAGCAAGGGGGAACACAGTTCCCGGGCCAAATAAAGTTGTCCGGTTAGGGACGGTCGAAGAACTAGAAGAGACGGAACTTTTCGGGCCTGGGAAGAGCGTAAAGATAGGGGAAACTTAGACGAAACCCTGAAACAAGGCCTGCTGAGGTGTCTAAAGGAGTACCCGTACGTCTTCATATGGGGGCACGACGACATGCCCGGGATTGATCCGAAGTTCATCATCACCGCTTGGCAGTAAACCTGTCACACAAGCCAGTCAAGCAAAAAAGAAGAACCTTTAATCAGGAACGGTGCAGGGCAGTAGCTACCGAGGTGGACAAATTATTGAAAGCTGGTTTCATCAGAGAAGTAAAATACCCGGAGTGGGTATCAAACGTGGTATTGGTGAAGAAGTCAAACGGAAAATGGAGGATGTGTGTGGATTTCACCGACCTCAACAAGGCATGCCCGAAAGACAGCTTCCCACTACCAAACATAGACCAGCTAGTAGATACAATAGCCTGCCAGGGACTGTTAAGCTTTATGGATGCCTTCTCAGGATACAACCAGGTCAAGATGCATCCTGAAGATGAGGAGAAGACGACCTTTGTTACCGATCAGGGGCTCTAATGTCATAAAGTAATGCCCTTCGGATTGAAAATGCGGGGGAAACCTTTCAGAGGTTGGTGAACAAGATTTTCAAACCACTCATCGGCACATCGATGCTGGTATATGTTGATGTTATGATAACAATGTCTAAAGAGCCGGGGTGTCACGTGGTCGATCTGAAGAAAACCTTTGAATTGCTGAGGAAGCATAATTTAAAGCTTAACCCGGAGAAGTGTGCTTTCGGAGTGGCCTCGGGAAAGTTTTTGGGCTATATGGTAAGCTCTCGGGGCATAGAAGCAAACCCGCAGAAAATCCAAGCCGTTCTGGACTTAAAATCTCCATGGACGATAAAAGAAGTGCAAAGCCTGACCGCATGGTGGTCGTGCTCAATCGGTTTTTTTCCCCGAGTAGAAGTACTCTGACCTAACTCATGACATCTTTGAGGATCAGATCAAGGGATGAAGCGCATAAGGGAGCACGCAAAGTCTTTCATAGTAAAGTCAAACCCCCGAAATTGGAGCGAAAACTACCACCCTATGACTTAGGGGATATTCGAGATAGTAATCACGAGGAGGGAGTACCCCCGAAAGATGGACGGTCTGGCCAGCTGGGGAATGCGGCTGCAGGGAGTGTGTTCCCACACATTTTTTCTGACCAGTGGATCCGCGAGAAGCATAGCACGAGGAAGGATCATGCCCTCGTAATGATTGCTTACTCCAGTGTTACCGAGCATAAGGAAGAGCATTCTCTTAATGCTTCGGACACTCTTTGATCTCTATTTTGATCGTTTGGATCCGTGAGAAGGATAGCACGAGGATGGATGATACTTTCGTGGCGTTGCTTGCTCCAGTGTTACCGAGCATAAGAAGGAGCATTCCTTAATGCTTCAGACACTCTTTGATCCCTATTTTGATCTTTTGGATCCGTGAGAAGCATAGCACGAGGAGGGATGAAACCCTCATGGTGTTTGCTTGCTCCAGTGTTACCGAGCATAATGAGGAACATTCCCTTAATGTTTCGGACACTCTTTGATCCCAGCCTATTTCTTCGATCATTCGGATCCGTGAGAAGTATAGCACGAGGATGGATCATGCCCTCGTAGCGATTGCTTACTCCAGTGTTACCGAGCATAAGGAGGAGCATTCCCTTAATGCTTCAGACACTATTTGATCCCTATTTTGATCGTTTGGATCCGTGAGAGCATAGCACGAGGATGGATGATACCCTTGTGGCGTTTGCTTACTCCAGTGTTACCGAGCATAAGGAGGAGCATTCCCTTAATACTTCGGACACTCCTTGATCCCTATTTTTGATCGTTCGGATCCGTGAGTAGTATAGCACGGGGAGGGATTGTGCCCTCGTAGCGTATGCTTGCTCCAGCGGTAAGGATGAGCCCTCAAACAATACACAGGCTCCATGGCGACCTGAAGTATAGAGGATGTGCCCTTACCATTCTAAACGCTCTTTGATCCAAATACTGGTTCGCCGGGACTCTGAATTGAAAGATTCAGGAATGTGTTTTGGAAACCTCGGACAGGACGCTGTTTTAAGGAATCTGTGCTGATTGTTTACACTTTAATGTTTTTAAGCATTGAGTCACCCCCCGTTTTTTTAAATTTTAAAGTTTTTGTTTTTGTTTTTCGCTGGTCTGGCAAGGGGACGCCCGTGTCAGATTCGGTAGGGCTTCAAAAGGTTGACTCGCTTCCCTTCTGAACAAGTCCCAAAGATTATTCGGCTCGGGGCTGGATTTCGTTCCGCCGAGGCCACCTAGATTATTCGGCTCGGGGCTGGACTTCATTCCACCGAGGCTGTTGGAAAATTATGACCCATAGCGTCACTATTTGTACAGATCATGGTGTTGTTGTACAAATTAATTATGTGACAAAGGAGATTGCACTCTTATCATTTGTGATTAGATCACATAGATGTATAAATGATGAGAGGTCCTTGTGATTTGTTCCTGGACGGAGAATGATATGAAACAATATCAGTCCACGTAGGATAAATCATTAAATATCCATAGTCAGAGTATTATCGAGATTGGACATCGATAATGCGTAAAAGAATAGTATTACACTTGTGCGCGTTTTGAGGGCACAACGGCATAGTTCTCATATATTTGGGTATAGGATACTCATGCAAGTGTAATAGGAGGTTGTGTTTTACCGATGGTACGGGAAACAGCTTCGCTCTGGATAGACCCCCTCAGAATTCCATTGGTAGTATGACTATGTGTCTATGGAAGTCCGAAATCAGGGTAGGTGTATTTGGTCTTAACCTGAGACTTGCACCGCTAATACTTGCGACAATCAATATACTTTGGTTGCGGTCGTCCACGGCTTTAACAGGTTCTGTGTACGCCTATTCTAGGTATATTGAGAATCGTAGTGTGTTGGGTGTGATGTCAAGATGAAAGTGTCACTCCAGTCATATGGAGATGATGGTCACGTAGGATACGGTACTAGTACTCTTAAATGCTGCAGCTATCAGGATAAAATGACAAGGTCATGTTTATCCGATTATAGAGACTAGTTACCAGACATCCGACATGTGCTTCGTACGGGGCAGACACAATTCTAGCCCCAGGCCTAGCACGTGATCATCTGATACTGGACAGAAATACGTAATACTACGTATACTACGCCTAATATAGATCATTTATTCCTGTAAGGATATTTCCGGAGAATCGGGTAGGCATGGCGCTTTGCTAGAGGCCAACCTTGTCTTGTAAATCGGTATAAACGTAGTACGAGGTACTTACGTGTTCGGATAGTCCGACGACTGAGTTTACTGCCAACATATCCGGGGATCTCATGAGTCGCTTCCCGAAGATTCACCGATGACGTATGACTCGCAATCTAAATTAATCTGGGATTAATTAGTAGAGAGAGAAAATTAATCTGGGATTAATTACGGAGATATTTTATCTGGGATAAAATATCATTTAAAGAGAGAGAACGATTAATTTGGAATTAATCGATTAATTAATATATTCGATATATTAAACGAAATTGGATTTCGACGCGGAATTAAAATTAGATTTTAATTCAGGCGAACGAATTAATTTAGAATTAATTCGTTAGCGACATGAATAATAATTAAGCTAGGCATGATTATTTAATTAAATTAGATTTAATTACGTCGCAACGGAAAATTCGTTAATTTGGAATTAGCGAACCCGAGCCCGAGATTATTTGCGAGCGCACTCGCATTTCGAATTCGAGTGCGGCACGCAAGTCAAATCAAGCGTCAAATCGCTAGTCGCATCTAGCGTCACATCATTCGTCCATCAAGTGATGGATGTCTTTCACTTTGAGTGATTGACGCAAGTCACTATTCATGAGTGATGTGAATTGATGGAGGTTGATTGGCTTTAAATATTTGACTTTTTGAAAGACAAATTCACATGAAATGAATTTGAAATTCAAATTAGTGTATTAGATACACTTTAGCCATCAACCAAATTGATCTCTCTACTTCTTCTCATTTCTCTCCACACGCCCAAGGGGCCAAAAATGCTCACTGGTTTCTGCCAAAACCGTGAGATAGGGAAGCTTGAGTGGTGATTTTTGTGGCAAAAATCATAAGAGCTATCACTCCGAGAGACATGCGAAGGTGATAGGGAAGTCCACCCATGAGCCGGGAATCGTTCGACGAAGCTTGGAGCTTGACGAAGGACCAAAATCGAGCGAAACCAGTGGGCTGTGAACTGCCACTGCCGAACCAGTGAAGAGGAGAAAATCAGATTTTTGTTCGTCTCCGCGTTGCTCAACTGATCGATGTGAGTATTCCGCAACTCGTTGATTTGTATTCACAAATATTTCATGCTTGTTTATGATCTTGGGACCTTAATAGAAACCAACAGAGGCTACTTGGTTATTCGGCTCGGGGCTGGATTTCGTTCCGCCGAGGCCACTAACTTTCTCTCAGCTCGGGGTCGGGTTATGTCCCACCAAGCCAGCTTTTTGGTATGGGGACGTAACATTCCCCCAGAGCCAAGTGTTTCTCTCTGCTCGGGGTCGGGTTATGTTCCACCGAGCCAGCTTTTTGGTCTGGGGACGTAACATTCCCCCAGAGCCAAGTGTTTCTCTCAGCTCGGGGTCGGGGGTTATGTCCCATTGAGCCAGCTTTTTGGTCTGGGGACGTAACATTCCCCCAGAGCCAAGGGTTTCTCTCAGCTCAGGGTCGGGTTACGTCCCACCGAGTCCAGCTTTTTGGTCTGGGGACGTAACATTCCCCCAGAGCCAAGTGTTTCTCTCAGCTCGGGGTCAGGTTATGTCCTACCGAGCCAGCTTTTTGGTCTGGGGACGTAACATTCCCCCTAGAGCCAAGTGTTTCTCTCAGCTCGGGGTCGGGTTACGTCCCACCGAGTCCATCCTTTTGGTCTGGGGACGTAACATTCCCCCAGAGCCAAGTGTTTCTCTCAGCTCGGGGTCGGGTTACGTCCCACCGATTCCGTCCTTTTGGTCTGGGGATGTAACATTCCCTCAGAGGCAAGTGTTTCTCTCAGCTCGGGGTCGGTTTACATCCCACCGAGTCTATCTTCTCAAACTGGGGACGTAACATTCTCCTAGCTCGGGGTCGGTCCTCAAGTGGACGTTTTTGGGAGAGCAACCGGAGCAAGTCATGAAGGATCAAAAAAGAAAAGTGGAATGGAAGTATACAAGATATTCACATAAATAGGGTCGTGAAAAAGAGTTATTACAAGAAAAACAAAGTGTGTTCGGGATTACACGGGGCCCCATTCGGGTTACCCCCTACAGTTCAGCCCGCACAGAGGCAATTGTTTCTTCCTCAACAGGTACGGGTGGCAACTGGCTGGGCTCGTCCTCGGGAGATGGGACAATGGATTCCACATGGACGGCTTGGGAGGCCCCGAAAATTACGGCTTCAGGAGCAGGGGCAGGAGCCTCAGACCGAATCTCTTCAAGAATAGGGGCCTCAGGTCGGTCCACTTCAGGAGCCGGGGTGATCGAGATAGGATCGGGATCTATCACCGCTTCGGGAGAAAGGGGTAACCATATTTGAAACTCCTCCTGTGAAATTTCCCCTTTACAGAAGCGGATGGCCGCATGGATATGCCCCATATCCAGGTTGGGCAGTACCATCGGGATGATCTCGGCGCAGTCCCCAACCCCCTAAAGGTGGATTGCGTATCTCTCAGCCTCCAGCTCAGCTTCCTTCTAATTAAGCTCGTCTCGGTCCCGTACCAGCTCTTCATCTTTGGCCCTCAGCTTGGACTCAACGCTGCGCACTTCCACATG
Organism: Zanthoxylum bungeanum; assembly: GCA_019454045.1. Lineage (NCBI taxonomy): Eukaryota > Viridiplantae > Streptophyta > Magnoliopsida > Sapindales > Rutaceae > Zanthoxylum > Zanthoxylum bungeanum. The sequence goes on from SKCR01025313.1 coordinate 122,845, forward strand.
TAGGATCCTGTTGTCGGCCTGGGCAGCCTCCAAGTCCTTCTTGGCAGCATCAGCATTCTTCCTCTCTAGAGAGGCGGCGGCCCTGAGAGCTTTCTTTGTGGTATGGGCCTCAACAGCAGCCAGCTCCAGATTCTTTATGTTCTCATCTTTATGGTCCAGCTCGGCCTCCATTTCACTAAGCCGGTTCTGGAGCCTCTGGGCTTGGCCACCCTCGAATAAAAGGCTTAGGAGAAGATCCTTGTTCTTGGCCGCCAGATAGGTCGCCTACCGAGAAGAAACAGAAAATCAAAAATCGAACTAAGTTATGAACTCACGGCGGGAATAAAAGAAGAGTAACTACCTTTGCCATCTGGGAACACAACAATGTGACCACATCCTCGGGAGAGAGATCTTCGTATCTCAGAATCTTTGCCGGAGGGACCGCCTCGTCCAGTTCTTTGATTGCCGGCACCAGATGAGAAGTGGCCTCCCGAATGTCCTGACCGAGGTCTTCTACGCCAAGAATCACGGCGCCTTTCTGTTTTTTGGAGGAACCCTCCGGCACTCTCTTCTCTTTCCGAACAGGCTGCCTCTTACTAAGGACCCATTCCTCTTCCACCTCCCGAGTCAGCTCGGCCTCCTCTGCCCCGAACAGACGCCTCCTTTTTCTGGTGGGTTCCGATGGGCTGGTAGGACGAGCAGAGACTATTGGCGATGCCCTAGTAGGGGAAGATAAGTTTTGGATAGCTAACGGGGCCGCCTCTTCAGTCACTCCTCTGGCCTCAGTAGTCACTGACCGTTTCCGAGAGGGCCCGGCCCCAACCTGGCCGGTTCTCTTTGTTGCGCCAACCAGTTGATCAAGGTATTTTGGCCTTCTTGACATACCTGCAAAAAAAAAAGTGGTCAGTCCAGGATCTGGGCAAATTCAAATCATCATCATGCTAAACACATAAGGGGATTGTTTAGAGGGTTAGTGAAGCCTACCTATCTGCCCCGGGATATTCGGAGGAGCAGTCTGAATCAGGCCCGACTCAACAAAGGCCTCATCGTTAATCAATTGTTTCCAATAATCGGCATATCGCCGAGCCCAGCGCACCCGCGCCAGGACCTGACATGAGACCTTTGGAGCATCCCTCCAACAAGCTGGGAAGAATCAAAGAAGTTAGAAACCTATCGTAAAGTCAAAAGCATGAATACTAAGGGTTAAATTCCTAACCTCCCGCTCTAAAGATATCCGGGACGGAAACCTCCTCATCATAAGATCTCAGGACCCGTCCCCAATCTCCTGTGGCCCAGAACCATAAATCATTGAAGTTTTTGTTGGAGTCGGGGAGTTTTCCGACAATATTTGACGAGTCAACATAAGCAGAGAGGTAGTACCAACGTGGTGCGTTCTTGGGTTGGCCTTCAGTCGATATAATTCGACAACCTTCATCTTCAAGGCAGGGTTTGCCGAGCCCCGCCCGACTCCAAATCACATATAGCCCGGCCAGAATCCTCCAGCTATTCAGGCTTAATTGGCAAGGGGCGATCTCCATCTCGGCCAGCATCCAGACGAAGTAACGTTGAATTGGCAGCCGGAGACCACAATCAAAGAAAGCCGGGAGAAGAGCCACCGAACCCTCATCAGGTTGACTAGCACGATCCATTGGACCGGGGACTTCAAGGGCGATATCTATCGGAATATCATATCATTGCCAGAGCAGTGCTAGGTCATCTTCAGTTATCTTAGAAGGACGGTCCATATCCAGAACCGAGCAGTCAAAATCACCGGGCTCTGGGTCCTTCCGAGGAATCCTCTGATGGTAAGTATCCTGTTCAATTTCGGAAGGGGTGGGGGTAGTATCAAGGTCCTCTATGCTTGGTGCCCCCGAGCTCGAGGAGAGCTCTTCAACAGGGGGGTCGGAGTTTTAGCGGGGTTTGCAGAGGAATACCTGGTGTCAGACATCCCTGACATCCGAGAAATAAAAGAAAAATGGGGGATGTCAGTCTATAGCTAACTTCTAAAGCTAAGCTTGTGAGTTCTAAATGCCCTAACAACATCGATCAAACCATAAATCTCTCCCTAGCAACACAAAGCCAAAACATAAAAAAAAAAAAAAGGGAGAGAGGGAGCATGATTCGCAACACATGAAAAGCAAAGCAATGAGGTCGTTCAGAAAACTTACTTGTTTCTTTCGGAGGGATTAAAGATTGCTCGGTACGACTTGGTTGTTCTTTGAGTTCACTGGTCACAGCTAAAAGGGAAGAGTTCTCACGGTTGGGAAGATCGAAGAGATTGTGAAAGAAGGCAACAGTGTCTACTCCGTTTTGTTATAGTCTGTTCGGTGCATTTGTGGCCGTTGGATTGAACGAAAATGTCAGATACACACCACATGTCGCTTTTTAAAATGATCTTTCAGAATTGGATGGACGGCTGAGATTGTGTGTCTTTTGAATTGACAATAGCGGTCGGATTGTTTTGCTTTTTGGCTGGAGAACGACGGATGGTTGACAAGTGGCAGGCTCCCGTTAAACCCTAGAAGTGATCCGATGGGCATTTAAGAGGATGTGACGGTTACGCGTCTCGAGGGACGGTTTACAGAAAGGCAATAAAGGAATTTCGCATTGGTAGAAAGAAAAACAGGCCGAACACCTGAGTCAGACCGATGATGAGATAAGTGTAGGCCGACGAAATTTTCTCCTTCAATATTGGCCACCAGTTCATCAAACCGTACCATTCTTAAATAGTTCCCGGCACCAACTTGTATGACTTGTTGGAACCGAGAACTAGGGGACAGATGTTGATGGTGTTTTCAGGTCCTAGGTTATTTAAGGAGTACGGTAGGGGTAAAAAGGGTAATTCCCTTCTCGGTCAAAATCATTATTGCCGACCCGACCACATGAGTGTTATAAAGCCAACATGTAGAGACCGAACACATGATGATATGTGACCGACCACTTTGGTTCGGATGACCGAGCATTATCAGATCGGTAGCATCACTCTCAGCTCAAAGGACCATCATGACCGGCCTTATAAAGACCGAGCATATGGCGAGACATGCTCCAGAAGATAAGATATCATATTCTTACGGATAAAATGACAAGTTGTCATATTTTCATGGTGTAAACTGATAAGTCAGTGTCCTAGTAGAATAAAGGAAGTGAAGGTAGTTTTCGACTAGGAATCCTTATGGGAAAAAGAAATTGTTCCAACTGGGAAATTCTTGTAGGAGAAGGAATCTGATTCCTATACTATTATAAATAGAAGGGTAAAGTGTGCGTAAGAGGGGAGAATGAATATCAAGATCATTATCATCAGACTTGTAAACACAAGAGATATCAGAGAAGCATATCTCAGTAATAAAAGTATCATTCGTTTTGTGCCCGTGGACGTAGGTGGGATCTGATCCGCCGAACCACGTTAAATCTCCTTGTTGATTGGTGTATTTATCTGTCTTTTGCTAAATTTGCTTTTGGTTCCCCCCATAACTAAACAAATTCACTATTGAAGGAGGGTTGTTCTGGGGGTAATATTCCCATATTGCCCTGAGACCAAAACCCGTCGTCAACAATAATTTTAATGTAATTGAACAGTAATCTCCAATGCCTCACGGAAATGTTGAAGATAATGCTTGTCCAGGATCGACCTTCATCAGATCATTATTTCTTGAATGAATACGAATTTTTTTTTTTTTAAAATGAATGGGTTGTTACTCAGCTCACTAATTACTTGTCTAAATTGTTGGAATCTGTTTTCAATTTATATTATTATTAGTAGTAATATAATATTAAATTAGTTTTCTTAACAGTTGTAGCCTATTTTTTTTTACTTTTACTATTTAAAAAAATAAGAAAAAAAACTAATTTAATATGGCCTAAATTAAATTAGGCAAAAATATAAAACTGACCCTCTAACTTTCACGTTTTTTCATTTCAGTCCTCTAACTTTCAGTTTTGTCAATTCAGTCCTCTAACTTTCAATTTTTGTCAATTCAGTCATCCGTTAAACGGCGTCGTTTTGGCAGCAGTAACGGCAACAATAACGGATTTGTAATGGAAGACTGAATTGACAAAAATTGTAAGTTAGAGGACTGAATTGACAAAACTGAAAGTTAGAGGACTGAAATGAAAAAACGTGAAAGTTAGAGTGAATTTAAAAAAAATTGAATAATTATAATTATAATTTTTTTTATAATTTATAATAAAAAAATATTATAAGAATGCTAATATTTATATTTGATTTTTTTTCAATCCATAGGTATGTTGATATTGAGATTTTAATTCTACTAATTCAGCGATGTTAATACCGTGTGAAATTTTGATTCAACCGCTCAAATTTAGAGTGAAAAAAAATTTATAAACTGTTATAAAATAAGCGAAAAGAATAAGAGAAAATAATACCTTGTAAAGCTGCAAGCTTTTATTCTTATTGATTTTAGAATGAATCAACTATACAAGATTTACTCTCTATTTATAGAGATAGGTTTAGGTTAATATTATTATCCCTAATCAATGTGGGATAAGTTAAAACATAAAAGACAAGTGTTGGGGACCATCTAATTTACAACACTCCCCCTTGGGACCCATCACTTTAATTTTACAATAATTGATCTAACACTGCCTCATTAAAACCTTGCCAGTAAAACCCAATGGGAAAAAAAAACTGGTCGAAGGAAAAAGAGTACAATGCGCTTTTATCCAACAATATTTCTTGATGTCAATGATTATGCTCCCCCTGATGAAATATTATCAAGATAATTTGCTCAGTCGGCGCATGCCAATGTTATATACAAGCTTCTCAAATGTTGATGTCGGTAAAGCTTTAGTAAATAAGTCTGCAAAATTATCGATTGATCTTATTTGCTTGACATCAATTTGCTTGCTCTGCTGGAGCTCATGAGTATAAAAGAATTTAGGTGAGATGTGATTGGTTCTGTCTCCCTTGATGTACCCTCCTCTGATTTGTGCAATACATGCAGCATTATCTTCATATATAACTGTTGGAATATCTGTGGCAGAATTTAAGTTGCATGTGCTCTGAATGTGATGTATAAGTGACCTTAACCATATACACTCCCTGCTTGCTTCATTAATGCAAATATCTCTGAGTGATTGGATGAGGTAGCAACAAAAGATTGTTTTGTAGATCGCCATGAAATTGCTGTATTATTATAGGTAAAAACATACCCCGTTTGTGAACGTGCCTTATGAGGGTCAGAGAGATATCCTGCATCAGCGTAACCAACAATGCCTGGATTTCGTGTTGGCTCATTTGAATAAAACAATCCCAAGTCATTAGTGCCGTTAAGATAACGAAAGATATGTTTGACATCATTCCAATGTCTTCGAGTTGGCGAAGAACTAAATCTTGCCAATAAATTAACAGAAAATGCAATATCCGGTCTGGTGCATTGAGCTAAATACAACAAGGCACCAATTGCACTAAGATATGGTACTTTTGGACCAAGTATCTCTTCATTATCTTCTTTAGGACGAAATTGGTCCTTTTTAGGATCGAGAGATCGGACTACCATAGGAGTACTTAATGAATGAGCATTATCCATGTTGAAATGTTTGAGAATTTTTTCAATATATGCAGACTGATGGATAAATACTCCGTTAGTTTTATGCTCGATCTGCAAGCCGAGACAATATTTTGTTTTTCCCAAGTCTTTCATCTCAAATTCTCTTTTCAAGTATTCAGCAGTTTTTTGAAGCTCTTCAGGAGTTCCAATTAAGTTCATATCATCGACATATACTGCTATAATGGCAAATCCAATTTCAGACTTTCTAATAAATACGCATGGGCAGATAGGATCATTTATATATCCTTCTTTCATCAAATATTCACTCAAACGATTATACCACATGCGTCCAGATTGTTTCAATCCTTATAAAGATCGTTGTAACTTGATTGAACATAGTTTACGATCAATTGATTTATATGCTTCAAGCATTTTCAATCCTTCAGGGACTTTCATGTAAATATCAGTGTCAAATGACCCATACAAATATGCTGTCACTACGTCCATAAGACGCATGTCCAATCTTTCAGAGACTGCCAAGCTAATTAAAAATCGAAACGTAATGGTATCCATCACTTGAGAATATGTATCATCATAGTCAATACCTGGTCTCTGCGAGAAACCTTGTGCAACTAGTCGCGCTTTATATCTAATCATTTCATTATGTTCATTACGTTTTCGTACAAACACCCATTTGTAACCAACGGGTTTGACATCTTCAGGTGTTTGGACTACAAGTCTAAATACTTCACGTTTGGCTAAAGAAGTCAATTCTGCTTGAATTGCTTCTTTCCATTTAGGACAATCGTGTCTTTGTCTACATTCATTGATATTTTGAGGTTCAAAATCATTTGCAATTTCAGTAGCTACTGTATATGAAAACACATTGTCGATGGTTATTTCATTTCGATCCCACAGTTCTCTTGTATAAGTATAATTTGTAGATTTTTCCTCATTTTTGGAATTTTGAGCCTCTTCAGGGGTTGATATCTCTTCAAGGACTATCAGTTCTTCTGGAACTGGTGATTGAGAAGATGTGGGTATAGTCATTGCTCGAGCATTATTTTCAACAGGATCCGAATCTCTCATTTTCCTCTTCTGGGGAATAGTTTCTTTAGAACCAAGTGGTCTACCACGTTTCTGACGTGCAATAGATGATTCATTAGCTGCATTTACACTAGATTGTTCAATAGGAATAACCACCCGAGCTGGTGTATTAGCAGCTGGTATATGAGACTTGGTTACTTTTGCAGCATCTGTAAATGCATCTGGTAATTGATTTGCAATTTGTTGCAAATGGATTATCCTTTGCACTTCATTTTCACATTGGCTGGTGCGAGGATCTAAGTGAGACATGGTAGGAACTTTCCAAGAAAGTTCATGCCTTACTTCTGGAGGCTTTTTCTTTTCTCCTGAATTCGCTTGATCAATGATTCTGCCAATCCATTTTGTGTATGTACATGTGGAACTGGATGTTCAACATCGATTCCAACTGATGTACAGTAGTCATCAAATGTCTTGGATGTAAATTCACCAGCATTATCTAATCGTATGGTTTTGATTGGATAATCTGGGAATTGTGCCTTTAATCTAATCATCAGGGCAAGTAGCTTGGCAAATGCAATGTTACGTGTGGATAACAAACAAACATGTGACCACCGTGTAGATGCAACAATCAAAACCATAAAGTAACGGAAAGGTCCACTTTGTGGATGAATTGGTCCACAAATATCTCCTTGAATCCTTTGTAAGAATGATGGGGATTCAAGGGCAATCTTAGATGGAGATGGGCATATCACAAGTTTGCCTTGTGAGCAAGCAGTGCAATTGATCTCATCTGTCAATAGAATCTTCTAGTTCTTTAATTTATGCCCATTGGAATTTTCAATTATTCTACGCATCATCGTAGCTCCTGAATGACCAAGACGATTGTGCCATAACATAAACATCTTTGGATTATTGAATTTCTGGTTCATCACTACATGGCTTTCTATTGCATTTATGATTGTATAATACAATCCAGATGAGAAAGCCGGAAGTTTTTCCAATATAAATTTCTTACCTGAGATATTTTTGGTAATACATATATATTCTATTTTGTTTTCATCTAAAGTTTCTGGACCTGTCTAAATATAGAGCATTTTCAATGTATAATTTTGTTCCATTTGCTAATAAGATTATGGCTCTTCCAGAGCCTTCAATTAGGTCTACAGGCCAGATATAGTGTTTACCTTTCCTTCATGTAATTTTACGTCCAAGAAGTATTTTCTATCTCGAAAGATAGTGTGTGTGGTTGCACTATCAGCCAAACATACATCCCCATATTTATTTTCCAGAACAAATAATTTATTTGTAGGTTCCATATCCTTGTAAAGTAAAATTCATGTCACATAAATATATAATTCAAAAGAATAAATATACAATAGAAAATATAATATAATATAAAAATTAAAAACATCACATAAATATGTATACACCCAAAATTATACATATTTATAACTTCAGGTTCTCTTAAAAAATAATTAGTTGACCTAGAACTTCAAGTTCCATTCTTACATTATTATTTAGAACATCAGTTCTATAAGGGAATTATATTTCAAAACCGCAATTTCCGATTGATAACATTAATATTTAGAACTTCAAGTTCATAAATATGATATTCTAGATTCGGAACTTCAGGTTCCATGAAAGATTTGAAACTGCAAGTTTTAATCTAAAGTCTGATTGATTGAGATTAGAACTTCTAGTTCTTTAATTGTAGTGTAATTATATAACTTCGGGTCTTATAATTATTTTCTAGATTTAGAACTGCAGGTTCTAATCTGATAATTAATTAATGAGTTTAGAACTTCAGGTTCTAATTTTCTCTTATAGTTAATCAGATTTATGAAAGAAACTAAAATAAACTATAAAATTAAAAAAAAAAATCAACTTTTTATTTTCTGATGTGGAGGATCCAAATTAATAGCAATCACAGAGCATGCTCATAAAAATAATTAATTTGTTAAATTAATAATAAATAAAAGAATAACACAATGAATTATAACTACAAGTTATAATTTTAAGATTAAAATTTAGAACTTCAGGTTCTGAATTTGAACTACGGGTTCTAATTTTAATATTGAGATTCATAACTTCATGTTGTGAATCAGAACTATGGGTTCTAATATTAAGATCCAGAACTTCAGGTTCTGAATCAGAATTACAGGTTCTAATATTGAAATTCAGAACTTCAGGTTCTGAATCAGAACTACAGGTTCTAATATTGAGATTCAGAACTTGAGGTTCTGAATCAGAACTATGAGTTCTAATTTTAGGATTGAAATAAATGTACCGGTTCTAATTAAGCAACCACACAATTATGCCCTTTTTTTTAAGAGCCAAAAGTAACATGATCATCAAAGCCATTCAAAACCATACACTTTCGGCTTTGGGGCATGATCGTGATGACTCCACAAATGGCATAATCATCAAACCATTAAAATGGCAATCTCATGAGATCATCATCAAGCACAGAGGCATGTGAATCTGAATTGGCTTCAGGCCAAATTTGGCTCATGGCTTTTCAAATCCGCTTATCATTATCAGGGACGCATGTTCTTAAAATAATAGCAGCAATCAACTTCATCTTCTTAAGGCTTCAGGCCTTTGGCGTACTCTGCATTAATTTTTTTTCAGCGAATTGGCTTTAGACCTTTTGCGTATGTTGATTTAGTTTTAGATCTACCACATCCATGCTCAACAAAAAAAAAAAAAAAAAAACAGAATGGAGACGAAAAACAGAAGATGAACAATGGCTCATTGCTCACCGCATGTGTTGCGCATGATTAACAAGTGCTTAATGGAAATTGATGCCATTGGATCATCATCAACAATAGCAATTGTTGTGAGTAGGGTAAAGCAATTTGCGGATGTGCAAATGATTATCAGATTCACGCCAAGGCCATCAAAATATCAAAACAAAGGCTTCAGGCTATATTGAATTTGAATATGAGAGTTGGGTATTGAATGGCTTAATGAATGGCTTAAAACTGCCATATGAAATTGGCTTCAGGCGTATCATTTCACTTTTGCTTATTTTTGTTAAAAGAAAAATTAAATAGAAGCAAATCGTGCTGATAACGTGTTATAAAATAAGCGAAAGGAAGAAGAGAAAATAATACCTTGTAAAGCTGCAAGCTTTTATTCTTATTGATTTTTAGAATGAATCAACTATACAAGATTTACTCTCTATTTATAGAGATAGGTTTAGGTTAATATTATTATCCCTAATCAATGTGGGATAAGTTAAAACATAAAAGACAAGTGTTGGGACTAAGGGTGGCAATAAAGCCCGCGGCCCGGCCCGGCCCGGTCGGCCCGGGGGTGGAAAAAGCCCGGGCCGGGCCTTGAAAAGAAAGCCCGGCACGGGCCCGGGCCCGGGCCGAGCTTTTCTATTTTGGCCCGGGCCCGGCCCGGCCCGGGCCAAAATTAAAAAAAAAAAAAAAAAACATAAATATATATATATTTTTTTAATATGTTTGTATCATTTTTATTTATTTTTAACATTTAAATTGTTAATTTATCAATGAAACTTGTGATTTATTTATAAATTGTATTTGTATATAGTGTAAATATATTTTATATTTTTAATTTTTAAATTTTTTTTTTTTTAATTTTCGGGCCCAAAAAAAGCCCGGGCCCAAGCCCGGCCCGACTCGGGCCGGGCCGGCCCGGCCCGGAAGACACCCGGGCCGGGCTTTTCCCGGGCCCGGGCTTTTTTTTTGTTGGCCGGGCTCGGGCCGGGCTTGCAAAAGCCCGGCCCGGCCCGGCCCATTGCCACCCCTAGTTGGGACCATCTAATTTACAACATAAACAAAGTTTTTTTAATCTTGAAATACTGTTAACCAGATTTGACAAGTCCATGCTGTGCCTCTGTTGTGCTCCGTGCCATCCGGCACGTGTCAACGATATAATTTTCTTCGTATTACTTTTCTCTTTTTTGTCGACATGAAAACCACTGAAACATTCGAAAAAAAGAAAAAAAAGAAAATTAGCCACCTGTTTCGTTTCTTAAAGTCACAGTCACAGACACATAAAGCAGCGTTCAAAAACAACTAAAACAATTTATTTCACTTGGGTAAAAAAAAAACACTGGTTTCTTATTTCACATAATAATTATTTTTCCTTTGTATGGATTGGATTCAGTAGCTGTCTGATCTTCCAATTCTGGGATTTCGAGTTTGAACAAGTTGTCGTCGATCAGTTCAAGTTCGCTCCCAACAAAAGCCATTTCGATGGAGTCCGCTGGGAATTTACAACAGAAGATAATTACTGGTCCTGCTGGCTATGTTCTTGAAGATGTTCCTCATTTGTCGGATTATATACCTGATCTTCCTGTATGTTGCCTTTTCACTTTCTGTTCTGTTCTTTTAGCCTTCTTTTCCCTTTTTTTTTTTTTTTAAATTATTTCTCTTATTCAGCCGGTGAAATTTTATTTTCATCAAAATTAACAAACCATTTTTCATTAATTTATATAAAAAAAATATTTAACAAATTTCGGATTGACTAGCCTATGAGCGCCACTGAGTGTTTGAACTTTTGTAATTTCCTTGTGATTTTTATTATTATTTTATTTTTCATTTTAGATTCTCGAATTGCTTCACTTGATATGTTTATTTGATTTCGGTCCTTTTTTTTTTATTTTTATTTTTTGAATTTACTTGGTGCTAATAACATATGTTTAATTGTTTGCCATTTCAGTTTGTAATTGCGTTGTGACTCATAAAGTCATAATTGATTAATATCGTTTTTATTAATTGATGATTTTGCAGACATATCCCAACCCACTGCAGGACAATCCTGCATTCTCGGTTGTTAAGTAAGTTTGATTGAGCTTTATTCATCTCTGTTGCTATTTTTTCAAAATTATCTTGTGTATGCTTTTTTGCGATGTTGGTCACCGTTGAATTATCATTCATTTTGATTATTTTTTCATTTTTTCCAGGCAGTATTTTGTTCATGTGGATGACACAATACCAGAAAAGGTTTTTTTCCCCCTTTTATCTACTTCTCATATTAAGTAACGACTTTTGTCATACTAATGTTTGAAGGAATTTTGTCTTAGATAAACGAACTCTAATTAGATTACTTCTCTATGTAGAGTTGAAAGGTTCTGCCTGTACGTTAATGCTTCCATAACTTTGCTTATAGGGTAGGTCAGTTGAGAACTTTTAGTTGTTCTCCAGTAAATTAGTGAGCAATTGTGATGAATGAAGTTCGGTACTGGTTGCGACAACTATGTGCACTGAGATGTGGATTTGAAAATAAAATCTTCTTACTTATTTGAGTTTTTTTTTTTTTTTTTTCAATTGTAGATTGTTGTCAACAAGAATAGCCCAAGAGGAACACACTTCCGAAGAGCTGGACCTCGTCAAAAGGCATGTGTTTATATTTATATAGACATGCACAAGATTGGAAAGATACCTGCTTGTTGTTCACGTATATTTTTGGTCGGTTGATGTTTCTCAGGTGTATTTCGAGTCGGATGAAGTTCATGCTTGTATAGTGACATGTGGTGGCCTATGCCCTGGACTCAACACAGTGATTAGAGAGATTGTTTCCAGTCTATACTGCATGTATGGAGTGAAGAGAGTGCTGGGAATAGATGTAAGTAACTCTTCTATTCTTTTTCTTCAATACTTCATGAAGTTCATATTCCATCATTCTTCCAGAGAGGATCTTGTGCATGATAGAAAAGAGCTTTAATCTATCAAAATGCTAGCCATGTTAAGGATTCCTCTATCAACATGTTACGCTGTGCATCTGACACCAAAGTGGACTGCCACATCATGCACCTATGCATCTGCCCCTTTTCTAAGGCTGATTGCTGGATTACTTAGTAATGATTATACCTTTCTGTGTGTCTTGTTAATAAATACATGCATGAAAGATATACAAAAATTCAAAATCTTACTTGCACAAGGAAATGTGTCAGTCTAGCCTGTTGCCTAAGCACAGGCCCAGAAACCTTATCATGATTTAGAAGGAATGGGAAAACCTTTTATTATATCTGTAGGAAGTTTTTTTAGTGTTTCTTTTCTCCCTCTTTATCAATTCTGAAGGAAAAAAATTCAATCATGTTTAATAACTGGGTTGTAAATTAAAGTTACAATTTGATTTGATGGGATATTTTCTAATTAAAACTGGTTCTTGGTAGACCCGGCCACGGTTCCGGTTCGGAACCGGAACCGAACCGGTTGGAACCGGAAGGTTCAGTTTCCAACCGGTTCCGGTTCCGGTTCTGGAACCGAACCGGAAGGGGACCGGTTCGGTTGGGGTTCCACCCCAACTCGAACCGGTCCGAACCGGTGGAACCGTACGGTGTACGGTTCCACCGGTTCGGACGGTTCCAACCGGAAGTTCCGGTTGGAACCGTAGGGTTCCTGTTTCCGGTTGGAACCGTAGGGTTCCTGTCCAACAAGAACCCTACGCCCCCAACGGCTACTAGCCGTTGGGGCTCCCTGCCCAAATAAAAAAAAAAAAAATTAAAAAAAAAATTTATTTTTATTATATAAAATATAAATTACTAATGTACCCCTAATAACGGTAATAAAACTGTTATATTTAGGGGCATTTTTGGTATCAAAAAAATTCTAAAATTTTATAAATAGGATTTATTTTTCATAATTTTATCACACCAAATTCTCAACTCTCTCATTTCCTATAATTCTCTTATTCTCAATCTTACTTCAATACAATTCTCTTATAATCTTATATTCTTATTCTCAATCTCAATTCATTTAGTTGTTAATTTGTTATCATTCGCATCGCAATTATTCAATTTTCTTATTTTTCTTCCTAATTTCTCAAACGAAAAATGGCAAGCTTATCTGAAAACATAATGTCAAATATGCCAACCCAAGAGAGCGGCCCTAGTGTCAGTGCACAATCACGGAGAAAAGAAGTTAAGGCTCGGTCCTCGGATATTTTCAAAATTCATTTTACTTTGGAACGCCTAGAAGATGGTTCACAACGAGCAATTTGCAACTATTGTGGGGTTATCTATAAATTTTCACCCTTGGAGGATACGTATGCAACTTAAATTTTTAAAAATTTAAGCTCAAGCTCTTCAATGTAATAATTTTTTTTATTTATAAAATTAATCTCATTTATTTTAATTAATTTTCAAAAAAAAAAAAAAAAAAAAATTCTCTGAACCGAACCGAACCGGAACAGAACCGTTTGGTTCCGGTTCGGTTCGGTGTTCCGGTTCCACTTAAGTGTGGAACCGGAAATCGGCGGTTCGGTTCGGTTCCGAACCGGAACCGAACCGCCGGCTGGGTCTAGTTCTTGGTATGCATCATTTGGTTCTCCTGAACTGATGCGGTGATTGAATGATTATGTAGGGAGGATACAGGGGATTTTATGCTAAAAACACAATTCCTTTAACACCTAAGGTCGTGAATGATATCCATAAACGTGGTGGAACTGTCCTTGGTACTTCAAGAGGTGGCCATGATACCTCAAAGATTGTTGACAGCATTCAGGACCGGGGAATCAATCAGGTCTGTGGAATTTGTTATTCATCTTGAAATTATTTTTTTAAGTGAGGAGTGATATGGTTTCCTTATTACCTATTATTTGTTATATGGCAACTCAGGTTTACATAATTGGAGGAGATGGAACTCTGAAAGGAGCCTCTGTTATATATGAGGTAATTTCCATTTTGTAAAATATTAGTAGTAGCAGTAGGTGAAATTTCGATTGATTCCTGGCTGTTTTTCTTTAGCACCTTGCTAGATGTAATATTTTCTTTCCTTTCATTTGGACTGACCACACCAAAGTATTAATTTCGTAGTTGAAGTAATTTGAACTTTTAGAACTTATCAATGTTGGATTTTTTTTTTTTTCCTTTTTGCAGGAAGTTCGAAAACGTGGTCTCAAAGTTGTGGTTGCTGGAATCCCCAAAACCATTGACAATGACATTCCGGTACTTCTCTTGGCTTGTCAAATGCTAGAATGTTTCTCAGTTATATAGGTTGCCTCATACCTCAATTCTATGTACGTCATCAACTCTGTTTGTTGCTTGACAGGTTATTGACAGGTCCTTTGGCTTTGACACTGCTGTTGAAGAGGCCCAACGTGCTATTAATGCGGCACATGTTGAGGCTGAAAGTATTGAGAATGGTATTGGAGTTGTGAAGTTGATGGGCCGCTATAGTGGTAAGCTCCTGTTTCTAAGTCATCTTCAATAAGCATGTGTGTGTGCATGCATTCAATTGCATCGAGATCTCCCTATACCTAATAGAGAACTATTGACTGTAGCTCATAAAGATTGGCTACACATCCATTTTTATTTAAAACATTTTCTTCTTACTGCATTCATCCCTGCCTTTCAGCAGTGTAAATAGTTGGAATGACATGTCCAAGTGGCTTTCACATCCAAGTTACAGGGATGGACAACATGGATGGTTTATATAACTCTTGATTGTTCTGTCATGATCCATTCTTCTATTGATCAGTGATCTTGTAATACATCACTGGGGCTGGTATTTGGCTCTTGCTAATTTTTTTTGTTAATGCCTAAATACTTTGGTTTGTGTGTTACACTCTGTAGTGAAGATAGTGATAAAAGTTTTCCTGTTGAAGTTTCTATACAATGTTTAGTTTCATGGTCTTGTTGAGCTATTAAATGCATGGTTGTCTTGTTGATGGAGTTTCCCTTTTGCTTTCTGTTTCCTATTTGTTAATTTAATGTTGAGTTTTCCTTAATTGAAAGCAAAATTCAATTTCTCATTAGTCATTACAGAAACCTAAGCTTGAAAAATTGTGCAGGGTTTATTGCAATGTATGCTACTCTTGGAAGCCGAGATGTGGACTGTTGCTTAATTCCAGAGTCGCCCTTTTATCTTGAAGGGCGTGGTGGACTTTTTGAATTTATCGAGACACGACTGAAAGAAAATTGCCACATGGTGGTTGTGATAGCTGAAGGTGCGGGGCAAGACTTGCTTGCTGAGAGGATTCAGTCAGCGAGCAAGCAGGATGCTTCAGGAAACAAGCTCCTCCAAGATGTTGGGCTGTGGATATCACAGAAGATTAAGGTAATTTCTCTAATTCTCTTTTTATCTCGCTCTTTTTTTTTTTTCTAATAAAGATTTTGAGTTTCCTATCATCAGCATTCTGATTCTTTATCCCTTTATTTTCATACTGAAGAACATTATATTAGTGCTTGTCTCCAATACCTGAGGGCTAATTTATACCACTGTCAAAAGACTCCCGCTTTCAAGCTCAAGATGCTGAATTTTTGTTGTTACGTCAATTTATTTTAATAGCAATGTGAAATATTTGCAGACAATTTTATAGGTCCCATTCTGTTTTTTCAGGATCATTTTGCAAAAGAAAAGATGTCCATCAACCTTAAATATATAGGTTGCTACATTGTACCCTGATTCCATTTACATTTGACTCATGGAATCTTATTTTCTGGTGTGTTTAAGCATTGCTTTTGTTGTTTGGCAGATCCTACATACATGATCCGTGCCATTCCAAGCAATGCATCCGATAATGTGTATTGCACACTTCTTGCTCAAAGTTGTGTGCATGGAGCAATGGCTGGGTATACTGGTTATACATCTGGTCTTGTCAATGGCAGACAAACTTACATACCCTTCTACGTGAGTTCATTAGATACATAATACACATCATTCATTTGCAGTTGAGTGAGGACTTAAATTTCAAAGTCTGATCTCTCTCCCTTTGATTCAACTTCTCCTCCTTTTGCACTCTTTCTGTCCTCTCTTTGATTAATTGTTAACATGTTGCCTTGTTGGTATGCAGCGAATCACTGAGAAACAGAACAAGGTTGTAATTACCGATAGGATGTGGGCAAGGCTCCTGTCTTCAACGAATCAGCCAAGCTTTTTGATTGCTAAAGATGCCGTGGAAGACAAGAAAGAGGAAGAATCAGAAAATGACATTCATAGTGATTGCAATTTGGCGAAAAAAGAGATTAGCTACATAGAATTGAAATAGGTATTGCAAAATTTATGTACAATAAGTTATTGCTAGGCCTACATTTAGTGTTGCCTCATCTCCCTGGATCTTCCTCCAACGTCCACTGATTGATGCTGCTTTTTTCTTCAGTTTTGATATGATGTACGAGGAAAAGTTATATTTTCTCCTCATTTTTATGCACTGGATATTGTATTAATATGACAGTCAGTTATTGACGCCAAGTTTGTATATATTGTCCTTAAAATTCCTGAGAGATTCTTGCAGCAGCATGTAAATGAACTTGCTATGCTACTTTAAAGTCTTCGAAATACAGGGTGTTTGAGATAGTTGTGATCTCTAATCCAAATACTTAAATTCGTATTTTCAAGTTTTAACATTAATAAGCATGAACTCTTGGATGCTGGGAGAAAGGAGGTTGTGTCATTACTACTCGGGGTCATTACTGACCCGAGCTATAAGTGGGGGGTGGAGAATGAAAAAATAAGCACATCGAGTCTTACAACAAGTCTGATACAAATATCTCAAGTAGTCAGGTCAGGTGCTGACTTGCTTTCTCTCTTTATCACTACATTTTTTGCTCTTGGCTTTTCTCCAAGTGCTGAGATGCAAAATTTGCTAACCCCTGAATTTGAGATTTCAACTTCTTTATATAGGCTCTCAAATCCATTGCTCCACCATCCATGACGTTAACTCATGTCACTTTGTCATTATTACCCCATGTTTCTTTTCCCCAACCACTTAGCAAACAGTATTGCTGACACTTAGCTCAACCACCCGTCAGCAAAAACTCATCCTTCTAACCTTTTGGCCACTGCTATACGCTTTGTTGGTGTGTCAGCTTGCAACTCATCTGCTTTGATATTGTTCCGTCTGGAAGGGTCTTTCCCAAAAAGAGCCTTTGACCAACTTCCGTCACATCAGTCTTTTAGAAGTCCAAACTGATGAGAACCTGTCTGGAGCGAAGCCAGACAAACCCACACAAGATTGAAATCGTTCCCAAGAAAAACCAAGACAGTTCGGATAAAAACTCTAAACCTCTGAAGAACCAGCAACATAAACCTAGAGTGCTAATAGGGGCGCCACAAAGGGTTAACAGTCCTTTGATAAGCCAAAACCAGTGAGAACAAATTGAGGATCTCAATGCTCACGAATTGATAAAATTTTTTATTGAAAAGAGAGTTGTTGAACATAACTAAAGAGTTAGCCTTTTATAAGGAGGCCCCACAAGGATAAAACGAAACTACCCACACGCCAACAAGCGCGTATTATAAAACTAAGCTAAGCTATCCCCACGTGCAAACCCTTGCACGCTTAACTTAATTCACAAACATAAAATAATAATCTAAAGAAAACAATCAAACGTAAATAACGGGCCGAAATAAAACAAATGTCAAGCCATAAATAGATGAATAACAAATGCCAAATAACTATAATAGAATAGGCCTAAGTAACTCGTTGCTCTGCGGCCTGAATAAGATTCACCATCTTGGGTTCGTCCAGCGTCAAGCCCATACTCAATGAAGTAGAAGTACGGGAATAGTAAGATACCATCTTCTGTATGAATCCATGCATAGCTTCCTGGATCTTCTTAGCTCGTGACCTCGTGATTGGACCCTTTGGAACTTGTACTGTGGCGGTCCGTCCATCATGGGCTGCATCCTGGGCCTCATCATTCTCCTCTCCTCAAAAGAATTCGACCTCGAATCTGCATCAAACAAAGAAAGATCAGAAACATTAAATGACGCAGAAACATTATACTTGTTGGAGATCTCCAAGTCCCGAGGTCATTTCAAGCAATGAAAATAAGTGCGAAAACAACGAGGGAGTTGCGGAATACTCACATCGATCGGTTGAGCGACGCGGCATTGAACAAAAATTGATTTCTGTCCTATGTACTGCTCACGGCAGTGAGCTGCTGGTTCCTCCAAGAATCGGCCATTGGTTGAGCTCCATCAAGCTCCAAGCTTCGTCAAACGATTCCAAGCTCATGGGTGGACTTCCCTATCACCTTCGCATGTCTCTCGGAGTGCTAGCTCTTGATGATTTTGCCACAAAATCATCACACTTTGCTTCCCTATCTCCTCCTTGGCTCTCGGCAGTGGGCTGCCAAACCAGAAGAAAAATGGCCCTTATGGGCGTGAGAGAGAAATGAGGAAGAGAGGAGTGAGTGTGGTTGTTGGCTATTTTGTGTATCAAATACACAAATCAATTTCCAAAATTAATTAATTAATTTTCTCTTTCCAAAAGTCAAGCCTTTAAATGCTTTCTATCAACCACACACATCACTTCCCATCAATCAGTGAATAGTGACTGACGTCAATCACTCAAAGTGAAAGACATCTATCACTTGATTGACGAATGATGTGACGCTAGAAGCGACTAGCGATTCGACGCTTGATTTGACTTGCGTGCCGCACTCGAATTCGAAATGCGAATGCGCTCGCAAACAATCTAGGGCTCGGGTTCGCTAATTCCAAATTAACGAATTTTCCGTTGCGACGTAATTAAATCTAATTTAATTAAATAATCATGCCTAGCATAATTACTATTCACATTGCTAACGAATTAATTCTAAATTAACTCGTTCGCCCGAATTAAAATCTAATTTTAATTCCGCGTCGAAATCCAATTTCGTATAATATATCGAATATATTATTTATCGATTAATTCCAAATTAATCGTTATCTCTCTTTAATTGATATTTTATCCCAGATAAAATATCTCCGCAATTAATCCCAGATTAATTTTCTCTCTCATCTAATTAATCCCAGATTAATTGAAAGTGCGAGTCATACGTCATCGATGAATCTTCGGGAAGCGACCCATGAGATCCCCGGATATGTTGGCAGTAAATCGGGTCGTCGGACTATCCGAACACGTAAGTACCTAGTACTACGTTTGTGCCGATTTACAAAAAAAGGTTGGCTTCTAGCAAAGCACCATGCCTACCCAATTCTCCAGAAATATCCTTACAGGAATATAAGGATCTATATCAGGCGTAGTATACGTAGTATTGCGTATTTCGATCCAGTATCGGATGATCACATGCAAGGCCTGGGGCTGGTACAGTGTCTGCCCCGTACGAAGCATATATCGGATTACGAGCAACTAGTCTCTTTATTATCGGATAATCATGACCAAGTCATATTATCCCGATGGTTGCAACCCTTTAGAGAACCAGTTTTGTATCCCTACGTGATCATCATCTCCAAATGACTGGAGTGATACTTTCGTCTTGACATCACACCCAACACACTACGATTCTCAATATACCCAGCAGAGGAGTACACAGAACCGGTTAAAGCCCTAGACGACCACAACCAAAGTATATTGATTGTCGCAAGCATTAGCGGTGCAAGTCTCAGGTTAAGACCAAATACACCTACCCTGATTTCGGACTTCCATAGACACATAGTCATACTACCAATGGAATTCCGAGGGGGTCTATCCAGAGCCAAGCTGTTTCCCGTACCATTGGTAAAACACAACCTCCTATTACACTTGCATGAGTATCCTATACCCAAATATATGAGAACTATGCCGTTGTGCCCTCACAACGCGCACAAGTGTAATACTAGTCTTTTACGTATTTATCGATGTCCAATCTCGATAATACTCTGACTAGGGATATTTAATGATTTATCCTTCGTGGATTGATACTGTCTCATATCATTCTCAATCCAGGAACAAATCATAAGGACCTCCTATCATTTATACATCTTGGTGATCTAATCACAAATGATAAGAGTGTAATCTCCTTTGTCACATAGTTAATTTGTACAAAAACACCATGATCTGTACAAATAGTGACGCTATGGGTCATAATTGTCCAACAATCTCCCACTTGGCCTATAGCCAGTCACTCGAGTGTCTTACACCCGAACTATGTACGGTTGGCTCAAACTGCTGAGAAAAGGCTTTCGTCAGTGGATTTGCATGATTATCGTCTGATGCGATTTATTCGATCATCCCATCGCCACGATGTATGATTCGAACGAATCAGATGAATATCGAAGTATGTATCTGGATCGTTGATGAGACCACTAATTCTTTAGCCTGCGCTGAAGCCTAGCTCAGCTGCTAAAAGAACTATATCTAATCTAATTAGATTTATTATCGACCCAAATGGCTTCTATTGCTGCCTCAGCTGCAGCAATAACCCGCATTTGCTGTTTATTCGGTAACAGTATCTTGCTTGGAAGATTTCCAGTTTACTGTTCCGTTATTCAAACTGTGTAGTACCGTTTGTGACTTATAGTCGTTTTATCGGTTCAGAAAACTTACAGTAGTGATCCCAGTCACTTCAAGTTTTCCATCTCCATAGAATAAGACAGTATCCTTAGATCTCTAAGATACTAAGTATGTTCTTAACATCAATCCATTGACTATCACTTGGATTGGCTTGTTTGCGAATCCATATGCTCAAAGCGTATGAGACACCAGGTCACGTACATTTTTTCAATGTACGAGTTCTCAGAGAGTTTTCTATGAAAGCCAAGCTTTCACCGATTGTTTTATGGGAATATCATTTCCAAGAATTGACATATTATCATTATTTATAGGACAGCCACTGTCAGTGCGCTCCCACTAACCTCCTTATATACATAAGAATCATTTTCATTTTGAATTAAATCATAAACCATTATGATTACATCAAAACGACAATTCCAAGAACCTAATGCTTACTTCAATCCAAACATGGATCGAATAACCTGCAAACCTTGTTTGTTAGTTTTGGGTACGATAAAACCGACAGGATGTTATAAACATCCTCCGAAAGGTTTCCTTTTCAGGAAATAGATTTTCTCGTTCAGCTGACATATTTCATAAATGAAACATGCAGCATTAGCAAGCATTGTCCAAATGGATTTACCGTGGCAACATGTAAAATGTTGAATCGTAATCAACACAATGTTGATAACGATACCTTTCCGCTACAAGCCTAGCTTAGTACGTTGGTATGTTGACTTCCATGTATGTTTTCCTTGAAGACTAATATAGTACCAATAGGCACAATGCCTTGCGATACATTAACTAGTATCTAAACTTGGTTGATATACATGGAATCCATTTCAGATTCATGGCACTTTGCCACAATAGGGAGTTGATACCTTGTATCACTTCCTTGTACGTAGTCAGTTGGTGTACCTCAAAAGATTAACATCTTTATGAGGTGAGATCAGAAACCCATACCCCAGGTTGTTTTCTGACTCTCTCCGACTTACGCGGTTCTTGTGTATTCGAAGATTAATGGTATAGTTTCATCCTTGATGAAACTATTTATGTTCCATTAAGGAATAAGTACATGGAACAGTATTACTCCGATTTTCATCGAGTTTTACTATCCTCCCACTGACCACTGCATATAGGCATTCCTCTTAGGAAAACCGCATGGTGAGCAACAATTACATTGTTCTCTGGTGATATGTATAAGTACTATACTTATGTATCCCTAGGATAACCTACAATTGGCACTTATCCAATTTGGGTTTTAGTTTGGTATCATCCAAACGTATGCCTAGCATCCCAAATCATCAGGAATGAGAAACCCGGTTTCTATCCTATTCATATCTAATATGAAATCTATCAAACAGATTTTATGGAACCTTATTCAAAATAAGTTCTTGCACTGTTAATGCTTATCCGTTGAAGGAAATGGTAGCTCAGAGGGACTCATGATTAACCTTATCATGTCCAACAAAATTCAGTTACTCAGTTCGGACATACCGTCAAAATGACGTGTTCCGGGAGGAGTCCTCATTGAAAGAATAATATACTCTTTCAAGTATTTGAGAAAGTTATTGCTTAAGCATTTGCATCATGGTCTAACCGTGATGTCATTAATACTTTAGCCGATCTGTTTGTCTACTTTGTGTCGAAACTTTAAAGTTTCCGATTTGTGTTCTTCAAAAGAGACACATAACCATAACGCGATGCCACATCCGTAAAGGTCACGAAATATTCATATCCACCTCTAGCCTAGCTAGACATGGGCCCATTTGCTTCACTATGAACTAGGGCTAACAGATTGGTGGCATTTACACTTTTACCAAGTAAATAGTGTTATATGCACTTTGCCCAATAAACTAGATTCGTAGACTTTATTTGAATGGAATCAAATAGTCCTAGTACCCACTCTTCGAAAGTGTGGATATACGATTCTTGTTTAATTGTGTCCCAGACAACAATGCCACAAAAGTTTCATCTGATCAAATCAGTTTGAGCTATTTGTTTGTCATTTTATATGTTAGAGATTTATTTATATTCAAAATATAAATGTTGTTATTCACATCTAATGTGTTTATCTCAATATCATCTTTATAAAATAAATCACTTTAGTGTTTTAGAATATAAAGGTTCACCCGCAGCGGGTTAAACACTGATATAGAGATAATGTTTCTAGTCAAACTAGTTACATTATAACAGTTTCCTAATTTAAGTACAACCCGAAGGGTAGTTCCTAAACTTAGGTATCTACGGTTAAAACAGCGACTTTCGTCCCGTTTCCAATTCACAGATAAATCTCAATCTGAAGTCAGTATCCTGCTCATAGCAGATTCTGATCATCAGTATATATTTATGTATCACACTAAGTATCTAAAATCCAATTTTAATACTAGTAATGAACATAATTATGACAAACATATTTATAGTCGAAGCCTTGCTCGTCTTCAATTCCTTCATGTCTGCTTTGTTCAAACAGCACTCACGATTCCGCGATCCCGTTTGCCACAATTTAGGCAGACATTTTGAGATATGTCATTTATCTTCCCAGAAGATTATAATGATTTTGCCTTTGCCCTTTTTCATATCCAGAAGCCTTTGGCCAAGCCTCGGGTTTCTAGAATATCGAAGTAAGGTGCGCCTTGCGCTACTTGCCTTATTGCAAACTTTGACTTTCTCTCATTGAGAATAGTCATTAACTCTCCAAGAGTTATCATTGCAATAGTTACTTCTAAGATCTAATTATAGATCTATGAAGATCCTTCAATTTCTTTATCATACTTTAAGGATCTAATCCTTAGTTTTGATTCAGAAATTAAGGAGTCTACTGCGACAAGCTTAATGGATTAAACACTAAAGTTATCATCACATAAATCTTCCAAAGATTATGCTCTACGATCTGCTTAACTCCGGGCTTAGGCCTAATATGTTATTTTATCAAATAAAGTAACTTATTAGTTTCCAGGACCATCCTGAAATTATTCCCAATTTGAAAATTAAACCATTTAAACACATTTTCCCTAGGATTATGTTTTAAATGTCAATCTTTCAATTTCTATCTTGATTTTAATAGTCCAACTATTTAATCAACGATTTAGGTACTATTAAATATAATGATTATTATAGTCCAACTATATTAATCAACTATACTTTAATTGTTTGAATACAGTCCAACTGTTTATTAAAACAACAATTTAAATATTAGTCCAACTAACATTTAATATATTTGACGAATGATATTTGAATGAGCGCGTATGGCAAGTAATTAAACGAATATTGCAAATTTAATTCTTGCCTCCCACTATTTTTCGGCGAGCCTCTAACCCTCTGTCGAGTACTCGGGAAACCGTGTTTCCTAGCGGGCTAGGATCCCGTTAAATATCACACAATCTTGACTTTGGCCAACAAATTGTATGATAATTAACTAGGTAGATCTCTAAGATCAATTGGATCCAATCCAATTCCTAGATCCAGTAGGGGGACATCCAAGTCCGAAACATATATCTTATATATGCCAATATCCAATGTATTGCCTAACCTTTTTCCTCTGAATCAACTAAGCCTTGGCTTTGGCACAACAAACTTAGTGATCCCAGTCAAGCGTGACCCATTGACCATGGAAAGCTTCGTAATCAATGTCGATGGACAAGAAGTGGTCTTGACTTTGGCCAACAAACCACAACTTGGACAAGACACCAATATGGAACAAAGCCTTCGTGATTCAAACACATCCTCGACGGACAAAGGCCTTGACTTTGGCCAACAAGCCAATGCCAGTCTTAGATCTTGAGTAAGAATCACTCAATGGAAGGAAAAACGCTTAATATTTTGTGAGGGTTTTTCGCGTGCAAATTGGCAACCAATTTATTATCTTTGTTAAGGTCTCATCATCATACACCCTTAAACATGCATTCTAAAAACATAATAAAGCGCATATGAATAAAATAATAATGATATGCGGATGGATACTTACACATTGATCCTAGATCAAATCTCTCTCTTTCTCTCTCTCGCTAGCACAAGTATTGCTTCTACCCGTTACACTACACTTCTAAAGAACCTCATTTACATTGAGGGGAATAGGTGAGAAGAGAATACAAAGAATAAGGAGGTAATAAGGTTGGACACGCAGGTCCAATTAATAAATCAAATTTATTACAACAATTTCTAAAATTGCCCCACCCATCTAATATCCATCCGATATACATTATTCATGCATCGCAATCATGTATTCACACAAGCATGTTATCAATCAATCTAATCTAATCAAATTAATTAATCTAATAATTAGTGACCATCCAATGTTCAAACAACGATTTGATTTTGCAAGAGTCAAACTCATTTTGCGAATAAGTACTCAAAGTACGAATTCTCAAATTAAATTAAACTACAAATTAAATCCAATTCAATTTGTATTTAATACTAATTCACTATTTAATTCCAAATTAAATATTACACTTTATAACGAACCTTTACGACTTAAATTCCAAATTTAATCGTTACGGGTCTCAAAGCCAGATTTAACGTCCAACATTTATTTAATTAAAGTCCAATGAGCTTTTAATTAATTTCTTAAGGCGTGGACTTTTGGTCAACTCGGGTCAATCGAATAACCAAAGTCCAATCAAGGAGTTACCCCATAAGCCCAGAAATCAATTTAGGCCCATTAGGCCCAATTAAACTTTAAAGGTCCATTAGTCGCATTTGGGCTTTATGGAAGCGGTTTTGGGCCCAATTGGATCCAACCAATTTAGCCTAAACCCAACTTAGTACAACCAAGCCCAATAAGCCCAATAACAACTTAAAAGCCCAATTTAACAAATAGGCCCAAATAATTAATTACCAAAATTCCAAATTCCCAATTAATTACACAAAGTTATAACACAATTAATTACCCAATTAACATTTCCAAAACACCAATTAGCCTAATTAATCATGCTCATTAACAACAAAACATGTCCAACACATTTCATCAAAATAAACCCCAATTTACATGCATATGTTCTCTCGGCAATGGAGGGGATTTGTGTCCGATTCTGTTTCAATCCAATTAAATCCACAATCGACATTAAATCAACATACCCAACATGATTCTAACAACTCATCCAATGAATCAAAAAAATCAAAATTCCAAGACATTTTAGGGTTTAAACTCTCGCCAAGCAAAGTAATTTGGGGAAAATTGTTCCAAACAACATTTCATCAATTGATCCAATCAATCAATCTCAATTAAAACACATTTAAGCATACTCAATCATCCAATTTCATAAAATCATGCTCAAATACATTTTACCCAATTTTAACCCTAAGTCATATTTCATGCTTTTACTTTTACTCCGCTCTGATACCATTGTTGGAGATCTCTAAGTCCCGAGGTCATTTCAAGCAATGAAAATAAGTGCGAATACAACGAGGGAGTTGCAGAATACTCACATCGATCGGTAGAGCGACACGGAAACGAACAAAAATTGATTTCTGTCATCTGTACTACTCACGGTAGTGAGCTGCTGGTTCCTCCAAGAATCGACCATTGGTTGAGCTCCATCAAGCTCCAAGCTTCATCAAACGATTCCAAGCTCATATGTTGACTTCCCTATCACCTTCGCATGTCTCTCAGAGTGCTAGCTCTTGATGATTTTGCCACAAAATCATCACACTTTGCTTCTCTATCTCCTCATTGGCTCTCGCCAGTGGGCTGCCAAACCAGAAGAAAAAATGGCCCTTATGGGCGTGAGAGAGAAATGAGGAAGAGAGAGTGAGTGTGGTTGTTGGCTATTTTGTGTATCAAATACACAAATCAATTTCCAAAATTAATTAATTAATTTTCTCTTTCCAAAAGTCAAGCCTTTAAATGCTTTCTATCAACCACACACATCATTTCCCATCAATCAGTGAATAGTGACTGGTGTCAATCACTCAAAGTGAAAGACATCTATCACTTGATTGACGAATGATGTGACGCTAGAAGCGACTAGCGATTCGACGCTTGATTTGACTTACGTGCCGCACTCGAATTCGAAATGCGAATGCGCTCGCAAACAATCTGAGGCTCGGGTTCGCTAATTCCAAATTAATGAATTTTCCGTTGCGATGTAATTAAATCTAATTTAATTAAATAATCATGCCTAGCATAATTACTATTCACGTCGCTAACGAATTAATTCTAAATTAACTCGTTCGCCCGAATTAAAATCTAATTTTAATTCCGCGTCGAAATCCAATTTCGTAAAATATATCAAATATATTATTTATCGATTAATTCCAAATTAATTGTTCTCTCTTTAATTGATATTTTATCCCAGATAAAATATCTTCGCAATTAATCCCGGATTAATTTTCTCTCTCATCTAATTAATCCCAGTTTAATTAAAAGTGTGAGTCATACGTCATCGGTGAATCTTCGGGAAGCGACCCATGAGATCCCCGGATATGTTGGCAGTAAATCGGGTCGTCGGACTATCCGAACACGTAAGTACCTAGTACTACGATTGTGCCGATTTACAAGACAAGGTTGGCTTCTAGCAAAGCACCATGCCTACCCAATTCTCCAGAAATATCCTTACGAGAATATAAGGATCTATATCAGGCGTAGTATACGTAGTATTGCGTATTTCGATCCAGTATCGGATGATCACATGCAAGGCCTGGGGCTGGTACTGTGTCTGCCCCGTACGAAGCATATATCGGATTACTAGCAACTAGTCTCTTTATTATCGGATAATCATGACCAAATCATATTATCCCAATGGTTGCAACCCTTTAGAGAACCAGTTCTGTATCCCTACGCGATCATCATCTCCAAATGACTGGAGTGATACTTTCGTCTTGACATCACACCCAACACACTACGATTCTCAATATACCCAGCAGAGGCGTACACAGAACCGGTTAAAGCCCTGGACGACCACAACCAAAGTATATTGATTGTCGCAAGCATTAGCGGTGCAAGTCTCAGGTTAAGACCAAATACACCTACCCTGATTTCGGACTTCCATAGACACATAGTCATACTACCAATGGAATTCTGAGGGGGTCTATCCAGAGCCAAGCTGTTTCCTGTACCATTGGTAAAACACAACCTCATATTACACTTGCATGAGTATCATATACCCAAATATATGAGAACTATACCGTTGTGCCCTCACAACGTGCACAAGTGTAATACTAGTCTTTTACGTATTTATCGATGTCCAATCTCGATAATACTCTGACTAGGGATATTTAATGATTTATCCTTCGTGGATTGATACTGTCTCATATCATTCTCAATCCAAGAACAAATCATAAGGACCTCCTATCATTTATACTTCTTGGTGATCTAATCACAAATGATAAGAATGCAATCTCCTTTATCACATAGTTAATTTGTACAACAACACCATGATCTATACAAATAGTGACGCTATGGGTCATAATTGTCCAATAATACTCACTTGGTAAATCCATTTTGTAGGCATTGTCATTGATTTTCTCAAGAATCTGAAATGAGCCATCGCCTATGGGTTGGAGTTTGGATTGTCGTTGCTTTGGGAAACGCTCTTTTCGCATGTGTACCCAAACCCAATCACCGGGTTCGAAAGAGACACAACGTCTACCTTGTTGGCATGCGAGGCTTATTGTTCATTCTTCTTCTCAATGTGTTTTCTTGCTTTCTCATGTATGGACTTGACCAAGTCGGCCTTGCACTTACCATCCAGGCTCACCCTCTCATCAACGAGCAAAGGCAATAAATCCAGAGATGTTAGTGGGTTAAATCCATACATATTTTCAAAAGGAGAATAAGAACTAGTGGAATGAATACTACGATTATATGCAAACTGTTGGACAATTATTACCCATAGCGTCACTATTTGTACAGATCATGGTGTTGTTGTACAAATTAACTATGTGACAAAGGAGATTGCTCTCTTATCATTTGTGATTAGATCACCAAGATGTATAAATGATATGAGGTCTTTATGATTTGTTCCTGGATTGAGAATGATATGAGACAGTTGTGGGACACAGAAACTGGGTGACGCATGCTGTTCTAGGCTCGCGGCCTAGTTGGGAGTACAGAGTAGCCCGCGGGGGACTAAACCGGAGAATAATGGAGTCGCCACCCGGTGTGAACCCAGAAAATGAGATTTAAGGCCGCACTCACCACTCGCAAGGGAAGACCTCAAACCGTTGGGTTCCGAATTGTCCATTACTTATGCCACTTGTAATAAAATGATTTGTGCAATAATCTAACCAAGCCTAACCAACATATTTCCAAGGATGATTTATCCCTAAGTTCGCATGCATACATCAACAAATTCATCTAAATTTACATGTTACACATATCTGAATTTGCATACAGCCTATTTGCATGTAATCTATGTATCAATTTGCATACAGATAAATTGACATACGGAAAGCATACAATTTCACATTGGTAGACACAGAAGCGCGAACAAATAACATTCATACAAGCATACATATTAAGGAAAGACAATTAAGCGCATGACGGAAATAGATACCTAAAGCGGTACTACAAATGCATAAGGTAAAAAAGAGACAACTATATGCTAAAATAGACATGTCGTGATGTGATGAAAAAGACTAAGTGTAGTGGGTGCGCGTTCGTGTAGCGTTCGTAAACGCGTTCAAATAGTAAACATAAGGTTCGCGTTCATGTAGCGTTCGAGAACGCGTTCGAACTGAACCAAACCTGATGCATGACAAAACAAAGAAAGTGCGTGCGTGTTCGCGTAGCGTTCGAGAACGCGTTCGAACAGTAAACAGAAGGTTCGCGTTCGTATAGCGTTCGAGAACGCGTTCGAACGGAACTAGACCTAAGCATGATGAAACCAAGAAAATGTGTGTGCGTTCGCATAGCGTTCGAAAACGCGTTCGAACGGAACCAAACCTGATGCATGATAAAACAAAGAAAGTGCGTACGCGTTCGCGTAGCGTTCGAGAACGCGTTCGAACAGTAAACAGAAGGTTCGCGTTCGTATAGCATTCGAGAACGCGTTCGAACAGAACCAGACCTGAGCATGATGAAACCAAGAAAATGCGTGTGCATTCACGTAGCATTCGAGAACGCGTTCGAAGGATAAATAGAAGGTTCGCGTTCGTATAGCGTTCGAGAACGCGTTCGAACGGAACCAGACCTGATGCATACAACACATACATAAACAAACAAATCCACAATGTAGGACCTCACGTATCCGATTGAACTCATCTCGCATCCAATCGAACATACACTATCCGGCGCGGCAAAGCATCGTGGTAAAGGATTTTAACCTCTCAAAATAGAGGACCTTTAATCGCACTTACTAAGCCCATGCGCAAACAACACAATACATATATAAAGAAGTGAAGACAACGATATCGGACTTCGTGTATCCGATTGAACATATCTCACATCCAATCGAATATACATTATCCGGCGCGGCAAAGTATCGTGGTAAATGATTTTAACCTATCAAAATAGAGGACCTTTAATCGCACTTACTAAGCCTATGCGCTTTATCTCACAATGCATATAAGAAATAAAAGAAACAATATCTGACTTCGTATACCCGATTGAACACATCTTACATTCAACCGAATATACATCACCGGCGCGGGAAAGCATCGTGGTAAAGGGTTTTAACCCTTCAAAATAGGGGACCTTTAATCCGACTTACTAAGCCCATGCGCTCGATCACATCATTACACAAACAAATAACATGCAGAAATTAAATAACGAATAATAAACACATCAAAACAACAGAAAACGAAATATGTTCCGTTTACTCAAGTGGTACATGGAGTTGTATCCCGAGTACAGATCATACTACCGTCCATTCGGAATCGGCTATGAAATATATGTCCGGGTTTCCATCCTATATTCCACAAGAGGTGACACATTTTCCATTTTATTCAAAGCCACAACATGCATCCACAAATGACTCTCATGCGAATAGAATTCAATAAACAATTAAAAGACGAATATAAACTAATAAAAAGGTGCCCTCAGGTCTAACCTTTTATGTCGACTCTCGGAAGTACGGTGCACGGTCGTCGAAAAAGGGGGGATGCTCCGCAATTCCTCCGGTTCACGCCTTTCCTCGTTGTTCCACTACTCAAGCTACTGTTTTGACTCCGATTCGCTTCTGTTTCTCGCTGCTCTTTCGGTGACATTTTCTGGTCACTGTTTTGGTCTCGGTTTTGACACTGTTTTTGCGGTTAAAGGGCTGCTGTTTAGATGGTGTTAAGGGCTGTATGGGGTTACTATTTTGGTGTTTTGTTAGTGATTAGGGGCTGTTTTGAGTGTGATTTCGGTGGCTGGTGTTTATGTGTCTCGGCTGTGTGTTTGATTTGTGAGGGTTGTGTATGTGAGTTTGGTTGTGTCAATGAGCTTGGGTGTTTCTTGTGTGAATCAATTAGGGTTTTTTTTGTGTGGATCAACTATGAGGGTGCAAGGGTTGGAATTGGGTTATTTTTATAGGCAAAGGGCTAGGGTTAAATCTTGCTTGACAAGGAAAGGATTTGGCATTAAAGGTGAGATATGATTTGATGTCAAACAAGGAAATCCTAAGATTTGAGGGGGGACAAAATTTGGCTAATTAGGAAGTTAATATATTTAATTTGTGTTGTTTAGGCATAATATTTGTTAAGTTAGGAATAAGATATATTTGATTGGGAATATAATTGGTTGATTGATTTTAATTAGGCATGATTTTATTTAATGTTTTATTTAGTTTGGTATATGATTTAATTAATATTTCATTTAATTTGGTATATGATTTAATTAATATTTTAATGGGCTTTGGTGGGCTAATTGGGCTTGGGTGTGAGGCTAGCAGCAAAATCAGAAATACCGACACCGTTCGAACGCCTCTTCGAATGCTACACGAACGCCCGCAATCTGCCTGACGTTCGAACGAAGTAACGAACGTAGCACGAACGAAAACAGTGAACTTGTGAAATGAATTTGATGACATGTCTATTCTGAATTTCCCCTTCGGACGTCCGTTTCCCGTGACTTCCGTGACTTAAAAGGTAGTGCCTCCAAATGAGACTCATCATAGGGATTTATATGCAAAAATACAGTGCCTACAGTCGCCCCCACTTTGATGGGACTTGTGTAATGTGTAATAGTGACAATCCTATCAAAGTTATGCAATGCATTTTTACTTACCTGGCTCGCCAGCTGCCACTTGACTTACCATGTGTTGAGTTGATTTGATGGTGAGGTGATGCGACCCCTGGTTTATTCCCGAACCGTGCTCCATTTATGGAGCGCCATTTTCGGCATCTGTTGTGTGTGCTCTATTTTGGAACGCCATTTTCGGCATTTGCTGTGTGTGCTCCATTTTGGAACGCCATTTTCGGCCTTTGCTGTGTGTGCTCCATTTTGGAACGCCATTTTCGGCATTTGCTGTGTGTGCTCCACTTTGGAACGCCATTTTCGGCCTTTGCTGTGTGTGCTCCATTTTGGAACGCCATTTTCGGCCTTTGCTGTGTGTGCTCCATTTTGGAACGCCATTTTCGGCCTTTGCTGTGTGTGCTCCATTTTGGAACGCCATTTTCGGCATCTGTTGTGTGTGCTCCATTTTGGAACGCCATTTTCGCCATTTGCTGTGTGTGCTCCATTTTGGGGCGCCATTTTCGGCATCTGTTGTGGTAGCGGTCCATTTCTGAACCGTGTTGTGCGAGAATGTGGCTAATTTTTTAACCGTTATTTGATGAGATGGTCTTTGCCGCTACAAACCTGCGAACACAAAACAAACATTGCATGTATGTGATATGTATACATGGATATGTATCATATTCCGATGGGTTAGGCCTTCCTTGGTCCGTTTCCGAACCGTGCTCCATTTTTAGAGTGCCATTTTCGGCGAGATGTGAAAGTAGTCCATTTTCGAACCATGCTCCACTTTCGGATTGCCATACTCGGCCAAACTGATGCTGATATGGGCTCACCCCTGTGACTCGTCCCCAAACTGAAACTGATGTGGGCCTCGGCCCTGGGACTCATCCCCAAAACTGAAACTGATGTGGGCCTCAGCCCCTAAACTGATGCTGATGTGGGCCTCGCCCCAAGCTGATACTGATATGGGCCTCGACCCTGGGACTCATCTCCAAACTGTAACTGATATGGGCCTCGGCCCTGTGACTTATCCCCAAAACTGAAACTGATGTGGGCCTTAGCCCCTAAACTGATGCTATAATGTGGGACTCGCCCCCAAGCTGATACTGATGTGGGCCTCGGCCCTGGTACTCATCCCCAAAAATGAAACTGATGTGGGCCTCGGCCCTGGGACTCATCCCCAAACTGAAACTGATGTGGGCCTCGGCCTTGGGACTCAGCCCCTAAGCTGATACTGATGTGGGCCTCAGCCCCTAAACTGATACTGCTGATGTGGGCCTCGCCCCCAAGCTGATACTGATGTGGGCCTCGGCCCTGTGACTCATCCCCTAAACTGTAACTGATGTGGGCCTCGGCCCTGGGACTCATCCCCAAACTGAAACTGATGTGGGCCTCGGCCCTAAGCTGATACTGATTCATTTCTGAAACTGACTGTACTGTTGTTGCTTCCGAAGATTCCCCGTGTTCTAAACATCACTGAATTTCATAGTACCAAAGTTGAATGCTTTTCTCAAATACACTCATATTGCAGAAGAGATTCAGCGAAATGAACGTCTTTATTATCATTTAAGAAAATGATTCGAACATGTAGACTAAGTCAATGTCTGTATTAAAATTGCAGGATCAAATAAACTAGGAGGAATAACTTCATCATTCGCAACATTGCCTTCTTCCTTGCCCTATGGTTCTTCACTGTTATCCTTTATCTCAACGTAAGAAGCCTGGTGGTTGAGAGTTTGGAGGACAAAGGTTTCGTGCATGCCGGAGTTGATCATGTAAGTGGGTGGTGGAACGGAGTGGTAATTTGGTAGGGGTTCCGATGTGTGTTGGGTTGTTCTTTCTCAGGATCAGGTATTTTATGGGCATCAATGAGGTTTTGGATTTCATGCCTAAGGCGGGTGTAGCTGTCAGTTTCATGGCCTCTCCTCTGATGGAAGTGACAATATAGGTTTAGGTCAAGGTTGGGTGGTATAGGATCTGGAAGTGGTTTAGGCTCTAAGGGTTTTAAGAGCCTTTGTCCCTTCAACTTTTCAAGCACCTTTGACAAAGGTCTACCAAGATTGGAGAATCGCCTGTTCTTGATGGCAGTGACCTCGGTAGTAGCGGGCTTGGTCTTAGAAGGCCCCCCAAAAGTTCTTCTATTCTGGCCATAGAACTTTCGGTTTTTCACCTCCTCTTCTTCAATGTCCATGACAGTCTCCCTCAACTGTCGAAAATCCGCAATCATGGAGGTCATCCTCATCAGCTTACCATAGATGGAGGGCTTAATACCATTGATAATCATCTTAATTTGGTCTTTATCTGAAGGCCGATTCTGCATTTTCAAAAGTTGACCTCTCCAGCGGTCTACATACTCCTTGAAGCTCTCCTCCGGCTTCTGCTTAGTGTTCTCCAGATCTCGGAGTGACAAATCAATCTCTAGGTCTGTGACATACTGCTTCAGAAAAGCATCAGCTAGTTCATTCCAATCTTCTTTAACCTTTTTCTCAAGGCTGTGATACCATACTACAGGTGCTCCCTCGAGTGACATCTCAAACATCTTTTGGACTTGGCGCTGTGATAGGCCCACTGAACTCATCATTGAGACATATTGCCACAGATGGACCCTCGGGTCCCCATTCCCGTTGAACTTAGCCATATCATACATCTTGAACTGAGCTGGCAGCTGTTCTTCGAAGGTCAACGCCTCATAATCCAACAAGTCCTCATGTTTCCCCTTCAGTTTACTGGTAACTGACTCCATCTGATCACAGAGTTTCTGTATCTCGGCCTGAGACCCAATCACTCTGCTTGTTGCATACTCTGCCATATCATCATCAAAAGTGGGGATATCATCCCCCAACCCATTCGGAGGCTCCTCGCGCCTCACATTCTCAGAATTTCCCCCAGCACGGGGCACAACCATATTAGCCACAGTAGCGGTCAAGGCTTGTAACTGTTCAGTAATCTTGGTGAGACTGTTCTCAAACTGATCCATACGGGATGATTCATTCTCTGATTCGCTCATGTTTGCTATTGGCCTTTTAACAAGTCTTCCCTTTTCCCTAACCCAACAGATATCTATGATGGCTCTTTTGACACAAGAGAGTTAACATGATGTATGTATGCATGAGATGCATGAGATATGTGTGATACAAGGAATATATCAACTCATTAAAATTTTCACACAAATCGGCCCATCATCATTTTAGAAGCTTTTAGGCTAACTGTCATAGGAGTGAACTCGTCTCAGCTTAAATGGCCCAACAAGTTCACATCTCATGGCAAGAAGTCCAACCGTGTCCAAATGATAATGTTCCTAAACACAAACATATAATGGCCCATTGGCGTTTTAGAAGCTTTTGGCCCAATCATCATAAGATATGTTCTTGTCCCAGTTTAAATGGCCCAACAAGCCCATACCTCATGACAAAAGGTCTGAATGGATCCAAACGACCATGTTCCCAAACACAAGCACATAGAGATAATTCAAGTATTAAAAAAATAATTTCTATAAAGTGACCCATCAACATTTCAGAAGCTTTGGGCCTAATTGTCATAGGATACGAAATCGTCCTAGTTTAAATGGCCCAACAAGTTCGCATTCTTGACAAGAAGTCCAATTGCATCCAAATGAGGATGGTCCACAAGCACAAGGAAATAGTTGCTATAGGCCATACAACCCCGGTCTACGTGTGGGTTTGTGGGAGTGTAGACAAAGACTCTCGCTGGCGAAGGATTGCTCACAACTAGGTCTCCCCACTCAAGGGCTCGAACGACCAAGTGAGCGCACCTTTTTTATACCCTAAAGTACGTGCCAATAAGTCATAGCGTGTGACTAACTGTCAAATGGATTTCTTATTGCAGATTCCCCAAAGGGAGGGTGGAGCGAACTCTCTTAAATACCCAAGCCTCTTAGGCTCTTATCGCTTGGTGACAGGAATAAGCAACAAGTCCTCCAAATTAGTCTGTCACAACAGGCCAATGGTCATGATTATCTAGGTGCCTTCACAACTTTTCCTTATAGAAAGGTAGTGAATGAAGGAAGACACCAAACCATTACCTAGCCTTAAAATGTCTTTGATCAAGCCCCTATTTTACCCACTGTAGACACGGTTAATTAAAACACAAATCCAAACATTACAAGACATTATTTCGGGGCCGATTCTCTATCCCCAGTGGAGTCGCCAGACTATGGGACACAGAAACTGGGCGACACATAATGTTCTAGGCTCGCGGCCTAGTTGGGAGTACAGAGTAGCCCGCGGGGGACTAAACCGAAGAATAATGGAGTCGCCACCCGGTGTGAATCGGGAAAATGAGATTTAAGGCCGCACTCACCCCTCGCAAGGGAAGACCTCAAACCGTTGGGTTCAGAATGGTCCCTTACTTATGCCACTTGTAATAAAATGATTTGTGCAATAATCTAACCAAGCCTAAGCAACATATTTCCAAGGATGATGTATCCCTAAGTTCGCATGCATACATCAATAAATTCATCTAAATTTACATGTTACACATATCCGAATTTGCATACAGCCTATTTGCATGTAATCTATGTCTCAATTTGCATACAGATAAATTGACATACGGAAAGCATACAATTTCACATTGGTAGACACAGAAGCGTGAACAAATAACATTCATACAAGCATGCATATTAAGGAAAGACAATTAAGCGCATGACGGAAATAGATACCG
The DNA here is from genome assembly GCA_019454045.1 of Zanthoxylum bungeanum. Classification (NCBI taxonomy): domain Eukaryota; kingdom Viridiplantae; phylum Streptophyta; class Magnoliopsida; order Sapindales; family Rutaceae; genus Zanthoxylum; species Zanthoxylum bungeanum. The sequence continues at coordinate 159,334 of SKCR01025313.1, forward strand.
AAAGCGGTACTACAAATGCATAAGGTAAAAAGAGACAACTATATGCTAAAATAGACATGTCGTGATGTGATGAAAAGGACTCAGTGCAGTGGGGGCGCATTCGTGTAGCGTTCGTAAACGCGTTCGAATGGTAAACAGAAGGTTCGCGTTCATGTAGCGTTCGAGAACGCGTTTGAACGGAACCAAACCTGATGCATGATAAAACAAAGAAAGTGCGTGTGCGTTAGCGTAGCGTTCGAGAACGTGTTCGAACAGTAAACAGAAGGTTCGCGTTCGTATAACGTTCGAGAACACGTTCGAACAGAAACTGACCTGAGAATGATGAAACCAAGAAAATGCGTGTGTGTTCGCGTGGCGTTCGAGAACGCGTTAGAAACAGTAAACAGAAGGTTCGAGTTCGTATAGCGTTCGAGAACACGTTCGAACGGAACCAGACCTGATGCATACAACACATACATAAACAAACAAATCCACAATGTAGGACCTCACGTATCCTATTGAACTCATCTCGCATCCAATCGAACATACACTATCCGGCGCGGCAAAGCATCGTGGTAAAGGATTTTAACCTCTCAAAATAGAGGGCCTTTAATCGCATTTACTAAGCCCATGCGCAAACAACACAATAAATATATAAAGAAGTGAAGACAACGATATCGGACTTCGTGTATTCGATTGAACATATCTCACATCCAATCTAATGTACATTATGCGGCGCGGTAAAGCATCGTGGTAAAGGATTTTAACCTATCAAAATAGAGACCTTTAATCGCACTTACTAAGCCCATGCGCTTTATCTCACAATGCATATAAAAAATAAAAGAAAAAAATATCTGACTTCGTATACCCGTTTGAACACATCTTACATTCAACCGAATATACATCAACCGGCGCGGCAAAGCATCGTGGTAAAGGGTTTTAACCCCTCAAAATAGGGGACCTTTAATCAGACTTACTAAGCCCATGCGCTCGATCACATCATTACCCAAACAAATAACATGCAGAAATTAAATAACGAATAATAAACACATCAAAACAATAGAAAACGAAATATGTGCCGTTCACTCAAGTGGTACATGAAATTTATGTCTAGGTTTCCATCCTATATACCACAAGAGGTGACACATTTTCCATTTTATACAAAGCCACAACATGCATCCACAAATGACTCTCATGTGAATAGAATTCAATAAACAATTAAAAGATGAATATAAACTAATAAAAAGGTGCCCTCAGGTCTAACCTTTTATGTCGACTCTCGGAAGTACGGTGCATGGTCGTCGGAAAAGAGGGGATGCTCCACAATTCCTCCGGTTCAAAGGTTCACGCCTTTCCTCGCTGTTCCACTGCTCAAGCTACTATTTTGACTCTGATTCGCTCTGTTTCTCGCTGCTCTTTTGGTGACTTTTCTGGTCACTGTTTTGGTCTCGGTTTTGACACTATTTTTGCGGTTAAAGGGCTGCTATTTAGATGGTGTTAAGGGTTGTATGGGGTTACTATTTTGGTGTTTTGTTGGTGATTAGGGGCTGTTTTGAGTGTGATTTCGGTGGCTGGTGTTTATGTTTCTCGGCTGTGTGTTTGATTTGTGAGGGTTGTGTATGTAAGTTTGGTTGTGTCAATGAGCTTGGGTGTTTCTTGTGTGAATCAATTAGGGGTTTTTTTGTGTGGATCAACTAGGAGGGTTCAAGGGTTGGAATTGGTTTCTTTTTATAGGCAAAGGGCTAGGGTTAAATCTTGCTTGACAAGGAAAGAATTTGGCATTAAAGGTGAGATATGATTTGGTGTCAAACAAGGAAATCCTAAGATTTGAGGGTGGACAAAATTTGGCTAATTAGGAAGTTAATATATTTAATTTGTGTTGTTTAGGCATAATATTTGTTAAGTTAGAAATAAGATATATTTGATTGGGAATATATTGGTTGATTGATTTTAATTAGGCATGATTTTATTTAATGTTTTATTTAGTTTGGTATATGATTTAATTAATATTTCATTTAATTTGGTATATGATTTAATTAATATTTTAATGGGCTTTGGTAGGCTAATTGGGCTTGGGTGTGAGGCTAGCAGCAAAACCAGAAATACCGACACCGTTCGATCGCCTCTTCGAACGCTACACGAACGCCCGCAATCTGTCTGACGTTCGAACGAAGTAACGAACGCAGCACGAACGAAAACAGATGAATTTGATGACATGTCTATTCTGAATTTCCCCTTCCGACGTCCTTTTCCCATGACTTCCGTGACTTAAAAGGTAGTGCCTCCAAATGAGACTCATCATAGGGACTTATATTCAAAAATACAGTGCCTACAACAGTATCAATCCACGAAGGATAAATCATTAAATATCCCTAGTTGCTCGTAATCCGATATATGCTTCGTACGTGGCAGACACTTTACCAGCCCCAGGCCTTGCATGTGATCATCCGATACTGGATCGAAATATGCAATACCACGTATACTACGCCTGATATAGATTTTATATTCCTGTAAGGATATTTCTGGAGAATTGGGTAGGCATGGTGCTTTGCTAGAAGCCAACCTTGTCTTGTAAATCGGTACAAATGTAGTACTAGGTACTTACGTGTTCGGGTAGTCCGACGACCGAATTTACTGCCAACATATCCGGGGATCTCATGGGTCGCTTCTCGAAGATTCACCGATGACGTATGACTGGCACTTTTAATTAATCTGGGATTAATTAGATGAGAGAGTAAATTAATCTGGGATTAATTGCAGAGATATTTTATCTAGGATAAAATATCAATAAAAGAGAGATAACGATTAATTTGGAATTAATCGATTAATTAATATATTCGATATATTAAACGAAATTGGATTTCGACGCGGAATTAAAATTAGATTTTAATTCGGACAAACGCGTTAATTTAGAATTAATTCGTTAGCGACGTGAATAGTGATTTCGCTAGGCATAATCATTTAATTACCTCCAATGGAAAATTCGTTAATTTGGAATTAGCGAACCCGAGCCCGGGATTATTTACGAGCGCATTCGCATTTCGAATTTGAGTGCGGCACGTAAGTTAAATCAAGCGTCAAATCGCTAGTCGCATCTAGCGTCACATCATTCGTCAATCAAGTAATAGATGTCTTTCACTTTGAGTGATTGACGCTAGTCACTATTCACTGATTGATGGGAAGTGATGTGTGTAGTTGATGGAAAGCATTTATGGCTTGTTTTTTTGGTAAAAGTATTAATTGATTTTTTGAAAATCAATTGTGTATTAGATACACAAATCCTTACCAACCAAAAACTGATCTCTCATCTCTTTTCTCTCTTCTCAAACACGCCCAAGGGGCTGTGTTCTTCACTGGTTTTCTGCCTAAATGCCGAGAGCCATAGGGAAGCAAAGTGTTTGATTTTTGTGGCAAAAATCAAGAGAGCTAGCACTCCGAGAGACATGCGAATGTGATAGGGAAGTCCACCCATGAGCTTGGAATCATTTCGCGAAGCTTGGAGCTTGACGAAGGACCAACAATGGCCGAATCTTGGAGAGGGAAAACAGAAACTGCCGTGAGCTGCAGTGAGCTGCAGTGAGCAGAAAGGGAAATTTTTGTTGCCTACCGCGTCGCTCAACCGATCGATGTGAGTATTCCGCAACTCCCTCGTTGTATGTGCACATGTATTTCTTGCTTTATATTCGATCATCGGGGCTGTAGAAACTCCAACAATGGTATCAGAGCGATTGAAAATCATGAAATTTGATTAGGGCTTAAAATTTGGGTAAAATGTGTTTGAGCATGTTTTAATTAAATTGGATGTTTGAGTATGCTTAAAACATGTTTTATTGAGGATTGATTAGATCAATTTGAAGAATTGTGTTTGGAACAAATTTCCCCAATTTTCTTAGCTTGGCCGAGAATGAGCATGCCCTAAATTGTCTTGGATTTTGAATTTTTTATCCTTGGATGTGTTGGAAATCAATTGGGAATATTGATTTAATGGTGAATTGAATTTAATTGGATTGAATTTGATTTGGACATCAAATTTCCCCTTGGCCGAGAGCAATATAGCATGTATATGGGTTTGATTTTTGTCAAATTGTGTTGGACATGATTTAATGATGATAAGCATGATTAATTAGGCTAATTTGATGTTTTGGAAATATTGATTTGGGTAATTAATAATGTTATACACTTTGGTAATTAAATTGGGAATTTGGAATTTGGAATTTAATTATATTGGGCCTATTTTGTGAAATTGGGCTTAAGTGTTGTAATTGGGCTTATTGGGCTTGGTTGTACTAAGTTGGGTTTAGGCTAAATTGGTTGGATCCAATTGGGCCCAAAATCGCTTCCATAAAGCCTAAATGCGACTAATGGTCCTTTAAAATTTAATTGGGCCTAAATTGATTTATAGGCTTATGGGGTAATTCTCGGATTGGACTTTGGTTATTCGGTTTGACCCGAGTTGACCAAAAGTCCACGCCTTAAGAAATTAATTAAAATCCCATTGGACCTTAATTAAATTAACGTTGGACGTTAATCGGGCTTTGAGACCCGTAACGATTAAATTTGGAATTTAAATCGTAAAAGGTTTATTAGTAAAGTGTAGTATTTAATTTGGAATTAAATAGTGAATTAGTATTAAATACAAATTGAATTGGATTTAATTTTGTAGTTTAATTTAATTCAAGAATTTGTACTTTGAGTACTTATTCAAAAAATGAGTTTGACTCGAGCAAAATCAAATCGTTGTTTGAACATTGGATGATCACTAATTATCAGATTAATTAATTTGATTAGATTGATTGATAACATGCTTGTGTGAATACAGAGTTGTGATGCATGAATAATGTATATCGGATGGATATTAGATGGGTGGGGCAATTTTAGAAATTATTGTAATAAATTTGGAATTTATTAATTGGACCTGCGTGTCCATCCTTATTACCTCCTTATTCTTTGTATTCTATTCTCACCTATTCCCCTCAATGTAAATGAGGTTTCTTTAGAAGTGTAGTGTAACGGGTAGAAGTGATACATGTGCTAGCGGGAGAGAGAAAGTGAGAGATTTGATCTAGGATCAATGTGTAAAGTATCCATCCGCATATCATTATTATTTTATTCATATGCGCTTTATTATGTGTTTAGAATGCATGCTTAAGGGTGTATGATGATGAGACCTTAACAAAGATAATAAATTGGTTGCCAATTTGCACGCGAAAAACCCTCGCTAAATATTAAGCGTTTTTCCTTCCATTGAGTGATTCTTACTCAAGATCCAAGACTGGCATTGGCTTGTTGGCCAAAGTCAAGGCCTTTGTTCGTCGAGGATGTGTTTGAATCACGAGAGCTTTGTTCCATATCGGTGTCTTGTCCAAGTTGTGGTTTGTTGGCCAAAGTCAAGACCACTTCTTGTCCATCGACATTGATTACGAAGCTTTCCATGCTCAATGGGTCACGCTTGACTGGGATCACTAAGTTTGTTGTGCCAAAGCCAAGGCTTAGTTGATTCAGAGGAAAAAGGTTAGGCAATACATTAGATGTATTGGCATATATAAGATATATGTTTCGGACTTGGATGTCCCCCTACTGGATCTAGGAATTGGATTGGATCTAATTGATCTTAGAGATCTACCTAGTTAATTATCATACAATTTGTTGCCCAAAGTCAAGATTGTGTGATATTTAACGGGATCCTAGCCCGCTAGGAAACACGGTTTCCCGAGTACTCGACAGAGGGTTAGAGGCTCGCCAAAAAATAGTGGGAGGAAAGAATTGAATTTGCAATATTCGTTTAATTACTTGCCATACGCGCTCAAATAAATATCATTCGTCAAATAAATTAAATGTTAGTTGGACTAATATTTAAATGTTGTTTTAATAAATAGTTGGACTATATTCAAACAAATTAAAAGTATAGTTGATTAATATAGTTGGACTATAATAATCATTATATTTAATAGTACCGAAATCGTTGATTAAATAGTTGGACTATTAGAATAAAGATAAAATTGAAAGATTGACATTTAAAACATAATCCTAGGGAAAATGTATTTAAATGGCTTAATTTTCAAATTGGGAATAAAATTTCAGGATGGTCCTGGAAAATAATAAGTTACTTTATTTGATAAAATAACATATTAGGCCTAAGCCCGGAGTTAAGCAAATAGTCGAGCATAATCTTTAGAAGATTTATGTGATGATAACTTTAGTGCTTAATCCATTATACTTGTCAATTAGACTCCTTAATTTCTTTATCATAACTAAGGATCAGATCCTTAAAGTATGATATTGAAATTGAAGGATCTTCATAAATCTATATTTAGATTTTAGAAGTAATAAATTGCAATAATAAACTCTTGGAGAGTTAATGACTATTCTCAAGGAGATAAAGTCAAAGTTTACAATAGGCAAGTAGCGTTAGTCGCAGCTTACTTCGATATTCCAAAAGGCCAAGGCTAGGCCAAAGGCTTCTAGAGTGTTGAAAAGGGCAAATGCAAAATCATGATAATCTTCTGGGAAGATAAATGACATATCCCAAAATGTTTGCCTTAAATGTGGCAAACGGGATCGCGGAAGCGTGACTGCCGTTTGGACAAAGCAGACATGAAGGATTTGAAGAACGAGCATGGCTCTGACTTCAAATATGTTTGTCATAATTATGTTCATTACTAGTATTAAAATTGGATTTTAAATACTGAGTGTGGTACATAATTTTGTATTGATGTTTAGAATCTGTGTTGAACAGGATACTGACTTCAATAGAGATTTATCTGCGAATCGGAAACGGGACGAAAGTCGCTGTTTTAACCGTAGAAACCTAATTTTAGGAACTACCCTCGGGTGTGTACCTAAATTTGGAAACTATTATAATGTAACTAGTTTGACTAGAGACATTATCTCTATATCAGTGTATAACCCGCTGCGGGTGAACCTTTATATTCTAGAACACTAAAGTGTTTTATTTTATAAAGAGGATATTGAGATAAACACATTAGATGTGAATAACAGAATTTATATTTTGAATATAAATAAATCTCAAACGTATAACATGACAAACAAATAGCTCAAACTGATTTGATCAGAAGAAACTTAAATGTGGCATTGTTGTCTGAGACACAATTAAACAAGACTTGTATATCCACACTTTCGAAGAGTGGGTACTAGGACTGATTTGATTCTATTCAAATAAAGTCTACGAATCTAGTTTATTAGGCAATGTGCCTAAAACACCTTTACTTGGTAAAAGTGTAAATGCCACCGATCTGTTAGCTCTAGTTCATAGTGAAGCAAGTGGGCCCATGTCTAGCTAGGCTAGAGGTGGATATGAATATTTCGTGACCTTAACGGATGTGGCATCGCGTTATGGTTATGTGTTTCTTTTGAAGAACACAAATCAGAAACTTTAAAGTTTCGACACAAAGTAGACAAACAGATCGGCTAAAGTATTAATGACATCACGGTTAGACATGATGAAAATGCTTAAGCAATAAGTTTCTCAACTACTTGAAAGAGTATAGTATTTTTTCAATTAGGACTCCTCCCGGAACACATCATTTTGATGGTGTGTCCGAACTGAGTAACTGAATTTTGTTGGACATGATAAGGTTAATCATGAGTCGCTCTGAGCTACCATTTCCTCCAACGGATACGCATTTATAGTGCAGAACTTATTTTGAATAAGGTTCCATAAAAGTCTGTCTGACAGATTTCATATTAGATATGAACAGGAAAGAAACTGGGTTTCTCATTCCTGAAAATTTGGGAATGCTAGGCATATGTTTGGATGATACCAAACTAAAACTCAAATTGGATAAGTGCCGAATTGTAGGTTATCCTAGGGATACCGAAGTATAGTACTTATACAACTCACAAGAGAACAATTTTATTGTTGCTCACCATGCGGTTTTCCTGAGAGGAATACCGATATGCAGTGGTAAGTGGGAGGATAGTAAAACTTGATGAAAATCTTAATGGAACATAAATAGTTCATCAAGGATGAAACTATTACCAATAATCTTCGAATACACAAGAATCGCATATGTCGGAAGAGATTCAGAAAACAACCTGAGGTATGGGTTTCTGATCTCACCTCATAAAGATGTCAATCTTATTGAGGAATACCAGCTGACTATGTATGAGGAAGTGATACAAGGTATCGACTCCCTATTATGGCAAAGTGCCAGAACGTCCGAAATGGATTCCATGTATATCAACCAGTTTGGATACTAGTTGATGTACCGCAAGGCATTGTGCCTATTGGTACTATATAGTCTTCAAGGAAGACATACATGGAATGCAACATACCAACGTACAAAGCTAGGCTTTTGGCGGAAAGGTATCGTTATCAACATTTTGTTGATTACGAGGAAACCTTTTACCTGTTGCCATGGTAAATCCATTTGCATAATACTTGCTGACGCTGCATGTTTCATTTATGAAATATGTCAGCTAAACGGGAAAATCACTTTCCTGAAAAGGAAACCTTTTGGAGGATGTTTACAACATCCTGTCGGTTTTGTCGTACCAAAACTAGCAAACAAGGTTTGCAGGTTATTCGATCCATGTTTGGATTGAAGCAAGCATTAGGTTCTTGGAATTGTCGTTTTGATGTAATCATAATGGTTTATGATTTAATTCAAAACGAATATGATTCTTGTGTATATAATGAGGTTAGTGGGAGCGCACTGACAGTGGCTGTCCTATAAATAATGATAATATGTCATTTCTTGGAAATGATATTCCCATACTGACGATCGGTGAAAGCTTGGCTTTCATGAAAACTCTCCGAGAAATCATACAATGAAAAATGTACGCGACCTGGTGTCTCATACGCTTTGAGCATAGGGATTCAAAAACAGGCCAATCCAAGTGATAGTCACTGGATTGATGTTAAGAACATACTTAGAATCTTAGAGATCTAAGGATGCTGTCTTAAACTATGGAGATGGAGAACTTGAAGTGTCTGTGATCATTATTGCAAGTTTCCAAACCGATTAAACGACTATAAGTCGTAAAACGATACTATACAATTTGAATAAACGGAACAGTGAGCTTGAAATATTCCTAGCAAGATACTGTTACCGAATAAACAACAAACGCGGGTTATTGCTGCAGCTGAGGCAGCAATAGAAGCCATTTGGGTCGATAATAAATCTAATTAGATTAGATATAGTTCTGTTAGCCGCTGAGCTAGGCGTCAGCGCAGGCTAAAGAATTAATGGTCTCATCAACAATCCAGATACATACTTCGATATTCATCTGATTAGTTCGGAACATACAGCGTGGCGATGTGATGATCAATAAATCGCATCAGATAATAATCATGCAAATCCGCTGACGAAAACCTTTCCTCAGCAATTTGAGCCAACCGTACATAGTTCGGGTGTTAGACACTCGAGTGACTGGCTATAAGCCAAGTGGGAGATTGTTGGACAATTATGACCCATATCGTCACTATTTGTAAAGATCATGGTGTTGTTGTACAAATTAACTATGTGACAAAGGAGATTGCTCTCTTATTATTTGTGATTAGATCACCAAGATGTATAAATGATAGGAGGTCCTTATGATTTGTTCCTGGATTGAGAATGATATGAGACAGTATCAATCCACGAAGGATAAATCATTAAATATCCCTAGTCAGAGTATTATCGAGATCGGACATCGAGAAATACGTAAAAGACTAGTATTACACTTGTTCGCGTTGTGAGGGCACAATGGCATAGTTCTCATATATTTGGGTATAGGATACTCATGCAGGTGTAATAGGAGGTTGTGTTTTATCGATGGTACGGGAAACAGCTTCGCTCTGGATAGACCCCCTCGGAATTCCATTGGTAGTATGACTATGTGTCTATGGAAGTCCAAAATCAGGGTAGGTGTATTTGGTCTTAACCTGAGACTTGCACCGCTAATGCTTGCGACAATCAATATACTTTGGTTGTGGTCATCCAGGGCTTTAACAGGTTCTATGTACGCCTCTGCTGGGTATATTAAGAATCGTAGTGTGTTGGGTGTGATGTCGAGACGGAAGTGTCACTCCAGTCATATGGAGTTGATGATCGCGTAGGGATACAGAACTAGTTCTCTAAAAAGGTTGCAACCGTCGGGAAAATATGACTTGGTCATGATTATCCGATATTAAAGAGACTAGTTGCTCGTAATCCGATATATGCTTCGTACGGGGCAAACACTGTACCAGCCCCAGGCCTTGCATATGATCATCCGATACTGGATCGAAATACGCAATACCATGTATACTACGCCTGATATAGATCTTATATTCCTGTAAGGATATTTCTGGAGAATTGGGTAGGCATGGTGCTTTTCTAGAAGCCAACCTTGTCTTGTAAATCGGTACAAATGTAGTACTAGGTACTTACGTGTTCGGATAGTCCGACGACAGAATTTACTGCTAACATATCCGGGGATCTCATGGGTCGCTTCCCGAAGATTCACCGATGACGTATGACTCGCACTTTTAATTAATCTCGGATTAATTAGATGAGAGAGTAAATTAATCTGGGATTAATTGCAGAGATATTTTATCTGGGATAAAATATCACTAAAAGAGAGATAACGATTAATTTGGAATTAATCGATTAATTAATATATTCGATATATTAAATGAAATTGGATTTCGACGCGGAATTAAAATTAGATTTTAGTTCGGGCAAACGAGTTAATTTAGAATTAATTCGTTAGCGATGTGAATAGTGATTTCACTAGGCATAATCATTTAATTACGTCGCAACGGAAAATTTGTTAATTTGGAATCAGCGAACCCGAGCCCGGGATTGTTTGCGAGCGCATTCGCATTTCAAATTCGAGTGTGGTACGCAGTCAAATCAAACGTCAAATCGCTAGTCGCATCTAGCGTCACATCATTCGTCAATCAAGTAATATATGTCTTTCACTTTGAGTGATTGACGCCAGTCACTATTCACTGATTGATGGGAAGTGATGTGTGTAGTTGATGGAAAGCATTTATGGCTTGTTTTTTTGGTAAAAGTATTAATTGATTTTTTGAAAATCAATTGTGTATTAGATACACAAATCCTTACCAACCAAAAACTGATCTCTCCTTTCTTTTCTCTCTTCTCAAACACGCCCAAGGGGCTGTGTTCTTCACTGGTTTTCTGCCTAAATGCCGAGAGCCATAGGGAAGCAAAATGTTTGATTTTTGTGGCAAAAATCAAGAGAGCTAGCACTCCGAGAGACATGCGAATGTGATATGGAAGTCCACCGATGAGCTTGGAATCATTTCGCGAAGCTTGGAGCTTGACGAAGGACCAACAATGGCCGAATCTTGGAGAGGGAAAACAGAAACTGTCGTGGGCTGCAGTGAGCAGAAAGGGAATTTTTGTTGCCTACCGCGTCGCTCAACTGATCGATGTGAGTATTCCGTAACTCCCTCGTTTTATTCGTACATGTATTTCTTGCTTTATATTCGAACCTCGGGGCCGTAGAAACTCCAACACAAACTCAATAAAAGGTAAACATTCTTCCCATGTCTTCAAATTCTTAGAAATGATAGTACGTAATAGTTGGGACAGGGTCCTGTTAACGACTTCAGTTTGATCGTCAGTCTGTGGGTGACAAGTGATGGAAAAGAACAGTTTAGTTCCCAGCCTACCCCATAAAATTTTCCAAAAATGACTTAAAAACTCCGCATCCCTGTCCGATACTATACTCCGAGGTACTCCATGTAAGCGAACAACCTCACTAAAAAATAATTCAGCAATGTGTGTGGCATCATCTGATTTGTGACATGCAATAAAGAGTGCCATCTTGCTAAAACGGTCAACTACAACAAAAATAGAGTCCCAGCCATTCCTAGATCTAGGCAATCCTAACACAAAGTCCATGGAAATATCTACCCACGGTGTCTGAGGAACAGGTAAAGGTGTATAAAGCCCATGTGGTTGAACTTTCGATTTTGCTTTCCTACAAGTAATACAACCAGTACAAATGCGTATGACATGCTTCTTCATTTTAGGCCAATAAAAATATTCATGCAAGATATCCAATGTTTTCGTAACACCAAAATGACCCATAAGACCTCTACTATGTGCTTCACGGACCAATAATTCACGCATAGAACAACTAGGCACACACAATTTATTCTCTTTAAATAAAAAATCATCTTGTCCGTAAAATTTACCATAAGCACATTTGTCACATGCAATGTAGATCTCAGAGAAGTCATGATCACTTATATACAAATCTTTGATAAAGTCAAAACCAATAAACTTAGAACTCAATGATGTAAGTAAAACATACCTGCGTGAAAGTGCATCAGCAACCACATTCTCATTACCTTGCTTATATCGAATGACATATGGGAAGGTCTCCACGAACTCCATCCATTTTGCATGCCGTTTGTTAAGTTTTCCTTGACCCTTGATATGCCGCAGAGATTCATGGTCAGTGTGAATAACGAACTCTTTTGGCCAGAGGTAATGATGCCAAGTTTCCAGTGCTCTGACTAGGGCATAAAACTCTTTGTCGTAGGTTAGGTAACGCAGCGCTGCGCCATTGAACTTTTCACTAAAGAAAGTTATAGGACGTCGTTCCTGCATAAGTACTGCCCCAATACCGACACTTGAAGCATCACACTCAATCTCGAAAGTTTGGTTAAAGTTAGGTAAGGCTAAAACAGGAGTAGAACATAATCGATCTTTAAGAAGTTTAAAGGCATTCTCTTGTTCCTCCCCCCAATGGAAACCATCATTTTTCTTTACGAGTTTAGTAAGTGGTGCAACGATAGTGCTAAAGTCTTTTACAAACCTCCTATAGAAACTGGCTAGTCCATGGAAACTCCTAACCTCAGTGATGCTCTTAGGTGTAGGCCACTCACGAATGGCCTTGACCTTATTTTCATCAACCTCAATGCCTTGAGCACTAATGACATACCCTAGAAATATCACTTTTTCCATGCAAAAATCACATTTTTTAAGGTTAGCATACAACAATTCTTTCCTCAAAACATCAAACACAGCTCGCATATGTCCTACATGCTCTTCTAAATTCTTGATGTACACTAAAATATTATCAAAATATATGACTACAAATTTACCCAAAAAGGCACGTAAAACATGATTCATTAGACGCATAAAGGTGATGGGGGCATTTGTAAGCCCAAATGGCATCACAAGCCACTCATATCACCCATATTTTATTTTAAAGGCAGTCTTCCATTCATCCCCTTTCCCGTATCCTAATTTGATGATACCCACTTTTAAGGTCAATTTTTGAAAAAATACAAGAGCCATATAATTCATCCAACATATCATCTAATCTAGGGATATGGTGGCGATACTTTACAGTGATATTGTTGACTGCTCGACAATCCACGCACATTCTCCATGTACCATCTTTCTTTGGGACTAACAGCTCTGGAACTGCGCACGGACTCATGCTCTCTCGTACGTACCCTTTGCTCATCAACTCCTCAACTTTCTTTTGGAGCTCCTTAGTTTCCTCAGGGTTGCTGCGGTAAGCTGGTTGGTTAGGAATGACCGCCCCTGGGATGAAATCGATATAATGCTCAATACCACGAATTGGTGGTAAACCTTGAGGGATCTCCTCCGTAAACACATCACCATAATCCTGCAATAAGGAAGTAAACACACTAGGCAAAACCGTGTTAGGGTTAGTGTCATCAGAACTCAGAAGAGTTTCTCTATACAGAAGAAGGATCATCACTTTATTCCTGGCATACTCTCTCCTCAATTCTCCCTCTTTAGCAAATAAACTATTTTTCATTCTACCCATACTCTCATTATTTTATGCACGCTCATTGTTTCTCTCGCTCACTCCCCTGGAACTATTAACCTCATACCCTCGACTCTCATCCTCGATCTCGCCCGCAGGTGTTTGCACTGTGGAAGCATGTACTTCCTGTGGCGTCAACGGAACAAATGTAACCTTTCTTCCATCTTTCTCAAAACAATATCTGTTACGAAACCCATCATGCATCACTCTCCTGTCAAACTGCCAAGGACGCCCCAATAACAAATGTCCAGCTTGCATTGGGACTATATCACACAAGACCTCATCCTTGTATTTACCAATAGTGAAACTAACCAAGAACTTTTTATTGACTTTAACCTCGCCACTGTTATTCAACCACTGCAAAAGATATGGCTTATGGTGTTTAAGTAAAGTTAAACCCAGCTTATCAACGAGTATTGTACTGGCCACATTAGTACAACTGCCCCCGTCGATAATCATACTGCATACCTTGTTTTGGACCAGGCATCTAGTATGGAATATGTTCTCTCGTTGTTATACCATATCATCCTCAACCTTTGCCTGGGTATTTAAAGCACGGCGGGTCACAAGGGACTCCCCATTGGCTGCATACTCAACCCCTTCTTCATCAGTGGCGACCTCCAACTCGGGTGCCTCCTCCACGACATCCTCACCAACTGAAATTACCTCACCATCACCCCCCATATACATGGTCCTTCTATTAGGGTACTGTGATGCTATATGGCCACTCCCCAAACATTTGAAACATTTAAGGTCACAACTCCTATTTGGTGGGGTCTCGAATTTTGGTTTAGGCTTGGTGGTGGTATCTTCCATTGGCTTTAGGGCCTCTGATCTAAACTTGATGTGGTGACATCCCTGTCATTATCTCCCCATTTCGGCTTCCATGTATTGGTTGGATCTGAATTTCCCCTTAATGCAGTTTTTCGCTTGAGTTGGCATTCCACTTTCATTGCCATGTATTGGTTGTACCATGTCCTCTAATTCCATATAATATTACAGTTCCACTACATTTGCAATCTCCATATTCAACCCACTTAGAAACCGGGCCATAGTCACCTCTCGGTCCTCCTTGACATTGGCGCGAATCATTGCAATTTCCATCTCCTTGTGGTAGTCTTCGACACTTCAAAACCCCTGTGTAAGATTCTGAAGTTTATGATACAGATCTCGATAGTAATGGTTCGGTAAAAATTGCTTCCTCATAACTGTTTTCAATTCGGCCCATGTAGTGATCGGACACTCCCTATGCCTCCGAATGTTGATCATCATTTGATCCCACCAGACAAGTGCATAATCTGTAAATTAAATAACCGCCAACTTAACCTTCTTAAGCTCGGAATAATTATGACAGTAAAAAAGAAGCTTTAGCTTACGTTCCCACTTTAGATAAGCTTCGGGGTCACTATTGCCTTGGAAATGAGGGATTGTCATCTTGATTTTACCCAAATCACCATCTTCCTCATTCTCATGATTCCTCCTGAACGGCCTTTCATTCCTACCTATTCTAGCCGAAATTCACCCATCTCTACCTCTGATACTCTATCATCAATCATCATCATAATCAAACTCATTCTCGGCCTCTATCTCGTCCATTGGTACAGTACGCCGCCCACTAGCTCTGGGGGTACGTGCCTTGCCTCATTAGCTCTACTCGGCCGTGTTGGCCTATTCCTCTGTGGAGTATTGTGTCTTATCGCTTGCACCTCATCTCGAACATCCCTCATCAATTCTAATACTCGCACAAACTCATGCTGAAGTGTTGTCACTGTATTAGCCATATCCCGCAATTGGGGCTCCTGTGGGGAATTGGCACTTTGACTTGGGCCTGTGCCTTCTCTGGACATGTTTCTTCTTTTTTTTCCTTTTTTTAAGCTGCAACAAACGTTAGTAATAAAATAAAATAAAATAAAATAAAGAACAACTAAAATAAAGAGAAAGACAAAATCCTCACAATTTCAATTCTCTCGTGTTTGTCACTCAAATGGCTTTTACCTGAAACTAAGCTCACCCACTCTTACCTTTTACAACTCTTGCCCTCGGATGAGTTCTCAAAGGATTTGAACTTATAGGAAAAATCAAACCCTTAATGTTGTCCCAAATAGCACTGTTCAGCTCAATCACAAGTACAACATAGAGGTAGACACAAACGGAAGGGAAACAAGATGCGGATACGTTTTACGAGAATTGATAAAGAAAAGGCTAGTGAAATGCAATGGAAGAAGGAAAGACAAAGACACTAGTGTTTGCGGCAAGGAAGACAGTAGATAAGCGATTACACTCGAAATTTGGAATTTTTAAACACGCAAAAGTCAACTATCTCAATCACCTCGTCTTGACAATACGAATGCTAGGAAAAAAATTACACGCAGGCAAAATTTCAAAATTTTGTATTTTTTTTATAATCTTGTCCCGCAGACCTCCTAAAATGTTTGGTGTTGTGGATTTGACCTGATTTCGATTGGTTCCAAAATCTCACCAAGTTTTACCTACTGCCGCAATGAGTTTGGGGTCTTAGAACCCTAGGTTACGCAAATCGTACAAACACAGTTTAAGGGAAAGACACAATCAGAAAAAGAAATACCCTCAATGTAGAGACCAACAAATGCAAAACAGACGCAAAACATCACAGGTAACATAAGAAACAAGGGTGATATAAGATAACAAAATAAAACACAGGAACACAAACGCAGGGAGAAAAATAAAAACGCAGGTAACATATATTATATTTACTCCTAAGTTCGCATGCATACATCAAAAGTTCATCTAAGTTCACATGTAACACATTTTCATATTTGCATACAACCTATTTGCATATAATCTATGTCCCAATTTGCATGCATGAAGATAAATACCGCTAGCATACAATGTCATAAGCACATCACATTCGATCATGGGCATGTCAGTAGATAATAATTGTATAATCACGCATGAAAGAAAATTGGAGTAACGGCAAGCATATAACTTCATGAACATGTTGAATGGATGAATGCGGAAGCATAATTAGGTAACTACCGTGCAAACATGCATCATGGAAACGAACATGTAACCTTGTGAACACAATGAATGACTAAGTGCGAGAACATGAGTAATCAAAAAGGGAATGACAAAATGAGTAACCATACTTGAGATGTGATGGAAGATGACCTATTTACCGTGGGCGTTCGTGTGGCGTTCGTATCCACATTCGAACGGTAAACAGAAGGTTCGCGTTCGAGTAGCGTTCGTAAACGCGTTCGAACAGAAATGAAACAGAATGCTCACATTCATATGGCGTTCGGAAACGCGTTCAAACGGAAATGAGGCCTGATGCATGAAAAGGCAAAATGCATGCGCGTTCAAGTTGCGTTCGTAAACGCGTTCGAACGAGCTGAGACAGAAAACATGCGTTCGTGCAGCATTCTGAAACGCAATCGAACGGGGTCACAACAGTGACCTCCAAAATGCAGTAAACAACATGACACCTACATGAACGGATGAATAAATGACACCTAATAAATAATAACGGGCTACAAGGCGTGGCAAAGCATCGTGGTAAAGGATTTTAACCTCTCAAAATAGAGGACCTTTAATCGCACTTACTAAGCCCATGCGCAAACAACACAATACTTATATAAAAAAGTGAAGACAATGATATCAGACTTCGTGTATCCGATTGAACATATTTCACATCCAATCGAATAGACATTATCCGACGCGGCAAAGCATCATGGTAAAGGGTTTTAACCCCTCAAAATAGGGGACCTTTAATCCAACTTACTAAGCCCATGCGCTCGATCACATCATTACGCAAATGAATAACATGCAGAATTTAAATAACGAATAATAAACACATCAAAACAACATAAAACGAAATATGCGTCGTTTACTCAAGTGGTACGTGGAGTTGTATCCCGAGTACAGATCATACTACCGTCCATTCGGAATCGGCTATGAAATTTATGTCCGGGTTTCCATCCTATATACCACAAGAGGCGACATATTTTCCATTTTATTCAAAGCCACAACATGCATCCACAAACGACTCTCATGCCAATAAAACAATTAAAAAAAACTAATGACAATAAATAGAAAAAGTGCCATCAGGTCTAACCTTTTAAATCACCTCTCGGATGTACGGTACACGATCGTCGGAAAGGCTAACACTCCGTAACTCCTCCGGTTCACTGGTTCACTGCTCTCGTTCGTTTTCTCACTGTTTTGAGTCATCGTTCTCCCTATTTTGCTGCTGTTTTTATTATATTTCGCTGTTCTTTCGGTGACATTTTCTGGTCACTACGTTTGCTGTAATTAGGCTACTGTTCTTGGTGTATTTGGGGACTATTTTGGGTGTGATTTGGGCTACTGTTATGGTGTGGTTTGGGGACTATTTTGGTGAGGTAAATGGGCTGTTTTGATGAGGTAAAGGGGGCTATTCGGGATATGTTTTGGTTAAGGCAATTGGGGTTATTTGGTTTGTGATTTTCGGTTATTGAGAGTGAGGGAAAGTTGTGTCAATGAGCTTGGGTGTTTCTTGTGTGAATGAACTAGGATGTCAATGCCTTGCAGAATTTTGTGGTTTTTATCCATATGCTAGGGGTTTAGATATGTGGTGAAGGGTTCTTTTTATAGGCAAAGGTTAGGGTGAGTCCATGTTGGAGAAGGAATGAGAGATCATGCAGTAAATGTGAGATATGATTTGGTGTTAAACAAGGAAAACAAAAGATTGAGGGGGGGACAAGATTTGCTTAATTAGGAAGTTAATATATTTAATTTGTTTGGATTAGGCATAATATTTGTTTAGTTTGGTATAAAATAATCTTGATTGATTTTAATTAGACATGATTTTATTTGATATTTATTTTAATTTGGTATTTGATTTTTAGATTCTATTTAATTCCCCATTTGTTAAATATGTGTTTTATTAATTTAGATGTGTTTTATGGGCTTTGGTCGGCTAATTGGGCTTAGGTGTGAGGCTAGCAGTAAAACCAGAAATACCGACGCCGTTCGAACGCTGATTCGAACGCTACACGAACGCCCTCAATCTGCTTGACGTTCGAACGTGGGCACGAACGCAGCACGAACGAAAACAGTGAACTTGTGAAATGAACCTGATGACATACTTATTCTGAATCAACCCTTCCGACGTCCGTTTCCCACGGCTTCCGTGACATAAAAGGTAGTGCCTCTAAATGAGACTCATCATAGGGACTTATATGCAAAAATTCAGTGCCTACAGTCGCCCCCACTTTGATGGGACTTGTGTAATGTGTAATAGTGACAATCCTATCAAAGTTATGCAATTCATTTTTACTTACCTGGCTCGCCAGCTTCCACTTGATTTGCCATGTGTTGAGTTGAATTGATTTGGTGGTCAGGTGCTGCGACCCCTGGTTCATTCCCGAACCGTGCTACATTTTTGGAGCGCCATTTTCGGCATCTGTTGTGTGTGCTCCATTTTGGAGCGCCATTTTCGGCATTTGTTGTGTGTGCTCCATTTTGGAACGCCATATTCGGCATTTGCTGTGTGTGCTCCATTTTGGAACGCCATTTTCGGCCTCTGTTGTGTGTGCTCTATTTTGGAGCGCTATTTTCGGCATCTGTTGTGTGTGCTCTATTTTGGAGCGCCATTTTCGGCATCTGTTGTGGTAGCGGTCCATTTCTGAACCGTGCTGTCCGAGAATGTGGCTCATTTTTTAGCCGCTACTTGATGAGGTGGTCTTTGCCGCTACAATCCTGCGAATAAAAAATAAAAAATTGTATGTATATGATATGTATGCATGTATGTATGTATGGATGCATGATGCTGATGTGGGCCTCGCCCCCAAACCAATACTGATGTGGGCCTCGCCCTAAACTGACACTGATGTGGGCCTCGTCCCCAAACTAATACTGAAGTGGGCCTCGGCCCTGGGACTCATCCCCAAACTGATACTGATGCAGGCATCGGCCTTGGGACTCATCCCCAAACTGATGCTGATGCGGGCCTCGGCATTGGGACTCATCCCCAAACTGATGCTGATGTGGGCCTCGGCCCTAACTGATACTGACATGGGCCTCGCCCCCAATACTGATACTAATATGGGCCTCGCCCCAAACTAATACTGACGTGGGCCTCGCCCCCAGACTGATACTGAAATGGGCCTCGCCCTAAACTGATACTGACATGGGCCTCGCCTTAAACTGATACTGATGTGGGCCTCGCCCCCAGACTGATACTAATATAGGCATCGGCCCAATTGATACTGATGTGGGTCTCGCCCCCAACTGATACTGAAATGGGCCTCGCCCTAAACTGATACTGACATGGGCCTCGCCCTAAAGTGATACTGATGTGGGCCGCACCCCCAGAATGATACTGATATAGGCATCGCCCCAACTGATACTGATGTGGGTCTCGCCCCCAACTGATACTGATATGGGCCTCGCCCCAACTGTTACTGATATGGGCCTCGCCCCCAACTGATACTGATATGGGCATCGCCCCAAATTTTACTGATATGGGCCTCGCCCCAACTGTTACTAATATGGGCCTCGCCCTAAACTGATACAGATGTGGGCCTCGCCCCCAGACTGATACTGATATGGGCCTCGCCCCCAACTGATACTGATGTGGGTCTCGCCCCCAACTGATACTGATATGGGCCTCGCCCCAACTGTTACTGATATGGGCCTCACCCCCAACTGATACTGATATGGGCATCGCCCTGATATGGGCCTCGCCCCAACTGTTACTTATATGGGCCTCGGCCCCAACTGATACTGATATGGGCCTCACCCCCAGCTGCTACTGATATGGGCCTCGCCTCCAGACTGATACAGATATGGGCCTCGCCCCCACTGATACTGATATGGGCCTCGCCCCCAACTGATATTGATATGGGCCTCGCCCCAAACTGATATTGATGTGGGCCTCGCCCCCGACTGATACTGATATGGGCCTCGCCCCTGTGATTCATTCCTGAAGACTACTGACATTGTACTGTTGCTGCTTCTGGTTGGCTTGCATTTGACGCTCTCTCTTTTTCTCCTTTGAAACCTGTTATTACAAAACAGAACAAACACAAAAAGGATGCAAATATGTTACGTGTATGCATGCATGCATGATTGAGTTTCCTATCCCGTTGGGTTAGGTCTTCTGCCGGTACTCTTGGTGGCTGCTCGGTCTTTTGACAAGTCTGCCATCTTCCCTAACCAACGGGTATCTATGATGGCTTTCAAGACAAAAAGGAGTTAACATGGTGCATGTATGCATGAGGTGCATGTGATGCATGAGATGCATGCGATACAAGAAATATGTCAACTCATTAAAATTTTCACACAAATCGGCCCATCATCATTTTAGAAGCTTTTGGGCTAACTGTCATAGGAGTGAACTCGTCTCATTTTAAATGGCCCAACAAGTTCACATCTCATGGAAAGAATTCCAACCGTATCCAAATAATAATGTTCCTAAACACAAACATATAATGGCCCATTGGCGTTTTAGAAGCTTTTGGCCCAATCATCATAAGATATGTTCTTGTCCCAGTTTAAATGGCCCAACAAGCCCATACCTCATGACAAAAGGTCCGAATGGATCCAAACGACCATGTTCCCAAACACAAACACAAGCACAAGTAAATAATTCTTATTAGTTCTACGACTACGGTTCACATGCGGGTTTACGGGGGTGTGGACAAAGGCTCTCGCTGACGAAGGATTACCCATAACTAGGTCTCCCCACTGAAGGGTTCGAGCGACCAAGTGAGCGCACCTTTTTTATACACTAAGGTACGTGCCAACGAGATATGGTGTGTGACCGACTGTCAAATGGATTTCCCATTGTAGATTCCCCAGAGGGAGGGTGGAGCGAGGCTCTCTTAAGTACCCAAGCCTCTTAGGCTATTATCGCTTGGTGACAGGAATAAACAACGAGTCCTCTAAATTAGTCCATCACAGTAGGCTACGAGTAGATGATTATCTAGGTGCCTTCACAGCTTTTCCTTCTAGAAAGGTAGTGAGTGAAGGAAGACACCAAACTATTACCTAGCCTTAAAAAGTGCCCTTGATTAAACCCCTTTCAACCCACGATAGACACGGTTAACTAAAGCACAAATCACAATTATTACAAGACAGTATTTTGGGGCCGATTCTCTATCCCCAGTGGAGTCGCCAGACTGTGGGAACATAGAAACTGGGCGACGCATGCTGTCCCGGGCTCGCGGCCCGGTTGGGAGTACGGAGTAGCCCACGGGGGACTAAAACGGAGAATAATGGAGTCACCACCCGATATGAACCGGGAAAATGAGATTTAAGGCCGCACTCACCCCTCGCAAGGGAAGACCTCAAACCGTTGGGTTCAGAATGGTCCTTTACTTATGCCACTTGTAATAAAATGATTTGTACAATAATTCAACCAAGCCTAAGCAACATTTATTTCCAAGGATAATTTACTCCTAAGTTCGCATGCATACATCAAAAGTTCATCTAGGTTCACATGTAACACATTTTCATATTTGCATATAACCTATTTGCATATAATCTATGTCCCAATTTTCATGCATAAAGATAAATACCGCTAGCATACAATGTCATAAGTACATCACATTCGATCATGGGCATGTCAGTAGATAATAATTGTATAATCACGCATGAAAGTAAATTGGAGTAACGACAAGCATATAACTTCATGAACATGTTGAATGGATGAATGCAGAAGCATAATTAGGTAACTACCGTGCAAACATGCATCATGGAAACGAACATGTAACCTTGTGAACACAATGAATGACTAAGTGCGAGAACATGAGTAATCAAAAAGGGAAATGACAAAATGAGTAACCATACTTGAGATGTGATGGAAGATGACCTATTTACCGTGGGCGTTCGTGTGGCGTTCGTATCCACATTCGAACGGTAAACAGAAGGTTCGCGTTCGAGTAGCGTTCGTAAACGCGTTCGAACAGAAATGAAAAAGAATGCTCACATTCATATGGCGTTCGGAAACGCGTTCAAACGGAAATGAGGCCTGATGCATGAAAAGGCAAAATACATGCGCGTTCAAGTTGCGTTCGTAAACGCGTTCGAACGAGCTGAGACAGAAAACATGCGTTCGTGCAGCATTCTGAAACGCAATCGAACGGGGTCACAACAGTGACCTCCAAAATGCAGTAAACAACATGACACCTACATGAACGGATGAATAAATGACACCTAATAAATAATAACGGGCTACAAGGCGTGGCAAAACATCGTGGTAAAGGATTTTAACCTCTCAAAATAGAGGACCTTTAATCGCACTTACTAAGCCCATGCGCAAACAACACAATACTTATATAAAAAAGTGAAGACAATGATATCAGACTTCGTGTATCCGATTGAACATATTTCACATCCAATCGAATAGACATTATCCGACGCGGCAAAGCATCATGGTAAAGGGTTTTAACCCCTCAAAATAGGGGACCTTTAATCCAACTTACTAAGCCCATGCGCTCGATCACATCATTACGCAAATGAATAACATGCAGAATTTAAATAACGAATAATAAACACATCAAAACAACATAAAACGAAATATGCGTCGTTTACTCAAGTGGTACGTGGAGTTGTATCCCGAGTACAGATCATACTACCGTCCATTCGGAATCGGCTATGAAATTTATGTCCGGGTTTCCATCCTATATACCACAAGAGGCGACATATTTTCCATTTTATTCAAAGCCACAACATGCATCCACAAACGACTCTCATGCCAATAAAACAATTAAAAAAAACTAATGACAATAAATAGAAAAAGTGCCATCAGGTCTAACCTTTTAAATCACCTCTCGGATGTACGGTACACGATCGTCGGAAAGGCTAACACTCCGTAACTCCTCCGGTTCACTGGTTCACTGCTCTCGTTCGTTTTCTCACTGTTTTGAGTCATCGTTCTCCCTATTTTGCTGCTGTTTTTATTATATTTCGCTGTTCTTTCGGTGACATTTTCTGGTCACTACGTTTGCTGTAATTAGGCTACTGTTCTTGGTGTATTTGGGGACTATTTTGGGTGTGATTTGGGCTACTGTTATGGTGTGGTTTGGGGACTATTTTGGTGAGGTAAATGGGCTGTTTTGATGAGGTAAAGGGGGCTATTCGGGATATGTTTTGGTTAAGGCAATTGGGGTTATTTGGTTTGTGATTTTCGGTTATTGAGAGTGAGGGAAAGTTGTGTCAATGAGCTTGGGTGTTTCTTGTGTGAATGAACTAGGATGTCAATGCCTTGCAGAATTTTGTGGTTTTTATCCATATGCTAGGGGTTTAGATATGTGGTGAAGGGTTCTTTTTATAGGCAAAGGTTAGGGTGAGTCCATGTTGGAGAAGGAATGAGAGATCATGCAGTAAATGTGAGATATGATTTGGTGTTAAACAAGGAAAACAAAAGATTGAGGGGGGGACAAGATTTGCTTAATTAGGAAGTTAATATATTTAATTTGTTTGGATTAGGCATAATATTTGTTTAGTTTGGTATAAAATAATCTTGATTGATTTTAATTAGACATGATTTTATTTGATATTTATTTTAATTTGGTATTTGATTTTTAGATTCTATTTAATTCCCCATTTGTTAAATATGTGTTTTATTAATTTAGATGTGTTTTATGGGCTTTGGTCGGCTAATTGGGCTTAGGTGTGAGGCTAGCAGTAAAACCAGAAATACCGACGCCGTTCGAACGCTGATTCGAACGCTACACGAACGCCCTCAATCTGCTTGACGTTCGAACGTGGGCACGAACGCAGCACGAATGAAAACAGTGAACTTGTGAAATGAACCTGATGACATACTTATTCTGAATCAACCCTTCCGACGTCCGTTTCCCACGGCTTCCGTGACATAAAAGGTAGTGCCTCTAAATGAGACTCATCATAGGGACTTATATGCAAAAATTCAGTGCCTACAGTCGCCCCCACTTTGATGGGACTTGTGTAATGTGTAATAGTGACAATCCTATCAAAGTTATGCAATTCATTTTTACTTACCTGGCTCGCCAGCTTCCACTTGATTTGCCATGTGTTGAGTTGAATTGATTTGGTGGTGAGGTGCTGCGACCCCTGGTTCATTCCCGAACCGTGCTACATTTTTGGAGCGTGGGCGTTCGTGTGGCGTTCGTATCCACATTCGAACGGTAAACAGAAGGTTCGCGTTCGAGTAGCGTTCGTAAACGCGTTCGAACGGAAATGAAACAGAATGCTCACGTTCGTATGGCGTTCGGAAACACGTTCGAACCGAAATGAGGCCTGATGCATGATAAGGCAAAATGCATGCGCGTTCAAGTTGAGTTCGTAAACGCGTTCGAACGAGCTGAGACAGAAAACATGCGTTCGTGCGGCGTTTTGAAACGCGTTCGAACGGGGTCACAGCAGTGACCTCCAAAATGCAGTAAACAACATGACACCTACGTGAACGGATGAATAGATGACACCTAATAAATAATAACAGGCTACAAGGCGCGGCAAAGCATCGTGGTAAAGGATTTTAACCTCTCAAAATAGAGGACCTTTAATCGCACTTACTAAGCCCATGCGCAAACAACACAATACTTAAATAAAAAAATGAAGACAATGATATCGAACTTCGTGTATCCGATTGAACATATTTCACATCCAATCGAATAGACATTATCCGGCGCGGCAAAGCATCGTGGTAAAGGATTTTAACCTCTCAAACTAGAGGACCTTTAATCCAACTTACTAAGCCCATGCGCTTTATCTCACAATGCATATAAGAAGTAAAAGAAACAATATCGGACTTCGTATACCCGATTGAACACATCTTACATTCAACCGAATATACATCAACCGGCGCGGCAAAACATCGTGGTAAAGGGTTTTAACCCCTCAAAATAGAGGACCTTTAATCCAACTTACTAAGCCCATGCGCTCGATCACATCATTACGCAAATGAATAACATGCAAAATTTTAATAACGAATAATAAACACATCAAAACAACATAAAACGAAATATGCGCCGTTTACTCAAGTGGTACGTGGAGTTGTATCCCGAGTACAGATCATACTACCGTCCATTCGGAATCGGCTATGAAATTTATGTTCGGGTTTCCATCCTATATACCACAAGAGGCGACACATTTTCCATTTTATTCAAAGCCACAACATGCATCCACAAACGACTCTCATGCCAATAAAACAATTAAAAAAAATGAATGACAATAAATAGAAAAAGTGCCCTCAGGTCTAACCTTTTAAATCACCTCTCGGATGTACGGTACACGATCGTCGGAAAAGCTAACACTCCGCAACTCCTCGGGTTCACTGGTTCACTATTCTCGTTCGTTGTCTCACTATTTTGAGTCGTCATTCTCCCTGTTTTGCTGCTGTTTTTACTGTATTTCGCGGTTCTTTTGGTGACGTTTTTTGGTCACTACATTTGCTGTATTTAGTCTACTGTTCTTGGTGTATTTGGGGACTGTTTTGGGTGTGATTTAGGCTGCTGTTATGGTGTGGTTTGGGGACTGTTTTGGTGAGGTAAATGGGCTGTTTTGATTAGGTAAATGGGGCTATTCAGGATTTTTTTTGGTCAAGGCAATGGGGGTTCTTTGGTTTGTGATTTTTGGTTATTGAGAGTGAGGGAGAGTTGTGTCAATGAGCTTGGGTGTTTCTTGTGTGAATGAACTAGGATGTCAATGCCTTGCAGAATTTTTGTGGTTTGTATCCATATGCTAGGGGTTTAGATGTGTGGTGAAAGGTTCTTTTTCTAGGCAAAGGTTAGGGTGAGTCCATGTTGGAGAATGAATGATAGATCATGCAATAAAGGTGAGATATAATTTGGTGTTAAACAAGGAAAACAAAAGATTGAGGGGGGGACAAGATTTGGTTAATTAGGAAGTTAATATATTTAATTTGTTTGGATTAGGCATAATATTTGTTTAGTTTGGTATAAAATAATCTTGATTGATTTTAATTAGGCATGATTTTATTTGATATTTATTTTAATTTGGTATGTGATTTTTAGATTCTATTTAATTCCTCATGTGTTAAATATGTGTTTTATTAATTTGAATGTGTTTTATGGGCTTTGGTGGGCTAATTGGGCTTAAGTGTGAGGCTAGCAGCAAAACCAGAAATATCGAAGCCATTCGACCGCTGATTCGAACGCTACACGAACGCCTGCAATCTGCTTGACGTTCGAACGTGGGCACGAACGCAGTACGAACGAAAACAGTGAACTTGTGAAATGAACCTGATGACATACTTATTCTGAATCAACCCTTCCGACGTCCGTTTCCTGCGGCTTCCGTGACATAAAAGGTAGTGCCTCTAAATGAGACTCATCATAGGGACTTATATGCAAAAATGCAGTGCCTACACATAGTCTTGAACTGTTCTGTCATTGGTGTAAACCAATATAATTTCCAACACACGGCTTTACTTCGACCATTTCCCGTTCTACGGTTGTGTTCATTTCGGCCCTAAACAGCGGTCCTGGATTCATCAAGCACTTTAGGGAATCAGCCTGTAAAATCCCATGGAAGTGACATCACTTCTACTTGAAATAGGTTATCTACTATGAAGAGGTAATCTGCCTTTACCCCCATTAGGACTCATCTCCTAATAAATTGATCATTAAAAGCCTCAGCTTATCCTAACCTTGACAGATATCACTCGGCGTCATTATCGGAATGGGAAAAAGTATAAAACTCTTCAGTGCTTGTTTTAAATTGTGCAAAATCTCAGTTGTCCCTTTTGAACCTAGATCTTGGGATCTCCAATCAACTAGGTTGGGCTTCCACAGTGATAATTCTTAGTTTATAGGCTTCAAGCCCATTCCCCTCGATAACTTCTAAACTTGCTCTCTAGGTAAACCTTTAGTAAGTAGATCCGCTAGGTTTTCCTTCGACTTAACATAATCGATCGATATTATGCCACTTGAGAGCAGTTGACGTATGGTATTATGTCTCTGACGTATGTGTCGAGACTTACCATTATACATTGTATTTTGGGCTCTCCCAATAGCTGATTGGCTATCACAATGTATGCTTCGCTGGCACCGGTTTGGGCCAACAAGGAATATCCTCCAGGAAATTTCGAAGCCATTCCGTTTCATCCGCTGTTTTGTCTAATGCTATGAACTCTGATTCCATAGTAGACCGGGCAATGCATGTTTGCCTCGAGGATTTCCATGACACGGCTGCATTACCAAGTGTGAAAACAAATCCACTCGTAGATTTGGAATCCATTGTATCAGATATCCAGTTAGCATCGCTGTATCCCTCTAGAACAACATGATATCTCTCATAATGTAGCCCATATTTTGAAGTTTCTCTCAGATACCTCAAAACTCTTACTATGGCTTTCCAGTGGTTATGTCCTGGATTGCTCTTATATCTGCTAAACCTGTTCACAGCTTGAGTGATATCAGGTCTTGTGTAATTTGTGAGATACATCATACTTCCGATAATTCTCGAATACTCTAATTGCGATACGCTTGAGCCAATATTATTTGATAGATGAAGAGTTAGGTCCACAGGAGTTTTAGCCACATTTAGATCCCCTTTGTTATATTTCTCAAGTATCTTCTCAATATAATGAGTCTGAGATAATATATATCCGTCTGATGTTCTAGAAATCTTAATTCTTAGGATCAAATCAGCTACTCCTAAATCTTTCATATCAAATCTGCTGGATAACACCCTCTTGGTAGACAGAATCATTTTATGATTACTACCAATTATCAGCATATCGTGTACATAGAGACACACAATAACATATCATTTTTTAGTTGACTTGGTGTACACACACTTATTACACTCATTGGTTTTGAACCCACTTGACAACATCTCTTTCTCAAATTTCTCATGCCATTGTTTAGGTGCTTGTTTTAATCCGTACAAGGATTTTACAAGTTTGCACACCTTTTGTTCTTGTGCAGGAACATTGAAACCTTCTGATTGTTCCATGTAAATTTCTTCATCCAATTCACCATTTAAGAATGTCGTCTTTACATCCATTTGATGTATTTCAAGACCAAATATAGCTGTTATGGCTATGAGCATTATTATTGACGTGATATGAGTCACTGGTGAATAGGTATCAAAGTAATCAATGCCTTTTTTTGTCTATAACCTTTTATGACAAGTCTTGCCTTGTACTTATCTATTGATCCATCTGGTTTCATCTTCCGTTTGAATATCCATTTGTAGCCCAGTGGCTTACAACCTGGAGGAAGATCAACCAACTCTCAAGTATGGTTATGTAGGATGGAATCAATCTCACTATTGATAGCCTATTTCCACAAAGGTGCCTCCGGCGAAGACATTGCTTCTTATAGCTTTGAGGCTCATTTTCTAACAAATATGTCAGAAAATCGGGACCAAACGACTTAGATGTTCTAGCTCTTTTGCTACGTCTAGGTTAGATTGTCTCAACGTTTGCGCGTTGATCTAACTCTTGGTCAACCTGATCACTATCTTTGACAGTATCAATCGTTCTTTTGAGAGACTCTATTCTTTGTCTTTCCTTACAAGGAAACGTCTCTTCAAAAAATATTGCATTCCTTGACTTAATTATCATATTTTGATTGATGTCAGGAATCTCCGACTTGTGTACCAAGAATCGATATGCACTACTGTTGTGAGCATATCCAATGAATATACAATCAACAGTTTTGGGTCATATTCTAACCTTCTTAGGTTTAGGAACCATTACTTTGGCAAGACACCCCCACACTTTTAGGTATTTGTAGGAAGGTACGTGACCTTTCCACAACTCATATGGTGTCTTGTCCAATCTCATGTGAGGAAGCTTATTTTAGGGGTGAGCATTGGTTCCGGGTCTACCCGGAACCGATTGGAACTGGAACCGGTTGTAATCGGGTAGATTTCGGTTCTAAAAATGAAGGAACCGATTTTATCCGGGTAGGTTCCGGTTCCAAAATGATCGGAACCGGGACCAGACCATAGAACCGATTTTTGGAATCGAATATAGAACCGATTTCACTAGTATTTGAATGTTAGCTGCATTCAAAAAATTTGAACCTCTGTGTGCTTGCTTTTGTCTGCTATTTAGCATTTGCTCATCATGTTAATGGTCCCTTTGATTCCACAATACTAGAATTTGGTTGAGGAGAAGGACAAAAAAGCGAAGGAACTGGAGGAAAATATAGCTGCTGTTTCTTTTACTACTGTTTCTGAATGTTGGTCTGCAGACGCATCAATTATCATTGAAACTTGCTTTGCAAAAATCTCAAAATGCAGAACTTAGAAATGAATTTGAAGGTTAGTGGCACAAATTTTTTGTTGTAATATATCATTCATTTGATCTATTTTGATCATTTTTATGTTGTTGCTTGCAAGACTGTACAAACTGATGGAGGAGCTGACGGATGATGAAGAGAGATTAAATGAAACGGTATCATTCTTCCCATTAATTGTCCATTTATTTTTTAATTTACTTTGATTAAACTTTAAACATAGCATACCCAAGGTTTCACAACTAGGCAACTCAATGCACTGATAACTTGCCTAATTGTAAATGAAAACAGAAAGGGTAATGAGGCTGAAAAACATTAAAAGTCTAAAACTTCATTTTCTTAGTTCTTGAGCTTCCGCACTCTGATTTGGTCCCCATTTTTTCCTACGGACTCGTATTGGAATGTAGTTTTCATTAATTTTTTTTAAAATAGGGTAATTCGGAATCGGACCTGAACCAAATTGGAACCGAATAATAGGGTACCCTGTTTAATTGGGTAGGCTCCGGTTCCACTTAGTGCGAAACCGAATTTTACCGGGTAGGTTCCGGTTCCATGCAGAACCGGAACCGAAATCGATTTTTCTCACCCCTAGCTTATTTAAACATAGTTCGCGGAAAGCAAGGCTTCCCATCACAAGTTCTGGGGTAAACTAGAACTTGTCAACATGGCGTTCATCATTTCCTTCAACGTTCGGTTTTTGCGCTCATCAATCTCGTTTTGTTAAGGCGAATAAGGATCAGTGGTTTCGCGAATAATTCTATGAACGGAACAATATTCACCGAATGGTGACACATATTCACCACCTCTATCACTTCTGATTCTCTTGATTTTCTTACCAAGTTGATTTTCAACTTCGTTCTTATATTATACAAAGCTCTCAATAGCTTCATTTTTGCTCCTCAGCAAATACACATAACAGAATCTTGTGCTATCATCGATAAAATTGACAAAATACTTGTATCGCCTCTTGTTTGCACAATATTCATATCACACACATCAGTGTGTACAAGTTCTAAGGGTTCAGAACTTCGTTATATGGAATGAAATGATGTTCTATGCATTTTTGCTTCAACACATGCCTCACACTTATGTTGGCTATCAATTGCAAATTTAGGTATAAGGTCCATGTTAATTAATTTACGCATTGTATCATAATTAACATGTCGTAACCTCTCATGCCATACATTTTATGACTCAATAATATAAGTAGAAGTTGTAGCTTTATTAATATCATTGTGTCGATTGAAAGTCATTACATTAAATTTGAAAAGGCCCTCAGTGAGATATCTTTTTCCTACATACAAATCATTTTTAGTCAATACAAATTTATCAGAAAAAATTTACAAGCTTAAAACCAGCCTTGCTAAGGAGAGAGCCCGAGACCAAATTCTTCCGAATATCTGGAACATGCAATACATTCTTCAATGTAAGCTCATTTCCGGATGTCATCTTCAGAACCACTGTGCATTGTCCAACCACTCTAAAGGTAGATGAGTTTCCCATTGTCAGATGTGTTAATGTCCTAGATATGCCACAGGATCTCTAAGCGTGATTCGTGTGTGAATAAAATCCAAAATAAGTTACGGAGGACTTACATTGATCGGTTGAGTTCAAAACTTTTCATGGATGTTGAAGCTTCTAAGCTCATGGGTGAGTATCCCTATCACTTTCACTTGACTCCTTTATGTGCTAGCACGAAGAAAAGTGGCAGAATTTTGCTCTCCAAGAGAAGCAACAATTCGGCCTGGAGAGAGGAAGCAATCGACCTTCACAAATCAGAGGCCAATTCGGCCAAATCAAAAGTCAGAGGCCACTCGTCCTTCCTTTAAAAAGAAAGCCAATTGCCTTCTTCTACAAGAAGCCAATTCGGCTTGAAACTTCAAAAGTCAGAGGCCACTTGCTTCTTTTACTTTCGGCCAAAATCAAAAGGAAGCAAAAAGTAATTGCTTTTATTTCTACCTATTAAAAGAGAAGTCAGAGGCCATTTGCTTTTATTTCTAAAAGAAAAGCAAAATGTTGCTTTTGGCTAAGTGAATAAGGCAGAGGCCATTCGGCCAAGGAGAGAGAGAGAGAATGAAATTTTTTCCAAAAGTTCATTAGTTATATATATTTTGTTGGTAGGTGTGATGGGTTAGTAAATCCAATTTAAATTGTCCCAACAACTTCCATCAACAAATGACTAGATGATGTATGTAAGTGGGTCCCACCTCATTGAATTCAAAATTCAAATTACTCACATAACATACTTTTGGGCTAGGGTTCGTTTAATCCGATTAAACAAATTTTCCGTCACGATACAATTAAATCTAATTTAATTAAATAATAATGCCCAGAACAATTATTACGAAATTCACTTACAAATTAATTCTAAATTAATTCGTTCGCACGAATTAAAATCCAATTTAATTCCGCTTTGAAATCCGATTTCATTTAATATATCCAATATATTATTTTAGCCCAAATAAATTAAATAGTAAAATCCAATTTAACTATTAAATTTATTTTCCCGATTAATTCCAAATTAATCGCGTTCTCTCTCATTGACGAATTTAATCCTAGTTAAATTCTCGACGCAATTAATCCCAGATTAATTATTTCTCTAATAATTAATCCCAGATTAATTCTTGCCGTAATTAATCCTAGATTAATTTTTTCTCTCTTAATTAATCCCAGATTAATATTGTTCAAGTCAAATAACATCGGTGAATCTTTGGGATGCGACTCAAGAGATCCCTGGATATGTTGGCAGTAAATACGGTCATCAGACTATCCGAACACGTGCGTACCCGGTACCACGTACTTACCGATTCACAAGACATGGTTGGCTTCTAGCAAAGCACAGTGCCTACCCAATTCTCTATAAATATTCTTCTACAGAATATAAGATCTTTGTCAGGCGTGGTATACGTAGTATTGCGTATTACGATCCAGTATCGGATGTCACATGCTAGGCCTGGGGCTGGAGTTGTGTCTGCCCCATACGAAGCATATATCGGATCACTAGCAACTAGTCTCTTATGATCGGAAGTCGTGACCTAGTCATACTTCCCCGATGGCTATAGCACTTAGAGTACCAGTTCTGTATCCCTGCGTGATCATCATCTCCATATGAATGAAGTGATACTTCCATCTTGACATCACACCCAATACACTACGATTCTCAGTATACCCAGAAGAGGCGTACACAGAACCTGTTAAAGCCCTGGACGACCAAAACCAAAGTATACTAATTGTCGCAAGTATTAGCGATGCAAGTCTCAGGTTAAGATCAAATACACCTACCCTGATTCGGATTCCCATAGACACATAGTCATACTACCAATGAGATTCTGATGGGTCTATCCAGAGCGAAGCTATTTTCGTACCATCGGTAAACAGAACCTCATATTACACTTGCATGATTATCCAATACCCAAATGTATGAGAACTATGTTGTTACGCTTCCATAACACGCACAAGTGTAATACTAGCCTATTCCGCATTATCGATGTCAAGTCTCGATAATACTACGACTAGGGATATTTAATGATTAAACCTTAGTGGATTAATAATGTCTCATATCTTATTAATCCGGAACTAATCATAAGGACTTTTATCATTTATATATCCAGGTAATCCAATTACAAATGATAATAGAGCAATTTCCTTTGTCACATAGTCAATTTGTACAACAACACCATGTTCTGTACAAATAGTGATGCTATGGGTCATATATGGGCAACAAGATGATCGCCGCCATCGACCTTCTGATATACGGAAAACATCTTGATATCTGCATAGATATGACGAGTAGCCCCAGTGTCTACCCACAATTCTCTCGGATTCCCGACCAAGTTGGCTTCAGTTACCACTACTGAAAGGTTCATCTCTGAGATCTCTTCAGTCAGCAGTTCATCTTCAGTGTCATGAGCCTCATTTTTCTTTTTCTTGCCCTTGTCCCGAGACTTCTTGTTTCTGCAGTCTTTTGCCATATGACCGCTATTTTCATAGTTGTAGCACTTTTCCTTGTACTTCTTGTTAGCCTGGGAAGAATCAGCTACACTGTTCTTTCTCTTATTGCTACCCTTTACACCCTCGAAGATGTTGGCCTTAGACTTCATAGTCTTGTAGCTGGCCTTCTCAGACTTTCTGTTTTCCTCTTCGATCCTCAGTCGAACTCCAAGATCTTCAAGGCTCATCTATTTTTTCTTATGTTTCAGATAGCTCTTGAAGTTCTTCCATGATGGAGGCAACTTTTCAATTATGGTGGCAACTTGAAACGTCTCACAGAGTTTCATTATTTCATCCAGTATTTCATGAATGGTCAATTACAGTTCACCCAACTAAGACATTACTGTTCTTGAATCTATCATCTTGTAGTCCAGGAACCTACCAACGACAAATTTATTTTGACCGGCATCCTCTGTTTTGTATTTATTCTCGAGAGATTCCTAGAGAATCTTCGCAGAAGTCATGCCTTGGTACATATTGTACAAGGTATTGTCAAGTCCACCCAAAAGGTAGTTATTGCACAAGAAGTCGTCAGACAACCATGTCTCTTCTCGCAGTTGCTTAGCTGTTTCCGATTCACCCTCCACAGGATCCGGAGGATCTTTGAGGTACTTAGCCAACTGCAGAGTTGTCATGTAGAACAATATTTTGCTCGGCCACTGTTTAAAGTTTGCCCCACCAAACTTTTTCGGTTTTTCTCTATGAGAGACCGGTATTGTGATGTTTCCGCTAGCCATGTGTAACTGGAAAAATCAACAGGGGTCAATAAGTCTACAAAAGACAAATTGTACAACGATCAACAAATGATATTCTTCAAATGATATACCAAGTATCCACTCGTTGTTCTATTGGACAATAGTACCAATAAACACAAGTCCTTGAATTTACGACTAAAGTTTCTTATGAAAAGTAAATAAAGGAATATTCCTAGAGGACGAGGGGGGTCCGGAGTAACCACTTAAATCCCTGACCACTTAGGCTCTTATCGCCTTTTTGACAAATATCCTTTAAACACTTCCTCAATAGAATCTCTTAACAATTCAAAACTTAGTATTACACTTTTAATGTTACAATACAAAATTCGATATGTGTAGATATATATATATATATATATATTATATATATATATATATATATATATATATATATATATATATATATATGTATGTATGTGTCAATCAAGATTGGATGAAATTACTTGTGTATAATTACACTTTAAATTCTCAACCAAGTATGCAACACACAATTAATTTTCAACTTTATCACTATGTGTATGCTTGTGATAATTGAACAATCTAATATTAACTTAATCTATACTACCAAGATTATTGTGATACAGTATATAATCGTACTAAGTTGATATTACGAATAATTAGATTAATCTAAGTCTATTTCAGTTTAGAAAAAAATCCAGGACTTAGTTCGTTAGTGTCGCGTTCGTATCTACGTTCGAACGAGACTGTCCAGTGTGTGCACGTTCGTGTAGCGTTCGTAAACGCGTTCGAACGAAGTGTTCCAGAGAGTTCACGTTCGTGTAGCGTTCGAGAACGCGTTCGAACGAAATATTCCAGAGAGTTTACGTTCGTGTGGCGTCCGAAAACGCGTTCGAACGAAATATTCCAGAGAGTTTACGTTCGTGTTGCGTTTAGGACGCGTTCGAACGTTTTAAGTCAAATGGCTTGCGTTCGAGTTGCGTTTGAAGACGTGTTCGAACGTTCTTAGGCAGAAGGCTTGCGTTCGAGTTGCGTTTGAAAGACGCGTTCGAACGTTCTTACGAAAATTCATATTTTAGCCTTTGCGTTCGTCGGGCGTTCGAACGCCCTACGTATTTTTCATGCACATACTTTATTTTTCCAGAAAATTTTCTTATCTAAGCATGCGAATTACTATCTAACAATACTAATTTGATAAGTTCTTAAGATTGTTGGTGGTTTAGTGTCATTAAACAGAAAATTAACATGCAAATAACAATCAAAATCAGAACTCAAATTTCAGATCTACTTTTACATGCAAGAACCCTAATACTTTGAGAATGAAGACAACCTGCTAGAAATGACGAATACAGTGGTCCAGGTTGAGAAATATCTATGTCCTTAAGAACTTATCAGCCCCGTCTCGGTGCTCTACGGGTTTTGTGGCTAATGTTCTCACATGATAACCCGGATTCCTCTTGTTCAAGGGAAACTCCTTAACAAGATCTCAAACTTGGAAATGGAGGGAACTCTCTCTTTACTCAAAACGAAAATAGTGAGGCACAAGACTTTTTCTTAATCTGGATTCCAAGAATGAACTACAAACTCCTTTAAATAGACATGGAAGAGTGCCTTAAGGGCACCCTTTAGTTTGAGGTGCAACCCTCCTAAGGGTTATACCCATTCCATCCACCATTTGGAGTTTTGAGTATTCTTATAAATTGGAGGACATGTCCCATGGGATACCAACCAAATGACATATCTCTCCTCCATCCAAAACTCAATAATTAGAGAATTTACAACAATAACCACTCAAGATTTCACAAAAGATCAAAATATATGTCGATCAAGTTCTCCTTTGTCGCACTATTAGAATAAGTGGCTTAAAAAAGATCAGTAGGCCATCAATTTCTAGAGTGTTGCCATACTTTCTTATTGGACCTGAAATTAATTGTCAGTCAAATCAAAACAATCTTTAATCGGAAACATCCCATAAAAAAAAAAGAAAAGAAATTATAATCTTCGGCAATGGAAAGAAGTAGAATATATGAAACAGGATTGCCAGGCGTTAATGGTGACTGCAACGTGCCGGAATGTTTACAGCTTTATAACACCTTACTGTTTAAGTTATGAACACGTAGGCTCTAATCGTAGATGCTTCTACTTTTGCAAAACAACAAATATCTGACGTGTTATTTCCACCCATTCTTTCAATTGAACCATGGATCAAGACAATATTATTTGTCATTT
Source organism: Zanthoxylum bungeanum (assembly GCA_019454045.1). Classification (NCBI taxonomy): domain Eukaryota; kingdom Viridiplantae; phylum Streptophyta; class Magnoliopsida; order Sapindales; family Rutaceae; genus Zanthoxylum; species Zanthoxylum bungeanum. The sequence continues at coordinate 196,229 of SKCR01025313.1, forward strand.
TCCCCTTCATAGTTACTTTACTTTTATTACTTTTCTGCCCTTCTTCATTCTTAAAACTACAACACCGACTGACATATTTAATTGTTGCCAGCTATTTCTGCAAATTCCTTCTATTCTAATGGAAAGTAAGATGGATGATGACTGGATGAAGTCACACCATCCAAGATTTTTTTTCTTAAAGTATTGATAAATATCAAATAATGGTTAAATGGAAATAAAATTACACATTTTTTTACCTTTTTTTTTTTTAATTTAATTTATTTTTATTTATCATCAAAACAACTTCATTTTCTTAATATTTTTATATTAATTTAATATATTTTTTCTGCAAACGTTGGAAATCCACCGCCAAATCACCAAATCTGGGTTTATGCAGAGCAAGTAAAACCCGCAACTGCCCCGAGCTCTTATAAAAAATACACCCCTGGATTCGAACCACAACTTAGTTGGGCTTAAGGGACATGAATTCGATATTGAGTTGAGTTTTGTGATGAATTTTTTTTTTTAATTATGATTGGTAAATAATAGATAAAAATTGATAAGTAATTGATTTTTTTCTTTTTTTTTTTAGAAATGTTGGAAACCCCAACGTTAAATCACCCGGCTCGAGTTTAAGGAGAATAGATAAAATCCTTGACTACCCCAGGCTCGTACAAAAAATACATTCATGAACTCGAATCAAGGACCTACAACTAAATCCTAACTTTTTTACCACTAAACCATACCCCTTTGGAGACACATAATTAAATTTTAATCATCCTTTGTTATACAAACATGCGTGGCAAATAATTATAAAAAGATAAATACAAAAAATAAGCATTGGATACAAATTCTTTTCTAAGAAGCCAATCTAGATTCGAGAATGACAATAAATGGCCTCTATGTAATTTGATAATAAAAACAGACCCTAAGTTTAGTAAGTTACAAGGTCCCAGCCAAATTTTAGCCTATAAAAAGGAACCTAATTGTATTAATAATCTCACCAGTAAAGTACTTCTTTACTTAGTATATCTTCTTTCCTTGGGTCCTTCCATCACTGTCACCATGACTGTGATGGTTCCTGGTACATTGTTCTTATTATATTCTCGAAAATATCTCACTACTAATATTAATATATTTACTTTCTTGTTAAATATCTATTATATTACATGCATCATTAACGTTATATGAAATTTTCAAAACGTTGAATTTGATGCTTAACCTTTCTCTATCGTTGTTGTGACCAGAGTCTGCTGAATATGAGACCGTGGCTGGGACGGGGAAGAATTTGAAGCTGGACGGCGAGTTTGTTGTTCCAGTGACCAATGCTTTTGGCCATGATTTCAGGTAGATAAATTTCATTCTTATTACACATAAATGGCTGCATTTTTTTAATGTTGTTTCTGTTCCTTGTGTTACAGGGACTTCGAGAAAGAGAGTATACGAAATGCAACCGTTCAGGAATTCTACAGAAAGAATCACATTTACCAAACCTTTGAATTTGTAAAATTCTTTCTGTTGTTGTGCAGTATTTTTGTGACAATATAATATGAGAAATTATGTAACATAACTACAGGCAAAGAAGAAGAAAGAGCAATATGGGAAACTAGAAAAGGCAGAAATGAGCATGTGGGAATGCTGTGAGCTTTTAAACGAATACGTGGACGAGAGCGACCCTGATCTCGATGAGCCCCAGATCGAGCATCTCTTACAGACTGCTGAGGCCATCAGAATTGATTATCCCGACGAAGATTGGCTTCATCTCACTGCACTCATCCACGGTAAAATCATATTTATGTTGCATTGCAAGCATGTCAATGTCATGTGTTTTTTATATAATAATTTAAATCTCTATTAAAATCACGTGATAAAAGATTATGAGAATATTAAATTATATATTTGGAATTTTGACATCTGCACATGTGGCAGATCTAGGAAAAGTCTTGCTTCACCCTGCGTTCGGAGAGGAGCCACAGTGGTGTGTGGTCGGTACGTTCCGATAAATTTTTAACCCCTGATTGGTAGCGTTTTAACGCTTACAAAATCATAATTTCAAATATAACTTAATTTTTAATAATATTTTATATTCTAATATTTGTTCCATAATTTATAAATTAATTTATATTTTTTTTGCCAATAATCTTTATCAAACGAACCTTAAAACTTTTAGTGGAATCCGATCAGTTTTTGTGCATCCCAAAAACACGTTGACTACCTGCAAATTTCTTAGGTGACACGTTCCCGCTCGGTTGTGCTTTCGACAAGACCATTGTGCATCACCAGGTGATTAATTTTATTAATACAAGAACACCCAAAATGAAGTTAGCATATAATCTTTGAGAAATATTATTCAAGAAAATTACAAATCTGCATGCAGTTTTTCAAGGAAAATCCAGACTCTCAGAACCCAGCATTCAACAAGAAGCTGGGTATCTATACTGAGAACATTGGACTTGATAAAGTCACCATGTCATGGGGTCACGATGAATACATGCACCTGGTAAGTCATTTAATTACTTAGCTTCCTGGAGCTCTCTGGCTTCTCGTTTTGTATTCTTTCCATTTTCCCATCATCAGGTGGCCAAGGGCAATAACACCACCCTCCCACCGGCTGCTCTCTTCATCATCAGGTTCCATTCCTTCTATGGTGAGTCCTTTTACTTAAAATTTATCTAATTCATTTAATTTAGTGATAAATTACCACCCTTATAAATTGCATATATAACAGCAATGCACCGATCTGGAGGTTACACATTCCTGATGAACGATGAAGACAAGGAGATGCTCAATTGGCTCCAAGTGTTCAAGTATATATAATATTCTTTCAAATTTATACTTCACAAAAATTAACATTAAATAATTCTTATATTGGGTATACTTGTTTGGAGCAGCAAGTATGACCTCTACAGCAAGAGCAAGGTTAAGATCAACCTGGAAGAAGTAAAGCCATACTATCTCTCACTCATCAAGAAGGTTTAGATTTTATGTACCACTCCATTAATTTTGTACACTAATATTGATGTTAGATTACCAGTTAAGTGATTTTTCTGATCCATTTTCATTTTCCTTTGGCAGTACTTTCCAGAGAAGCTGAAGTGGTGAAAGAAGAAAGCCTTTTATCAATAATACGTAGTCTCTTTCCATTCCACCACCTCTGTATATCAACATCTAGCTAGCTAGCATGCAGTGGCAAGCTTGTACTCTGTTTAGGCTATATTCCAAGTGAAATAAATTTCAGGCACCGCCTATTGTACTTCATGTTCATGTAAATTAACTCTCTTTCTCTGCGTACTCTTATAACAATCAAAAGATAAGCGTGTGTTAATCAGATGTATTATTAATCAATTTTAACATGTGTCATTCAATCAAATTATAACTATCATATCATTCAATCAAATTATTACTATCATACATTGGGTTATTTACGTTTTACTACTAAAGTTATGATCAAATAACAATTGGGTACTATGAATATTAACATATTACATTTTACTACTAAACTTATAAAAATTTAACATTTTACTACTTTTCCATCCAAACTGTTAGTTGACCGTCAGTTGACTTTTAAAAAGACTGTTTTATCCTCAAAATAAAATAAAATTGAAAATTATAATTATACCCTTTAAAAAACATATCTAAATCTTATATATAACAATAAAAGAAATACAATCAACAATCACATTTATAAAAATACTTCAATCTCTAAATTATCCATATAACCCAATAAAATAAAGAAATTAATTTACCAAATAATTTAATAATTAAAATTCTCATAATAACCAAAATACTTTAAAGTATAACAATAAAATAGATATACTCAAAAATCATTATTTTCAATATTCAGCCGTACGATTACCACCGTTGATTAGAATATTTATAATTTATAATAATGTGTGTGTTAATACTCTTTTATCCTTAGGATGTCAATATGATGTCATGGTCAACTAACGGTCAACTAACGGTTTGGATGGAAAAGTAGTAAAATGTTAAATTTGTATAAGTTTAGTAGTAAAATGTAATATGTTAATATTCATAGTACCCAATTGTTATTTGATCATAACTTTAGTAGTGAAACGTAAATAACCCATTCAATAAAACATAAATATGAAGACTTTAGAAAAACCTGTAATTAATTGAAGAAGATGGAAAACTTAAACCAAGTCGAGATATCTCTGTCCTTAAGAATTTATTAGCCCCGCCTCGGTGTTTTACGGATTTCTTGTGGCTAACATTCTCCCAGAATAACTTGGTTGTTTCTTATAAAATGGGCACTCCTTTCTCAAAAACTATAACTTGGATTAATTGTGGAAACTCTCAAACTCTAAATATAAGTAAACTCTAAATATAAGCATACGAGTGTTACTGTCATAGACATGCCACGGGATCTTTAAGCGTGATTATTGTGTGAATTAATCAAGAAAGTTGCGGAATACTTACATGGATCGGATTTAGGATTTCAAAAATTCCATGGATGTTGAAGCTTCCAACCTTATGGGTGAATATTTCTATCACCTTTATTTAACTCCCATATATGCTAGCAAGAACAAATGGAACAAACTTCTTTCAAAAACAGAGGCTAAATCGCCCAATTAAAGAAGAAAAAGACAGAGGCCATTCTTTCGGCCTTCCAAAGGAGAAGGCAGAGGCTATTGCCTTTTGTTTCCTTTCGGCCTCATTTTCAAGAGAGAAGTCAGTGGCTCAATTTTAAAAGAAGCCAAATCATCTCGGCAAAAATTGAAAAAGGAGAAGTCAGTGCCTTTTGTTTTCTAAAAAGAGGCACTGGCGTCTTTTGCCAAAACAAAAGAAGGAAGATAATGGCCTTTTGGCCAAACCGAGAGAGATAAAAAGAATTTCCAAAATTCATTTTTAATATATATTTTGTTGGTGGGTGAAATGGGTAAGTAAAATCCAATTTTTTATCCAACAACTTTCATCAACAAATTACTAGTTGATGTATGTGAGTGTGTCCCACCACATTAAATTCAAAATTCAAATTAATTACACAACACACTTTGGGCTCGGATTCGTTTAATCCGATTAAACGAATTTTTCGTCGCGACGTAATTAAATCTAATTTAATTAAATAATTATGTCTCACAAAATTATTATTAAAGTCGCGTACGAATTAATTCCAAATTAATTCGTTCGCTAGAATTAAAATCCAATTTAATTCCGCGTTGAAATCTGATTTCATTTAATATATCTAATATATTATTTTAGCCCAATTAAATAAATTAAATAGTAAAATCTAATTTAACTATTAAATTTGTTTTACCGATTAATTCCAAATTAATCGCGTTCTATCATCTCGACGAATTTAATCCCAGATAAATTCTCTGATAATTAATCCTAGATTAATTCTTGCCGTAATTAATCCCAGATTAATTTTCTCTCTTGATAATTAATCACAGATTAATTTTCTCTCTCTCATAATTAATCACAGATTAATTATGTTCGAGTCAAATATCATCGGTGAATCTTTGGGATGCGACCCAATAGATCCCTGGATATGTTGGCAGTAAATACGGTCATCAGATTATCCGAACACGTGCGTACCCGGTACCACGTTCTTACCGATTTACAAGACATGGTTGGCTTCTAGCAAAGCACCGTGCCTACCCAATTCTCCAGAAATATTCTGCTACGGAATATAAGATCTTTGTCAGGCGTAGTATACGTAGTATTGCGTATTACGATCCAGTATCAGATATCACATGCTAGGCCTGAGGCTGGAGTTGTGTTTGCCCCGTACGAAGCATATATCGGATCACTAGCAACTAGTCTCTTTATGATCGGAAAGTCATGACCTAGTCATACTTCCCCGATGGATATAGCACTTAGAGTACCAGTTCTGTATCATTGTGTGATCATCATCTCCATATGACTGAAGTGATACTTCCTTATTGACATCACACCCAATACACTATGATTCTCAGTATACCCAGAAGAGGCGTACACAGAACCTGTTAAAGCCCCGGACGACCAAGACCAAAGTATATTGATTGTCGCAAGTATTAGCGATGCAAGTCTCGGGTTAAGACCAAATACACCTACCCTGATTCGGACTCCCATAGACACATAGTCATACTACCAATGGGATTCCGATGGGTCTATCCAGAGCGAAGCTGTTTCCGTACCATCGGTAAACAGAACCTCCTATTACACTTTCATGAGTATCCAATACCCAAATATATGAGAACTATGTCGTTACACTTCCATAACACGCACAAGTGTAATACTAGTCTATTCCGCATTATCGATGTTCAGTCTCGATAATACTACGACTATGGATATTTAATGATTAAACCTTTGTGGATTAATACTGTCTCATATCTTATTAATCTGTTACTAATCATATGGACTTTTATCATTTATATATCCAGGTAATCCTATTACAAATGATAAAAGTGCAATTTCCTTTATCACATAGTTAATTTGTACAACAACACCATGTTCTGTACAAATAGTGATGTTATGGGTCATAATTATCCAACAATGAGTATGATGTTGAATTGAGTGGGAAAAAATGAACCGAAATGCCTCATTGAACCCTAGGGTTATACTCTTTCATCTTTAGAGGATATATATCTTTTATTTTGTGTCTTTCCCATAAGACACTTCTTAAGGGACATATTTATGCTACACTTATAAATATCTATTGCATGATCAACATAGAACTCACATTAAATTAATTGCGATGATTGATCTGTTATCAACAATGAATCCTGATCCATTGTGATTTCTTCTAACGTTTCAATTTCCTTTAAATTATAAATTGCTTGCAAATGCCAAAAGGTTTAACAAGGAATATAATACAAATCTCGGCCTTCCAACTTGTTTACCAAAATTTATTCATCCATTCATAGATATTTTTGTTGACGGTTGATTTTCGTTCCAGGGGCAAATCCACAAACTCACTCTTTGAACAATCTTCCCTCCAATTGTGAATTTGTTTGGTTTGTTGGAAATCAAAAGCAAATTTAGGCGGAAAAATAAAAAAAAAACACACAGATAAGAACAGAGGATATAATGTGGTTCGGCGAAATGGATCCAACCTACGTCCACGGGCACAAAGAAATGAAGTTTTTTATACGTGGTTGGACTTGACTGACTTTTTTTTACAAGTGATCGGGTATGACCAAGCTATTATATTCTCTATGTGTTTACAAGTAATGCTTGAAAGTAAATTTGCCAACCCTTAAAAAAATGCTCTCAACCTTTTTAAATACTAAGGAAAATAACCATTGTTCCACCATTCTCGTGACGTCAGCCACATGAGCCTATCTCTGCCGAAAGTAAAACCCGCCATCTGATATTTCATTAAATAACTCTGTTTGGGTTCTGCCACACGCAAAAATTACGATGCCAACCTGTATCCAACCTTTCACTTGGTGGCGTGTTTCAGAAGATAACCCCACAAGTTGCCTTGTCACGTCTAAGATTTATGAAGAGTGTAAGTTCCCGAGCTATGCTTATACTGGTAATCCCGACCTGAGCAATACTAAACCGCCCTTCGACACGAGGTCGAATGACTGAGCTGAGACTATCATGCCCTTCCGAGCTATACTGGCCGGGCCGCACCTGAAGTCCTGGATGTTGATCTTCCTGAACAATCACACTCCTCAGATCGGTCAAAGAATATAGACCGAGCTCGACCATTCAGCTGGACCAGATACCTCTGACTAATGTTCTCTGACTATAGTGTTATGAACTTGAAATTACCTTTCTGCCCTTCTTGATCCTCTGTCAACACCTAGGCCCAAAAATCACCATAAACATCTGTCCCTTAGTTCTCAGTTCCAACGAGTATGAGAGTTGGTGCCAGGAACTATAAAGGCGAGAATGATGCTGGTTAGTTTTGCGTTGCTTCTCTCTTAAGAAAACTACATAGACTTGCTCGGTAACTGATCTGGTCGGCCTTGTCATCATCATGTGCTCGGGTCGGAAAACTCTTGATATCGACCCAAACGACGCTGGTGGCCTATTGCAAATACCTCTTTTGCCCTTTTTGAAAATCGTTCATTGGGAACCATAAGTCATCAACACTGCCTTAAATGCCCATCAAATCTCATTAGGGTTTCCCCTACTTTTACTCCTGTAGGCATTGCATTTTTGCATATAAGTCCCTATGATGAGTCCCATTTGGAGACACTACCTTTTAAGTCGAGGAAGTCGCGGGAAACGGACGTCGGAAGGGAATCGATATTTTTGTTAGATTATATTCGCTTGTTTAGCTTCGGGTTCGCTTGTTGGACCTCCGTTTTAAAAACACACCCTTAGCCTAAACCCCATAAGACACACACCAAGCCCATCTCACCTAAGCCCAATCAAAAAAATAATTAAAACATTTAAAATGCATGTCACAAATTAAATTAAATTAAATCTAAATCAAATTAAATTAAAATAAATTAAAGTGAAATTAAATTTAATTAAATTAAATTAAACTAAAATTAAAATCCTTTTAAATTAAATTCCTAATTAAAATAAATCATTTCCAAAATTGAATAAATCACTTCCAAATTAAAATCAAATTAAATGATTCACTCACCAATTTAAATAAAAATTCCCCACCAAAACTACAATCATCATTTCCTTAAATAATTGAATTAAATCTATCATTTTTAATTAATTTCTTGTTTCCTTTTCAAAACCAATCCAAACCCTAATTCCTCTCTCACGTCCCTCTCTTTCTATATATAACTCAAACCAACCCTAGGGAACTCTCTCTGACACGGCTAACACACAAACACGAAGAATGAAACCCTAAAGCTCTCGGTCCCTGAAGCCTCTCTCTCATCTCTTTCCCACAAATTCAAAAAGATAAACCCTAAACCAAACGCTAATTTGAACTCCTCTGCCCACCAGTCCAGCCGAATGACAAACAAAAAAAACTAAACAAGCCATGCAACCCCCCTCTCCACACGAAAATACCCCCGACCTTGCCTTTGTTCACGAAAATACCACATGGCACAGCCATTCCATAAAACCCTAGCATAGCTCTCGTCTGCCTCCGAGATTCATTCAGCTTTGACGCAGACAAAAACAAGTACCACCTACACCCCACACGTAGCCCTTGAACCAGCCAAAAAGGGAACCCTTCACGTCAGAGCCCACATTTTTCACTCACGCCTCACGCACGTTGCACCCACTTCACTCCCTACTCACCGACATCACCCTGTTCAACTCCACGCAGCCTTGCTTCTTCACGCAGTTGTACCCCACTCAACACTCAACAATTGCCTTAACACACTCACAGCCCCACACCTTCATAAGCCTCGCCAATAGCCCCTCCAAACCCAACCAGCCCCCACAATAATCCACGCCAATAGTCACACACCATAAACCCCTTGCATACTGCTCAGTCCCGCCGTTCCCCTCACAGCCCAAAACTTCCGCAAACCTAACCTAACTCCACGCCCAAACTGCTCACTGACCAGCCCCCTGCACTGCGCGTACTGGCCACTAAACTGTCCAGTTTGCCACAGAATTAACCCTTGAAAGTACCCCCCAAACAGCCCTAAAACTGCACTGAAATCTGCCCACAAATAGCCCCCGAAACCCTTCCAAAACCGCAGCCAAGACCAGTCCAAATAACCACAAAAAATAGTCCCTAAATTACCTTAAAACAGTGACCCAAAAATACAACAAAAACAGCAGCGAAACGGAGTGAAAATAGCAGCCCAGACAGCGAAACATCGAGGAGAAACGTTGGATTAGTGAACCAGAAAATTTGTAGAGCATTCTCCCTTCCGACGGCCGTGTAACGCCCTTTCGTGAGACGACAAAAGAGGTTAGACCTGAGGGCACCCTTTTATTTATTATCTTTTGTTTATTTTGTTTATTTTAAAAATATTATCGCATGAGAGTCGTTTGAGGCATGATGTGATTGTTGGATGAGCGGAATATGTGTTCCCTTTTGTGGCATATAGGATGGAAACCCGGACGTAAATTCCATAGCCGAATCCGAATGGACGGTAGTGCGGTTCGTACTCGGGATACAACGCCACGTACCACTTAAGAGACACGTATTTCATCTCATCCGAACTTGTGTTTGAGCATATTGTAGTTCGTATGTTATTTATTTATTTGTTAAAGCATGATTTAGCCTAGTTTGTTATTTATCTTCAAAGTATGATTACGTTATTTTAGGCATGATATTTTGTTTAGTTCATGACTATGTTTAAATTGCTATTTGTTTATTTTGGTTTAATGGTTCAATGTGCTCATTGTGTGATATTGGGTTTGCCGTTTAAAGACTTACTTTAAATCATGCGAACTTAGATATATGCTATCTTTAGATACCTAGATTTAGTAGACTTCATTATATTATTGCACAAATCACATCATTACAAGTGACATAAGTAAGGGACCATTCTGAACCCAACGTGAGGTCTTCCCTTGTGAGGGGTGAGTACGACCTTAAATATTTATCCCGGTTCACACCGGGTGGCGACTCCATGTTATTTCATACTCCCAACTAGGCCGCGAGTCTAGAACAGCATCGTCAAGTTCTGTGTTCCCACAACTCCTGTCATGACATTTTTCATTCATCTGTGAAATTCCCACCAAAACGAAGGTAACCGACTTACCCCGAGCTAAATGAATGGTTCCTTAATCTCGTTCATCCAATTGAAATCAAACCGACAAGATTAAGGCTTACACACGTGGAGCCCAGTTGAGCCCCTCAATTGGATCCAGTGGTTGAGATTATCCCGAGTCGTCTATGAAAACGGAGAGCATATCACCCTTCCACACTTTTGTGAATTCTCTCTATCAAAACAATAAAGAATTCCTTCCCTGTTCTCAGAGACCAATAGACTTCACCACCGACTGAGTTCGTTCGTCTTCCATTTCATCAACTAAGTAAGTTCTTTCTTGACTCACCATCATTTTCCTTTCTTGTGTTCTTCAATATGTCTGGATCGTTCTTGTAATTCGCATACATTTTTGCTCTGCTTTCCTAGATATTTATTGTGGTGTGGCTTGATTTGTGGGTGGGTCTTGATAGTTGGGGTATGTGTGTTCTTAAGTTGGTTTTTTGGTTAGTGTTTAGGGAATATGTGTTTGTGGGTTTTTAAATGTGATTCTGTTTGATGTTGTAGGAAAGATTCACAATTCTGCCATTGTTAGGACACTTAGAAACCTTAGGTTTAGGTCATCGGCTGTTAGAATAGTCCTTCTGTATGGCATGCTCCTCCCACTGACTAAAAACTGATTACCCTCATTAGGTCTTGCCGTTCCATGAATGTCAGATGTGGAGTCCACCTCGGTCACTCCTCTAGAGATTAGGTCCCCTGTTACGTTCCCACAAGCATCACTCCTCAGATCAGAGTCAGTAAGTTTGGAAGATCTTGATACCACCCCGACCCAGTCTGAGGAGGAGAACGACACATATCATCATCGGATCCATTGACTGGATCCTGAATGGGTTCCCTTGGATACGTCACAATTAGACATGGACCACCCCTCGGTGATCACATAAGGAGAGCTAAGTATCCTTCGGCACCGGTATGCCATCCCAGCCGACATTCAACTAGACGTTCCAAGCCTTCTGTAGTATGCAAGTCGTCCTGAGGTAGGTTTTACGGCCCTGCTCCCAGCCCTTTTTGAGAATGGGTTGCGGTTGCCCATGCAAACTTATTTTGCTAGGATGCTGGCCTCCATGGAGATTGATTTCTGCCAGATAAACTTAAACAACTGGCAAATTCTGGTCGGCCTCCATGTGATCTGGCACCGAGCAGGCTTAGGTGACCTGACCTTTGAAGAGGTAAACGTTTATACAGACTAAAGGCCAACCCAAAGACCCACCACGGTTGGTACTATCTTTATTCTTATCCTGAAATTCCTCCACTTATCACCGATTTTCTTTCCACCAATAAAAACTTCAAAGACACATGGTTCTGGGCTTCGGGCAACTGGGGGCAAGTCTACTTGTCTGATTTCGAGGCTACCGTCATCCTCGACGTCTTTAAGAAAATATACCTACTCTCTGAACCTTTTCAGCCTGCTGGTTGGAACCCCCCAAGGTTAGCCATCAGGTTCGAGCCAGAATCAAGAAGGCCAGAGATTTTGCCGGCCACTATAAAAGCATTGTCAACGACTATGCCCTTGTCGATTCAGGCTTTATTCCGAACACACCTCCACATGGTCCGAGGTGACCTGGTAGATACGACTTATCCTGCTAACAATTGATTTCATACTTAGTTCTATTTTGGGTGGCTTTACTTGTGCTCGTATTCTAACCATCTTCTATGTCTTTCATTTTGCAGGACTGTCAAGTTCAAATAGCGTGAAGGGGAAGCTTCAAGTTTTGTTACAGTTGGGTGGCTCGGATTCTAACCATCTTCTCCTGAGGACGTGTCACCACCCTGATTTCGTCCGAGGCCAAGGGGAAAGCCAAAATGACTACTCCTCCTACCGCAACTCCTCACGCCATTCTCAGTCTTACAGCTCCCATCCCTCCAGTCCAAACAACCCAAGCTCATCCTCGGTCATTAAAGAAACACCGCCACTTGATCAGAGGTGATTAACCTGATGAGGTTGAAGGACCCCCTGCCAAGAAAACCGCTGCCCAAAAGGGGAAGAAAGTAGTCGAGGCCCATGCCAAGATTGGGAAAAGCGGCGCAGTGCTCGGAGTAAATGACTTCAATGATAAAGTCCAGGATGTTGTGGCCCATCTCGTGCCCGCCTTCAACTTTATGGCCGAGATCGTACCTCATGAGTAGATCTCTGCTTATGAGGATATCTCCCCCGATGAGCTGATATCATGGTCCTGCTCATTCATCAACGAGGTAACTGTCTACCATACTCTTGTAATTCTTATCTGACATAGCGAGTTTAACTTTTATTTCCAACTCTGCAGTTTGACTATATAATGGCCAAGAACAAATATTTATTGATCAGGTTTTTGTCTGATGGAGGCCAAGTACAAAGGCTTCAATCCCAGATGAATGAGCGGGACATTGAGTTGGCCAAATAGTTGGAGGAGAACATGAAGCTCGCCTCAGAGGTTCAAAGGTTGAAGAAGGCTGAGGCGGATGCTGATGCCCTAGTCGAGTCTATCTGTAATGCCTATGCGATCGTGAAGAATAACATGGATACGGCCAAGGAAGAGGCCAAAGTGTTGAGGTGGGAAAAAACTTCTATGGGGACCAAGCTCAGCGATATGAACAAGCAAATGGATTAGACCCTAGACGACCTGAAGATAATAGTGGCTGAGCTGGAAAATCTGAAGATGAATGAGGCCGACCAGGAGGCTGCTTTGGACAAAGCTAAGCTGGAAGGGGTAGAGAAGTGCGCGGATATATTTGCATGGCTTTTGCCTGGGTTGGACGTGAGGCTGGTCCACACCTCTATCAAATTCTGAAAGGGTGAGATATCTGATGAAGAGGCTCGAGCTCTACTGGAGCAGGCTCAGGAACCCCAGCCTATACATGCAGTGCCATTGTCCTCTATCATTGAGGTTGTCATTCCGAAAACTAAGCTTGAGGCCCCTCATACTGAACCCGAGGTCTCCATCCCAACTCCTGTAGCCCCAACTTCTTGAACTGAAACGAAAGTTCTTGCAGTAGGTCCTGAGACCGAGGATACCGATGCTATGACCGAGATCGAGGCCCCGACTTCTGTGCTTGAGCCTGAAGCTCCTCCCGCCTGATCTTTAAGAATTATCCCTGCGTGGACTGAATGAAGGGGATGACCCCGAGTTGGCCTTATGTATCAAACAATTTTCCTTCTTACAACAGTTTGTACTTAATATATTTTTTGATTTTTGTCAATTGCATGCTTGTTTTCCTCTTTCAATATTTGGCATAATTTTTGAACTTTTACAGCTTCTCGGCTTCTAGCATGTGGCCATGGGGGAGATGCTCTGACCCCATGGCAAAGGAAATCAAGTCTCGGTGGGACACAACCCGACCCCGAGCTGGTACCAACACTTAGTCACGATGGGATGTTACCTGCTCGTGCCAAATAGAATAATGGCCATAAGAGAGATATTCCGACCTCATGCCGAAGAGAAATCAAGACTCGGTGGGACATAACCCGACCCCGAGCTGGTAATAACATTTGGCCATGAGGGAATGCTACTTCCTCGTGTCAATCAAAACAATTTCCATGAGGGAGATACTCTGACCCCATACCGAAGAGAAACCAAGACTCGGTGGGACATAACTTGACCCTGAGCTGGTAGTAACACTTGTCCATGAGGGAATGCTACTTCTTCATGCCAATCAGAACAATGGCCATGAAGGAAATACTCTGACCCTATACCAAAGAGAAACCAAGACTCGGTGGGACATAACCTAATCCTGAGGTGGTAGTAACACTAGGCCATGAGGGAATGATACTTCCTCATGTCAATCAGAATAATGTCCATGTGGGAGATACTCCGACCCCATACCGAAGAGAAATTAAGACTCGGTGGGACATAACCCGACCCCGAGATGGTAGTAACACTTGGCCACGAGGGAATACTACTTCCTCGTGCTAATCAGAACAATGGCCATGGGGTAAATACTCAGACCCCATGCCAAAGAGAAATCAAGACTCGGTGGGACATAACCCGACCCCGAGCTAGTAGTAATATTTGGCCACAAGGGAATGCTACTTCCTCGTGCCAATCAGGACAATGGCCATGAGGGATATAATCTGACCCCATGCCGAAGAGAAATCAAGACTCGGTGGGACATAACTCGACCTCAAGCTGATGATATAAAATGGTCTCGACGGAACGAATGCAGCCCCGAGCCGGTGGTACAAGGCGAGACTTAATCGCGATGGAAGATTTTCAACCTCCGGTGCTCCGTGAATCCTGGTAAAGGCATCCTTGCCCAGGTCATTCACAAAAACGAAACCAGAACTCAAAAAATGTTAACATTGTGGAGGTGACTTATCACATACTCCGCATAGACTCAAAAACCAACAAAACGAGCACCCGGGGCAGTGTCATGTCTGGGGATACCCAAAATAACAATTTTAAACCTCATAACTTGGTGTGTCAGGTAGTTCATCGTGGTTTGGCTGATAACTCCCGGGGAAAAAACCTATATGTGTTCGGCCTCCCCAAGGCTACAAAGGTCACAGAGGCATTTTAGCTGTCCCCGTGTCGTGTGTCTGATGGTTCGTCGTGGTTCAGCTCATAATTCACGGGGGAAAAAACCTCTACGTGTTTGGCCTTCCAATGCTACAAGGGTCTCAGAGGCACTTTGGCCATCCCCATGCCATGTGTCTGATGGTTCATCATGGTTCGGCTGATAACTCACAGGAAAAAACCTCCATGTGTTCGGCCTTCCCAATGCTACAAGGGTCACAGAGGCACTTTGGCCGTCCCCGTGCCATTTGCCTGATAGTTCACAGTGGGATCGGCCAGATAACTCACAGGGGGAGAATCTTCCCTGTGGTCGGTTTATCCGAGCTCATTCCTGAAAGATGCAAGTCATAAAGTAATAACGCTCCGGCCTCATGGGTTTGAAAATGATACCAGGGATTAGCGTGCCATGGGAGTTCACACTTTTCCCATATGTACTTCATCCATTCATGCGTTATGGATCCTCTAAAGTGAAGGTACCTGGGTCAAAGCACTTCTACCCCGGGGTTTGATAATGACGCCAGTGATTGACGTGCCACGGGTTTAAGGCCCTCCCCAGATACCAAGCACCCCTTGATTTATCTTAACCACGAGCATATCACAAGAATATTGAACATGCCTTTCCCATCAAATTAACAAACAAGAATAATGGACAAGTTTTTTTAAATTTAAAATGGGAAAGTCTTATTCATATTCATGGGATCTATTGCCCTTCTTACAACTCTTTGCGGGTCATTTCAAGAAAAGCTTTACAATATTCTTTCATCTTTCGTGTGGTCGTTCTATGATACTCTTCTGATCTGAATCTTTCCTTCTGATGCTTCTGATCAACTTTTAACAGGGTCTCACCGTGACGAGCTCTCTGAAAGCATCTCTAAACAATTCATGTCTCGGTCGTCCACTTGCACCCTGATCTCTTAGTGGTCCACCATCAACTTCTTCTCTCTCTACCTTGCCCCATGTGACCACCACATAATAAGCTAGGGGCACTCATGGAAACTGACTGAGTGCTCCCAGCGCCGTGAATCCGAAGATTCATCAGGTCGAACAACTGCCACAACTTTTTTAGGACGAGCTTGTTCATTCATGAGGGGCGGCGTATGTTGGGGTTTTATTCTTGGGCGGCGCAATCGTAGTTTAAAATTTTAAACTCACGAATAAATTATTCAATATCCAATATTAATAATCTATTCATATTTCAGCTAAACAAATTTATTCGATATCAAATAATGACATAAATAATATAGAAAGACCGTGAAACTTTTACGAAAATATTTTTCCACAAAATAGCATAAAAAGCGTTTCCGACCGAACCGACCGACCAATGTACATGGGGGCTGCCCAGGTCGGCCTTAAAAATATTTGGACAGTTCTTTGGGCTGCCCGAACAGTGACCAACTCACTGTTTGGACAATCGTTACCTGGTATCACCGTTTTTCGACGTTTTCACATATTTTCACTCCGAAACAATTTCCGGTAATTATTTTTATTGGGCAATTAAAATAAACAAATTTATTCTAATAACTCAATAAATAAAAACTGAATTTTTAATCCAAAAATGAGATTTATCACTAATTACCGTGAGACAATAATACTTTACATTTTGATTATTTTAGTCCTAATTTGTCAAATTAAAATACAAGTGATTTCAAATCGTTACTATAATGATTTATATATGTCTTATACACGAAAATATAAATTGCATCTCAAAACCCAAAATTTTTTCACATTGGCAATTGTGCCCAATAATTTCCAGATTTTACATTTTGGTCCAAATTTGTTCAAAATAATATTAGATGATATCCAATCAACACCAAATTAAATGTACATCATATATACATCATTATACAACACATATATGAAAAGTCCCAATTTTACTATAGGTTAAGAACCCTAATTTCTCAAATTATTCCAATTAACTAAATTAACCAAAATTAACCAAATTCAACACTTCAATTTAATCTCTACAACACCAAACAAGTCTCACCACTTTGAAACAACTCAAGAACAATTCTAGGTCATCAATGAGTGGTCTAACAACTCTAGAATGGCAACAAGATCATCAAATGATCAAAGGAAATCTTATACATCATTTATAAGATTAATATATTATTTAGCCCGAATAAATAAATTAAATAGTAAAATCTAATTTCACTATTATATTCATTTTGCCGATTAATTCCAAATTAATCGCATTCTCTCTTCTCGACGAATTTAATCCCAGATAAATTCTCAACGTAATTAATCCCAGAATAATTCTTTCTCTGATAATTAATCCCAGATTAATTCTTACCGTAATTAATCCCAGATTAATTCTTACCGTAATTAATCCCAGATTAATTTTTCTCTCTCATAATTAATCCTAGATTAATTCTATTCGAGTCAAATGTCATCGGTGAATCTTCAGGAAGCAACCCAAGAGATTCCTGGATATGTTGGCAGTAAATTCGTTCATCGAACTATCCGAACATGTGCGTACCTGGTACCACATTCTTACCGATTTACAAGACATGGTTGGCTTCTAGCAAAGCATCATGCCTACCCAATTCTCCAGAAATATTCTTTAAAGGAATATATAATCTTTATCAGGCGTGGTATACTAAGTATTGCGTATTACGATCCAATATCGGATGTCACATGCTAGGCCTAGGGCTGGAATTGTGTCTGCCCCGTACCAAGCGTATATCGGATCACTGGTAACTAGTCTCTATAATCTGATAATCATGACCTAGACATATTATTACGACTTATAGTCATTTTATCGGTTAGGAAACTTGCAATAGTGATCCCAGTCACTTCAAGTTCTCCATCTCCATAGTTTAAGACAGCATCCTTAGATCTCTAAGATACTAAGTATGTTCTTAACATCAATCCAGTGACTATCACTTAGATTGGCCTGATTGTGACTCTATATGCTCAAAGCATATGAGACACTAGGTCGCGTACATTTTTCAATGTACGAGTTCTCGGAGAGTTTTCTCGAAAGCCAAGCTTTCACCGATTGTTATTATGGGAATATCATTTCCAAGAAATGACATATTATCATTATTTATAGGACAACCACTGTCAGTGCGCTCCCACTAACCCTCTTATATACACAAGAATCATTTTCGTTTTGAATTAAATCATAAACAATTATGATTACATCAAAATGATAATTCCAAGAACCTATGTTTGCTTCAATCCAAACATGGATCGAATAACCTGCAAACCTTGTTTGCTAGTTATGTTACGACAAAACCGACAGGATGTTGTAAACATCCTCCAAAAGGTTTCCTTTTCAGGATAGCAATTTTCCTGTTAAGCTGTCATATGTCACTAATGAAACATGCAACATTAGCAATCATTATCCAAATGGATTCAACAGTGGCAACAGATAAAAGGTTGAATCGTAACCAACACAATGTTGATAACGATATTTTTTCGCTAAAAGCCTAGCTTAGAACGTTGGTATGTTGCCTTCCATGTATGTATTCCTTGAAGACTAGTAAAGTACCAGTAGGCACAATGCCTTGCGGTACATCAACTAGTGTCTAAACTAAGTTGATATACATGGAATCCATTTCGGACTTATGACACTTTGTCATAATAGGGAGTCGATACCTTGTATCACTTCCTCATACGTAGTTAGTTGGTATTCCTCAAAAGATTAACATCTTTATGAGGTGAGATCAGAAACCCATACCCCAGGTTGTTTTCTGAATCTCTCCGATCTACGCGGTTCTTGTGTATTCGAAGATTATTGGTAATAGTTTCATCCTTGATAAACTATTTATGTTCCATTAAGATTCGGTGCCTGGAATAGTATTACTCCGATTTTCATCGAGTTTTACTATCCTCCCATTTACCACTGCATATCGATATTCCTCTTAGGAAAAACCGCATGGTGAGCAACAATCTAATTGTTCTCTTGTGAGTTGTATTTATGGTATCCCTGGGATAACCTACAATTGGCACTTATCCAATTTGGGTTTTAGTTTGGTATCATCCAAACATATGCCCAGCATTCCCAAATTATCAGGAATGAGAAACCCGGTTTCTTTCCCATTCATATCTAATATGATATCTGTCAAACAGATTTTTATGGAACCTTATTCAAAATAAGTTCTTGCACTGTTAATGCTTATCCGTTGAAGGAAATGGTAGCTCAGAGCGACTCATGATTAACCTCATCATGTCCAACAAAATTCGGTTACTCAGTTCGGACACACCGTCAAAACGACGTGTTCCGGGAGGAGTCCTCATTGAAAGAATACTATACTCTTTCAAGTATTTTAGAAACTTATTGCTTAAGTATTTCCATTACGGTCTTACCGTGACGGTTTAATACCTTAGCTGATCTGTTTGTCTATTTCGTGTCGAAACTATAAAAGTTTGCGATTTGTGTTCTTCAAAAGAAACACATAACCATAACGAGATGCCACATCCGTAAAGGTCACGAAATATTCATATCCATATCTAGCCTAGCTAGACATGGGCCCACTTGTTTCACTATGAACTAGGGCTAACAGATCGGTGGCATTTGCACTTTTACCAAGTAAAGGTGTTATAGGCACTTTGCCCAATAAACTAGATTCGTAGACTTCATTTGAATAAAATCAAATCAGTCCTGGTACCCACTCTTCGAAAGTGTGGATATACGATTCTTGTTTAAATGTGTCCCAGACAACAATGCCACAATTAGTTTCTTCTGATCAAATCAATTTGAGCTATTCGTTTGTCATGTTTTAAGTTTGAGATTTATTTATATTCAAAATATAAATTCTGTTATTCACATCTAATGTGTTTATCTCAATATCATCTTTATAAAATAAAATACTTTAGTGTTCTAGAATATAAAGGTTCACCCGCAGCGGGTTATACACTGATATAGAGATAATGTCTCTAGTCAAACTAGTTACATTATAACAGTTTCCAAATTTAGGTACACACCCGAGGGTAGTTCCTAAAATTAGGTTTCTGCGGTTAAAACAGCGACTTTCGTCCCGTTTCTGATTCCCAGATAAATCTCTATTGAAGTCAGTATCCTGTTCAAAACAGATTCTAAACATCAATACAAAATTATGTACCACACTCAATATTTAAAATCCAATTTTAATACTAGTAATGAACATAATTATGACAAACATATTTGAAGTCAGAGCCTTGCTCGTTCTTCAAATCCTTCATGTCTGCTTTGTCCAAACGGCAGTCACGCTTCCGCGATCCTGTTTTCCATAATTAGGCAGACATTATGGGATATGTCATTTATCTTCCCAGAAGATTATAATGATTTTGCCTTTGCCCATTTTCCACATTCCAGAAGCCTTTGGCCAAGCCTTGGCCTTCTAGAATATCGAAGTAAGGTGCGCCTTGCGCTACTTGCCTAATTGCAAAGTTTGACTTTATCTCCTTGACAATAGCCATTAACTCTCCAAGAGTTTACTATAGCAATATTAGTACTTCTAAAATCTAAGTACAGATTTATGAAGATCCTTCAATTTCTTTATCATACTTTAAGGATCTAACCCTTAGTTCTGACAAAGAAATTAAGGAGTCGACTGCGACAAGCTTGATGGATTAAGCACTTAAGTTATCATTACATAAATCTTCCAAAGATTATGCTCTAGTATTTGCTTAACTTCGGGCTTAGGCCTAATATGTTATTTTATCAAATAAAGTAACTTATTATTTTCCAAGACCATCCTGAAATATTATTCCCAATTTGAAAATTAAACCATTTAAATACATTTTCCCTAGGATTATGTTTTAAATGTCAATCTTTCAATTATATATTGATTCTAATAGTCCAACTATTTAATCAACGATTTAGGTACTATTTATTATAATTATTATTATAGTCCAACTATTTAATCAACTATAATTTTAATTTGTTTGAATATAGTCCAACTATTAATTAAAACAACAATTTAAATATTAGTCCAACTAACATTTAATTTATTTGACGAATGATATTTGATTTGAGCGCTTACAACAAGTAATTAAACGAATATTGCAAATTCAATTCTTGCCTCCCACTATTTTTCGGCGAGCCTCTAACCCTCTGTCGAGTACTCGGGAAACCGTGTTTCCTAGTGGGCTAGGATCCCGTTAAATATCTCACAATCTTGACTTTGGCCAACAAATTGTATGATAATTAACTAGGTAGATCTCTAAGATCGATTGGATCCAATCCAATTCCTAGATCCAGTAGGGGGACATCCAAGTCCGAAACATATATCTTATATATGCCAATATATTGCCTAACCTTTTTCCTCTGAATCAACTAAGCCTTGGCTTTGGCACAACAAACTTAGTGATCCCAGTTAAGCGCGACCCATTGACCATGGAAAGCTTCGTAATCAATGTCGATGGACAAGAAGTGGTCTTGACTTTGGCCAACAAACCACAACTTGGACAAGACACCAATATGGAACAAAGCTCTCGTGATTCAAATACATCTTCGACGGACAAAGGCCTTGACTTTGGCCAACAAGCCAATGCCAGTCTCGGATCTTGAGTAAGAATCACTCAATGGAAGGAAAAACCCTTAATATTTAGCGAGGGTTTTTCGAGTGCAAATTGGCAACCAATTTATTATCTTTGTTAAGGTCTCATCATCATACACCCTTAAACATGCATTCTAAACACATAATAAAGCGCGTATAATAAAATAATAATGATATGCGGATGGATACTTTACACAATGATCCTAGATCAAATGTCTCCCTTTAGCACATGTATTACTTCTACCCGTTACACTACACTTCTAAAGAAACCTCATTACATTGAGGGGAATAGGTGAGAAGAGACTACAAAGAATAAAGAGGTAATAAGGCTGGACACGCAGGTCCAATTAATAAATTCCAAATTTATTACAACAATTTCTAAAATTGCCCCACCCATCTAATATTCATCTGATATACATTATTCATGCATCGCAACCATGTATTCACACAAGCATGTTATCAATCAATCTAATCAAATTAATTAATCTGATAATTAGTGACCATCCAATGTTCAAACAACGATTTGATTTTGCTCGAGTCAAACTCGTTTTGCGAATAAGTACTCAAAGTACGAATTCTTGAATTAAATTAAACTACAAAATTAAATCCAATTCAATTTGTATTTAATACTAATTCGCTATTTAATTCCAAATTAAATACTACAATTTATAATAAACCTTTTACGATTTAAATTCCAAATTTAATCGTTACGGGTCTCAAAGCCCGATTAACGTCCAACGTTAATTTAATTAAAGTCCAATGGGCTTTTAATTAATTTCTTTAAGGCGTGGACTTTTGGTCAACTCGGGTCGAACCCAATAACCAAAGTCCAATCCGGGAGTTACCCCATAAGCCCAGAAATCAATTTAGGCCCATTAGGCCCAATTAAACTTTAAAGGTCCATTAGTCGCATTTGGGCTTATGGAAGCGGTTTTGGGCCCAATTGGATCCAACCAATTAGCCTAAACTCAACTTAGTACAACCAAGCCCAATAAGCCCATTTACAACTTTAAGGCCCAATATAATTAAATTACAAAATCCAATTTTAAAATTTAATTACCAAAGTGTATAGCATTATTAATCACCCAAATCAACATTTCCAAAATATCAAATTAGCCTAATTAATCATGCTTATCATCAACAAAACATGTCCAACATATTTCATCAAAAAATCAAACCCAAACATGTTATATCATTATCGGCAATCATAGGGAATTTTAAATCGATTTCGATTTCAATCCAATTGAATCCACAATCAATATTAAATCATCATTCCCAATTGATTCAAGTCATCTAATGATCAAAATCAAAAAATTCCAAGACATAGGGCACATTGACATTCTCGGCCAAGCAAGAAATTTTGGGGAAAAATGTTCCAAACAATTTTTCAACAAATTGATCCAATCAATCCTCAATTAAAACACATTTAAACATATTCATTCATCCAATTTCATAAATCATACTCAAACACATTTTTGCCCAAATTTTAAGCCCTAAAATATTTTCATGCTTAACCTTGCTCTGATACCATTGTTGGAAAAAAATAAGCATTCCAAGATCATTTCAAGCATTGAAAATAAGTGCGAATACAATGAGGGAGTTGCGGAATACTCACATCGATCGGTTGAGCGACGCGCGAGGCAACAAAAATTATTTTCTACCTCCATGGACTGCTCGGCAGTGGCAGTGAAACAACTCACTATTTTTGGCCATTGTTGCTCCTTGAACAAGCTCCAAGCTTCATCAAACGATTCCCGGCTCATGAGTGGACTTCCCTATCACTTTCGCATATCTCTCGGAGTGCTAGCTCTCTTGATTTTTGCCACAAAAACCAAACACTTTGCTTCCCTATCTCCTCTTGGTTCTCGGCAGTTCACTGCCAACCCAGAAGAAAGAATGCCCTCCATGGGCGTGAGAGAGAAGTGGAGAAGAAGAGAGAGATGGTTGTGTATTTGGTTTATTTGTTTTCTAAAAACATATACCAAAAATTTGAAAATCAAATACCAAATAATAAAATATTGTATATTTCTTTCAAACATCACAATTGATTGTTAAACACTCTTCCATCAACCCATCACTCATGAATAGTGACTGGTGTCAATCACTCAAAGTGAAAGACATCCATCACATGATTGACGACTGATGTGACGCTAGATGTGACTAGCTATTTGACGCTTGATTTGACTTGCGTGCCACACTCGAATTCGAAATGCGAATGTGCTCGCAAACAATCCCGGGCTCGGGTTCGCTAATTCCAAATTAACGAATTTTCCATTGCGACGTAATTAAATGATTATGCCTAGCGAAATCACTATTCACGTCGCCCGAATTAAAATCTAATTTTAATTCCGCGTCAAAATCCAATTTCGTTTAATATATCGAATATATTAATTTGCCGATTAATTCCAAATTAATCGTTATCTCTCTTTAATTGATATTTTATCCCAGATAAAATATCTCCGCAATTAATCCCAGATTAATTTTCTCTCTCACATTATTAATCCCGGATTAATTAAAAGTGCGAGTCATACGTCATCGGTGAATCTTTGGGAAGCGACCCATGAGATCCCCAGATATGTTGGCAGTAAATTCGGTCGTCGGACTATCCGAACACGTAAGTACCTAGTACTACGTTTATACCGATTTACAAGACAAGGTTGGCTTCTAGCAAAGCGCCATGCCTACCCAATTCTCCAGAAATATCCTTACAGGAATAAGGATCTATATCAGGCGTAGTATACGTAGTATTGTGTATTTCGATCCAGCATCGGATGATCACATGCAAGGCCTGGGGCTGGTACAGTGTCTGCCCCGTACGAAGCATATATCGGATCACGAGCAACTAGTCTCTTTAATATCGGATAATCATGACCAAGTCATATTATTCCGACGGTTACAATCTTTTTAGAGAACCAGTTCTGTATCCCTGTGCGATCATAATCTCCATATGACTGGAGTGATACTTCCGTCTTGACATCACACCAAACACACTACGATTCTCGATATACCCAGAAGAGGCATACACAGAAACCGGTTAAAGCCCTGGACGACCAAAACCAAAGTATAATGATTGTCGCAAGTATTAGCGGTGCAAGTCTCAGGTTAAGACCAAATACACCTGCTCTGATTTCGAACTTCCATAGACACATAGTCATACTACCAATGGAATTACGAGGGGGTCTATCCAGAACGAAGCTGTTTCCCGTACCATCGGTAAAACACAACCTCCTATTACACTTGCATGAGTATCATATACCCAAATATATGAGAACTATGCCGTTGTGCCCTCACAACGCGCACAAGTGTAATACTAGTCTTTTACGTATTTATCGATGTCCAATCTCGATAATACTATGACTAGGGATATCCTTCGTGGACTGATACTGTCTCATATCATTCTCAATCCAGGAACAAATCATAGGGACCTCCTATCATTTATATATCTTGGTGATCTAATCACAAATGATAAGAGTGCAATCTCCTTTTTCACATAGTTAATTTGTACAACAACACCATGATATGTACAAATAGTGACGCTATGGGTCATAATTGTCCAACATTAATGACATTTTCAACTTAGTCAACAATTACACCTTGGTCATTAAAACAAATATCATAACTTTAAGATATTTATATTTTAATTAATTTAATCATTTAACAATTAATTAATTAATTAATTAATTAATTAAATACAAATATATTAAATATATGTATTATATTTACAATAAATATCAAATACATATATATATTTATAATATTAGTCAAATATCTCAATTTGACAATTAATTAATGTGTATTTGAATTAATCTAATATTAAATACAAATACACAAAAATTAAGAAAATGAATATTGGGTCCCTACACATGTATTTTTCGTTTAACCTTTAAACGACTTTATAAATAATCAATATTATTTATAAATGTTGCCCTAGTGCTCTACGAGTATATTTCATTAGTGAGACTCTAGATTCAGGCATATCCGTCACGAAATCCAATTTCGTGTCCACAATTTATCCACCCGTAAATTATGACGATCACAGATAACTTGCTGAATCATACAGGTCGAGGTCATGGCAAATGTATAATTCCTCCGTCACCGGTATCCGGATAAATCCCAGAGATATAGATGTAAACGTCAAATCTCTATAGGGATTATCCAGTCGACTATTCTATTAGCAATCTCAAAAAGAACATTTAGAACTAACCTCTAAATTGTACCACGGGCCCATGGTTTATCTGATTGCTAATCATAAGGACTACCTATGCTTTGATACACAGA
The DNA here is from genome assembly GCA_019454045.1 of Zanthoxylum bungeanum. Classification (NCBI taxonomy): domain Eukaryota; kingdom Viridiplantae; phylum Streptophyta; class Magnoliopsida; order Sapindales; family Rutaceae; genus Zanthoxylum; species Zanthoxylum bungeanum. The sequence continues at coordinate 222,059 of SKCR01025313.1, forward strand.
ACTGACGGATCTTATCTCGATACACACAGGACACCCTGAGGATCTATCTACACCCAACGAACAAGCGGAGGTCTGATCTTAATAGATAGGTGACGTGACAGCCATCTAAGTGTAGAAGATGTCTTATGTGCCAACAGTGGCATCTCAAGTCTAAGAATCACAAGTGCTACTCAACCCGATAAGATTCTTATTGATGTTGGTGTACCATCCATTAAAAATTTCGGTGAGTCGTTCAGTGTTTATCCGCTATAAACACCTACACGTCTATACTAGTCTCCAAGACTTATGGTTCATTGAGAAACCATTGGAATCATATATTCCAGTATACGACATGTACCGGTCTCAACGGGTATACTATACTGACCAGATAGTGTAAACCTTGACCAGGAACTGTTTGAGAATGACAACATCATGATACTACTCAATGTCAGTTGCGACGCTTTTGCAACAGCACCATGACTAGTCATTCTAAGGTCATTACGTCTTTACCATATTAAAAGAAACATTATATTATAGAAACTGCATATATTATATAATAACATTTTACAGAAATATTCATACAGAAATACAACCGGGAATTGGCGCTCTGAGCACCAACCCCAACATTATCCTCCCAGTATATAGGAAGTTTCACCTAAGTCTTTCATGGAGAAGTTCTTGTAAAGGTAGGCTTTCATACTTTGCATCAATCCTATATCATTCCCAATGATAAGGATGTCGTCAGCATATCAAATAAGGAATACTATCATGCTCCCACTAATTTTCTTATAAACAAATGGTTCTTATTTTGGACAATTATGACCCATAACGTCACTATTTGTAAAAGACATTGTGGTTTTTGTACAAATTAACTATGTGACAATGTAAATTGCTATTTTATCATTTTGTAATTAGATTACTTGAATATATATAAATGATAAAAGTCCTTATGATTAGTTCCAGATTAATAAGATATGAGACATTATCAATCCACGAAGGTTTAATAATTAAATATCCCTAGTCGTAGTATTATCGAGACTGGACATCGATAATGCAGAATAGACTAGTATTGCACTTGTGTGTGTTATGGAAGCGTAACAACATATTTATCATATATTAAGTATTGGATACTTATGCAAGTGTGATATGAGGTTGTGTTTACCGATGGTACGGGAACAGCTTCGCTCTAGATAGACCCCGCGGAATCTCATTGGTAGTATGACTATGTGTCTATGGGAATCCGCATCAGGGTAGGTGTATTCGGTCTTAACCTGAGACTTGCATCGCTAGTACTTGCGACAATCAATACGCTTTGGTTTTGGTCGTCCAGGACTTTAACAGGTTCTTTGTATGCCTATTCTGGGTTTATTGAGAATCGTAGTGTATTGGGTGTGAAGTCAAGACGGAAGTATCACTTCAGTCATATGGAGATGATGATCACGCATGGATACAAAACTGGTTCTCTATTATGTTGCAACTATCGGGATAATATGACAAGGTCATGATTATCCGATTATAGAGACTAGTTGCTTGTGATCCGATATATGCTTCGTACGGGGCAGACACTATTCCAGCCCCAGGGCTTGCATGTGACATCAGATACTGGATCGCAATACACAATACTACGTATACAACTCTTGTTATAGATTATATATTCCTTATGGAATATTTCTGGAGAATTGGGTAGGCACGTCGCTTTGCTAGAAGCCAACCATGTCTTGTATATCGGTAGGAACGTGGTACCGGGTACGCACGTGTTCGGATAGTCCGATGACCGGATTTACTGCCAACATATCCAGGGATCTCATGGATCGCTTCTCGAAGATTCACCGATGACGTATGACTCGAACAAAATTAATCTGGGATTAATTATGAGAGAGTGAAAATTAATCTAGGATTAATTACGGTGAGAATTTATCTGGGATAAAATTCAAATAGAAGAGAGAGAACGATTAATTTGGAATTAATCGATTAAAGTTATATATTTGATATATTAAATGAAATTAGATTTCATAGTGGAATTAAAATTGGATTTTAATTCGGGCGAACGAATTAATTTAGAATTAATTCGTAAGCGATTTTAATATTTAATTAATGTCGCAACGGAAAATTCGTTAATTTGGAATTAACGAACCCGAGCCCGAGCGAAGTTTCGCATTAATATTGTTCGACGTAAATTTGGAATTTACAAGTGGTGGGACCCACTTGACTTACATCACACTTGTGACTAGTGATGGAAGTTGTTGTTGGAAGAGTGTAAAACTTGCTTTACTTGTTTCTCACTCAAGGCAATCTCAACACACTTTGTAATTGTTTATTCATTTTTGTTGAATGACTAATACCAAATCTTGGATTTGGTATATCATGATTTGAGTTTTGGAAATCAAATACACTTAACACAAAAATTTAAAACACTTCTCTCTCTCCCAAGGCCAAATGTCGTGAGCCTCTCCCTCTTGGTTTGGAATTTGTTTTTCAAATTTCTTCTTTGCTAGCACATCAAAGAGTCTTCAAAGGTGTTAGGGAAAATTTTCCCATTGAGTTTGGAATTCAAGAATCAAGCTTGGATCTCAACATACAAATCAAGGAGGGCTTGGAGCAACTTCAAAGGAGGCAATTTTTGTTCTCAACACATCCAACAAACCGATCAAAGTGAGTATAATTTCCGCTAGATTTCTTTGAGTATTCACACATGTTTTATGCTTAAATGATCTTGGGATTGACCTTAGAAACCCAACAATGGTATCAGAGCTTATTTAAGCATGAAATTGAATTAGGGTTCATAATCTTGAATTTGGGTGTTTTTGCTTGGAGCATGATTTTATCAAATTGATTGTTTGAGTATGCTTAGATTATGATAACTTAGAGTTATGCATCATTAATTTTATGAAAAAAAATTGATTAGATAATTTTCCCAAAAATTTTGGCTTGGCCGAATATAAATGAACCCTAAACTCATGGTGATTTTGATTTTTAAGACCATTGGATATGTTTAAAATGTTTGGATATATTGATTTGTGATTTAATTGGATTGGAATCAAAATTACTGAAAAAAATATCCATATTACCGTGAGCATCAAGAAGCATGTTAGAGTTGATTTTGATTCAATAATGTTGGACATGTATTGAAAATAATAAAGCATGATTAATTATGTAAATTGGTATTTTGAAAATGTTAATTTAAATAATTAATTATGGCTATACACTTGAATTAAATAAATTGTGATATTTGGAATATTAGAATTTAATTAATTAGGCTTAAGTTGGAATTGGGCTAAAATTGTTATATTTGGGCCTTATGGGCTTGGTTGGGCCAAGTTGGTTTAGGACAATTGGATTGGATCCAAATTGGGTCTAAAACCATACCATTAAGTCCAAATATAATAAATGGGCCTTTAAATAATTAATTGGGCCTAATGGGCCAAAATTAATTTTATGGCAAATGGTGATTCCTTATTGGGCTTTGGTTGCCAAAGTCCATACCTTAAGAAATTAATTGAAAGCCCATTGGACTTTAATTAATTGACATTGGATTTTAATTGGGCTTTGAGACCCATTAAGATTAGATTTAGAATCTAAATCGTAAAGGCACATTAAAAATGTAATTATTTAATTTGGAATTAAATAAAGAATTAGTATTGAATACAAATTAAATTGGATTTAAAATTGTAGTTCAATATAATTAGATAATACGCACTTTGAGTACTTATTCTCAAATGAGTTGGACTCGCGCAAATCAAATCGTTGTTTGAACATTGGATGATCACTTAATTCAAAGATTAATTAATTGGATTAGATTGATTGAATAACATGCTTTGTGTGAATACATGGATGTATTGTATGAATAATGTATATCATATGGATATTAGATGGGTGAGGGCAATTTTGGAAATTGTTGTAATAAATTTAGAATTTATTAAATTGGACCTGCGAGTCCAGCCTTTATCTCTCGATTCTTTTTAATTCTCTTCTCACCAATTACCCTCAATGTAATGAGGTTTAATTATTGTATTATGTAATTTGGTAGAAGTTAGAATAGTGCTAGCCGGGGAGAGGAAATGGAGTGATTTGTTCTAGGAACAATTTGTGAGATATTCATCCGCATATCTTTATTAATTTATTTATCGCGCCTTATTATGCTTTTAGAATGCATGCTTAAGGGTGTATGATGAGACCTAATCAAAGATTATAAATTGGTTACCAATTTACGAGAAAAACCCTTAATCAAATATTAAGCGTTTTCCTTCCATTAAATGGTTCTTTCTCAAGATCCAAGATTGTCATTGGTTGGTTGGCCAAAGTCAAGATCAATGTCCATCGCGGATGTGTTTGAACCATGAAAGCTTTGTTCCATATCGCATGTCTTGGGCAAGTTGTGATTTGTTGGCCAAAGTCAAGGTCACTTCTTGTTCATCGACATGGATTACGAAGTTTTCCAAGGTCAATGGGTCCCGCTTAACTGGAATCATTAAGCTTGTTGAGCCAAAGCCAATGCTTAGTTGATTCAGAGGAAAAGGTTAGGAAAATATATTGGAAATACTGGCATATAAATTGTATATATGTTTCGGACTTGGAGGTCCACCTACCGGATCTAGGACTAGATGAGATCCAATTGATCTTAGAGATCTACCTAGTTAAATATCATACAGCTTGTTGGCCAAAGTCAAGGTTGTGTGTTATTTAACGGGATCCTAGCCCACTAGGAAACTAGGTTTCCCGAGAACTCAATAGAGGGTTAGATGCTCACCGAAAAATAGTGGGATGCTAGTATTGAATTTGCAATTTCGTTCAAATACTTGCCAATACGCGCTTTCAAATTATTTCGTCATTTTAAATATTTATTAGTTGGACTAATATTCTATTATTTTTTCTTATAACTTGGACTGTACCCAAAAATCGTTAATTGAATAGTTAGACTATTGCAATTAAGATGGCTGGAAAGATCGGGGTTAGAGACATTATCATGGGCGAAAATGTCTTTAATGGTGCGAACTTTCCTGATTGGGATATGAACCTCAGGATTGTCCCGGGGGCTTAGAGGATGCTCTATACGATAGAGATACCTCTCGGGCCTAAGCCTGGAAATGAGCAGCCGCTTGAGCTTGAGCTTTGGAAGACTCATAGCGATGACAACTCAACTGCTCTATCCGTCATGCTCGCTGCGATGACCCCTCAATTTCGTCACCAAAATAAAGGAATTGGATCAATATACTATGATGGCAAAATTGAAGGACCTTCATCGATCTAACCTTAGATCACAAAGGTATGAATTGCAGAAGAAGCTCTTTCGCTCTCGAATGTCAGAGGGTATATCTGTCGAGCACCATGTGTCGCAGATGATTGCTGACATTGAACAGTTGGGTCAGCTAGGCATAACGTTTGAGGCTGAGACTTCTATAAATTTGATCTTGCAGTCTCTTCCTGACAGCTGGAGCGGGTTCATCATAAACTACAATATGATGAACCAATACCATATTCTTAGAGAGCTGATGGCAATGTTGCGTGAAGTAGAAAAAGAGCTATTGAAGGGCAAAAAGTGCGAGGCGCACTTCGCTTCAACATCTCAGTCTCCCAAGGCTTTGCCGAAGGCTACTGGAGGTGTAAAGAAGAAGAAGAAGAAGGGCAAGGCCAAATCGTCAAAGTCTTCTGGGAAGGCAAATGACAAATCCCAAGATGTATGCCTGCAGTGTGGCAAACGGGGTCACTGGAAGCGTGACTGCCGTAAGTACAAGGCGCACATGAAGGAAATCAAAGCGGGCAAGGCACCGGTTTCATGTATATTTGTTATAGAAATAAACATGTCTATTTCTAGTTTTAAAAATTGGATTTTTGATTCTGGTTGTGGTACTCATATATGTACTGATGTGTAGGATCTGCAGATTAGCATGAGACTAGCCTCAAGAGAGATAGACCTCCGAGTTGGAAATGGGACAAGAGTCGATGTTTTGGCTGTTAGGACTTATATTTTGGAACTGCCCTCGAGGCATGTACTAAACTTATCAGACTGTTATTTTGTACCTAGTTTGAGTAGGAATATTATATATGTATCTTTATTAGCCCAATGTGGGTTTACTTTTATTTTTAGAAACACTGGGTGTTTTATGTATAAAAATGATATGGAGATATGCAGTGCTGATGTGAATAATGGTCTTTATATTTTGAATATAAATCAATCTCAAACAATTAATGTAACAAACAAAAGGCTTAAACTAAGTAACAAAGATGAAACTTATATGTGGCATTGTTATCTGGGACACATTAACAAGAATCGCATATCCACACTTTCGAAGAGTGGGTACTTGGATGGATTTGATCCAAATTCATATGACGTCTGTGAATCTTGTTTATTAGGCAAAATGCATAAAACACCTTTTAGCGTAAAGATGCACGTGCCACCGAACTGTTAGCCCTCGTTCATAGTGACGTATGTGGGCCCATGTCTAGCCAGGCTAGAGGTTGATATGAATACTTCGTAACCTTTACGGATGATGCATCGCGTTATGGTTATGTGTATCTTATGAGACACAAGTCAGAAATCTTTGCAAAATTCAAAGAGTTTCGACACGAAGTAGAAAAATAGACTGGCAAAAGTATTAAAACATTATGGTCCGACCGTGGTGGAGAATACTTGAGCAATGAGTTTCTCGATTACTTGAAAGAGTATGGTATTCTTTCATAGTGGACTCCTTCCGGAACACCGTAATTAAACGGTGTGTCCGAACGGAGAAACCGAACTTTGTTAGACATGGTAAGGTCGATGATGAGTCGCACAGAGCTACCTATTTCCTTCTGGGGATATGCATTGAACAATGCAATACTTATTTTGAATAAGGTTCCGTCAAAGTCTGTTCAACAGACTCCGTATGAAATATGGACAGGAAAGAAACCGAGTTTCTCATTCCTGAAGATTTGGGGTTGCTGGGCATACGTTAAACGTTTGGATGGTACCAAACTTGAACCCAAATCGGATAAGTGTCTATTTGTAGGTTATCATAGTGAAACCAAATGATATTACTTCTACAACCCATAAGAGAACAATGTATTTGTTTCTCTACATGCGGTTTTCCTTGAGAAGGAATTCCTAAATGCAGTGGTAAGTGGGAGGAAAGTAGAACTCGATGAAAATCAGAGTGATACTGTTCTTGACACTGATTCCTTAAAGGAACATGAACAGTTCATCAGGGATTAGACTGTACCACAATCTTCGAATACACAAGAACCGCGTAGGTCGGAGAGAGTCAGAAAACAACCTGAGAGGTATGGGTTTCTGATCTCACCTTATGTGGATATTAATCTTATTGAGGAAGACGAACCGGCTACGTATGAGGAAGCGATACAAGGTATCGACTCCAGTTTATGGCAAGATGCCATGAAATCCGAAATGGATTCCATGTACACCAATCAAGTTTAGACACTGGTTGATGCACCGGAAGGTGTAAAGCCAATTGGTTGCAAATGGGTCTTCAAGAAGAAGACCGACATGGTTGGCAACATACAACGTACAAAGCTAGGCTTGTAGCGAAAGGGTATCGTCAACGACATGGTGTCGATTACGATGAAACTTTTTCACCTACTGCCATGATTAAATCCATTCGGATAATGCTTGCTATTGCTGTATATTTCGATTACGAGATATGGCAGATGGACGTTAAAACCGCTTTCCTTAATGGAAACCTTTTGGAGGATGTTTATATGCAACAGCCTGACGATTTTGTCATACCAAAACATGCAGACAAGGTTTGCAAGTTAAATCGATCCATTTATGGATTGAAGCAAACATCTCGTTCTTGGAACCAACATTTTGATGAGATTATAAAAGAATATGATTTCGTTCAAAACGAGGATGATCTTTGTGTATATAAGAAGGTTAGTGGGAGCGCACTGACATTCATTGTCCTTTACGTTGATGATGTATTGCTTATGGTAATGACATTCCCATGCTACAATCGGTGAAAGCTTGGCTTTCATTAAAATTCTCCATGAAAGATCTGAGAGAAGCAGCCTTTATTCTGGGAATAAAGATCTACCGGGATAGATCAAGAAAGCTGCTTGGACTCTCCCAGAGCACGTACATTGACAAAGTGTTGAAGAGATTCAACATGGAACAGTCTAAGAGGGGACTGTTGCCAGTGTCATATGGTGTCACTCTATCTAAGGACATGTGTCCTAAAACTCAAGATGAGAGAGACAACATGAGTCAGATTCCATTCGCTTCGGCAGTCGGATCGATCATGAATGCCATGATATGTACGCGACCTGATGTCTCGTATGCTTTGAGCATTGTAGTCGCTATGAGGCCGATCCAGGTGATGGTCACTGGGTTGCGGTTAAGAACCTCCTTAAGTATCTTAGACGAACTAGGGATACGTTTTTAATCTATTGAGATGGAGAACTTGAGGTAACTGGGTTTATCGACGCAAGTTTCCAAACCGATAAAGACGACTGTAAGTCACATCTAGGTACATATTTTGTTTGAACAACAAAGTAGTAAGTTGGAAATCTTCCAATCAAGAGATTTTTGCCGATTCAACAACAGAAGCAGAGTATATTGCTGCAGCTAAAGCAGCAAAAGAGGCAATTTGGATCCTTAAATTCCTAATTGGATTAGGAGTAGTTCCGTTAGCAGCTAAGCCCGTTCCATTGTATTGTGACAATAAAGGGGCTATAGTGCAGGCTAAGGAACTGCGGTCTCATCAATGATCCAAGCATATTCTTCGACGTTTCCATCTGATTCGCGAGATCATACATCGTGGTGATGTGAAGACCGAGAAGGTCGCATCAGAGGACAACATTGCAGATCCGCTGACGAAAGCTATTCCTCAGTAAAAGTTTGAGCGACATGTACACAATTAAGGTGTTAGATACTTGAGTGACTGGCTATAGGCCAAGTGGGAGATTGTTGGACAATTATGACCCATAGCGTCACTATTTGTAAACGACATTGTGGTTGTTGTATAAATTAACTATGTGACAATGGAAATTACTATTTTATCATTTTGTAATTAGATTACTTGAATATATATAAATGATAAAAGTCCTTATGATTAGTTCCAGATTAATAAGATATGAGATAGTATCAATCCACGAAGGTTTAATCATTAAATATCCCTAGTCGTAGTATTATCGAGACTAGACATCGATAATGCAGAATAGACTAGTATTGTACTTGTGCGTGTTATGGAAGCGTAACAGCATAGTTCTCATATATTTAAGTATTGGATACTTATGCAAGTGTGATAGGAGGTTGTGTTTACCGATGGTACGGGAACAGCTTCGCTCTAGATAGACCGAGCGGAATCCCATTGGTAGTATGACTATGTATTTATGGGAATCCGCATCAGGGTAGGTGTATTTGGTCTTAACCTGAGACTTGCATCGCTAGTACTTGCGACAACTAATACGCTTTGGTTTTGGTCGTCCGGGACTTTAACAGGTTCTATGTACGCCTCTTCTGGGTTTATTGAGAATCGTAGTGTATTGGGTGTGATGTCAAGATGGAAGTATCACTTCAGTCATATGGAGATGATGATCACGCATGGATACAGAGTTGGTTCTCTATTATGTTGCAACTATCGGGATAATATGACAAGCTCATGATTATCCGATTATAGAGACTAGTTGCTTGTGATCCGATATATTCTTCGTACGGGGCAGACACTATTCCAGCCTCAGGCCTTGCATGTGACATCAGATACTGGATCGCAATACGTAATACTATGTATACTACGCCTGTTATAGATTATATAATCCTTAAAGAATATTTCTGGAGAATTGGGTAGGCACGTTGCTTTGCTAGAAGCCAACCATGTCTTGTAAATCGGTAGGAACGTGGTACCGGGTACGCACGTGTTCGGATAGTCCGACGACCGGATTTACTGCCAACATATCCAGGGATCTCATGGGTCGCTTCCCAAAGATTCACCGATGACGTATGACTCGAACATAATTAATCTGGGATTAATTATGAGAGAGAGAAAATTAATCTAGGATTAATTATAGTGAGAATTTATCTAGGATAAAATTCAAATAGAAGAGAGAGAATGATTAATTTGGAATTAATTGATAAAAGTTATATATTCGATATATTAATTGAAATTAGATTTCATAGCGGAATTAAAATTGGATTTTAATTCGGACGAACGAATTAATTTAGAATTAATTCGTAAGCGATTTTAATATTTAATTAATGTCTCAATGAAAATTTGTTAATTTAGAATTAACGAACCCGAGCCCGAGCGAAGTTTCGCGTTGAGATTGTTCGAAGTAAATTTGTAATTTACAAGTGGTGGGACCCACTTGACTTACATCACACTTATGACTAGTGATGGAAGTTGTTGTTGGAAGAGTGTAAAAATTGCTTTACTTGTTTCTCACTCAAGGCAATCTCAACACACTTTGTAATTGTTTATTCATTTTTGTTGTATGAATAATACCAAATCTTGGATTTGGTATATCATGATTTGAGTTTTGGAAATAAAATACACTTAACACAAAAATTGAAAAACACTTCTCTCTCTCCCAATGCCAAAAGTTGTGAGCCTCTCCCTCTTGGTTTGGAATTTATTTTTCAAATTTCTTCTTTGCTAGCACATCAAAGAGTCTTCAAGGTGTTAAGGAAACTTTTCCCATTGAGTTTGGAATTCAAGAATCAAGCTTGGAGCTCAACATAAAAATCAAGGAGGGCTTCGAGCAACTTCAAATGAGGCAATTTTTGTTCTCAACACATCCAACAAACCGATCAAAGTGAGTATAATTTCCTCTATATTTATTTGAGTATTCACACATATTTTATGCTTAAATGATCTTGGGATTGACCTTAGAAACCCAACATCTTCCTCGTTCTTGATGAATCTATAGAATCTAATATCTCATCAAAACGATAATTCCAGTTTTGGGATGTCTGTTTAAATCTATAAATAGACTTCTAGAGCTTACAAATAAAGTTTGAAGTCTCACTGGATATGAAATCCTTTAATTGTTCCATATATATATATCCTCCTCAAGGAATCCATTTAGGAAAGCGATTTTCACATCCATCTGTCATATCTCATAGTCATGATATGCAAAGATTTTAGCATTGCTAATGGTGAAAAGGTTTCTTCAAAGTCAATCCATGACGTTAAGTGTAACCTTTTGCTACCAGTTGGGCCTTAAAGGTTTCTACATTTCCACTGGGCCCTCGTTTCCTTTTATAAAATCATTTACAACTAATAGGTTTAACTCCTTCAGGAAGTTCAACCAAGTCTCAGACTTGATTGTCATGCATAGAATCCATCTCGAACTTCATGGCTTTTTGCTATTTTCCCGAATCTATATCCAATATCGCATGTTTATACATAGTCAGATTTGTTCCCTCCAAGAGGAGAACTTCAAGGCTTACATCAGATTTTAAAAACAATCACTCATAAGGACTTGATATTTTATTCGACTTATGTAGAATCTGTGTTATAGATCCTTCACTTAATTGGACCTATGGTTCCATCTCAGATTCCTTAATATTGGGATCAAACTCATCGAGTTCAATCATTCTACAATTTCCACTTTCTCTCAAAAATTTATTTTCAAGAAAAGTAACAAAACGAACAACAAAAACATTTCGTTGCTCAGAATCGTAAAATTGATATCCCATGGAATTTTCAGGATATCCAAGGAACCTATATATATATATATATATATATATATATATATATACCCAATGGGTTCTAGTTTATCGTGCTGCATAACTCTAACGTATGCATGAAAACCCCAAATATTTAAATATCTAAGACTTGAATTTCTACCAAACCATATCTGATATGGGGTTGTAGAAACAGCTTTCGATGGAACCCTATTAAATATATGGGCAGCAGTAAGTAAAACGTGACCCCAAAGGTAATATGGAAGATCTGTATAGCTCATCATGGAACGTACCATATCCAATAAAGTATGATTTATTCGCTCAGACACACCATTGTGTTGAGGAGTTCCTGGTGGGCTATATTGGGCGAGAATCTCATTCTCCCTTAAATGACTTCTGAATTCGTCGCTCATAACCACCTCGATCTAATCGAAGGCATTTGATGAATTTACCGGTTTGTTTTTCTATTTTGTTTTGGAATATTTTGAACTTTTCAAATATTTTCGATTTATGTCTCATCAAATAGACATATCCATATATTGACTTATCATCGGTGAAAATCATGAAGTATATTGAATTATCATGAGTAGTATAATTTAATGGACCAAACACATTACTGTGTTTTAGCTCTAATAAATCTTCATCATTGTGTCCAACACCAAAGAAATGAGGCCTTTTTCATTTTCCATTGGATGCATGACTCACAAATTGGATAAGGATCTAAAGTAAGTTCTTTAATCAACTCATCATTAACCAATTTTGATAAATGTCTAACACCTCTGTGGCCCAATTTCATATGTCATAATTCATTATTATTTAATTCAAATCTATTACCTGTATTTTTCTCTACATTAAAGACATCTCGATATGTTTCCAAACCATAGTGACCGTTAGATAAAGAACGTTCACATATCAAATAGTTATTTTTATCATATAAACGTAAAGAATCATATTTAATATTTATTGTATATCACTCTTTATCAAATATCGGTAAAAATATTATTTATATTATAAGATAGGGTACATAATAACAGTCATGTAAATCTAATTTACTTCCATTTAGGATATCGAGAACAACTATTCCTATGGCTTTGACATCCAATTTCTCGCCATTTCCAATTCTAAACTAGATCTCCCCTTTGTTTAGACTTTTTTTAACTCTCAACTACTATTTGCATCTCGACTAATAAGATGTCAATAATAGGAAAAATACAAAGCGTACATGGGGTTCCTACTTTTCCTTTCAGCTTTGGACAATCTTTCTTCTAGTATCTAGACTTCTTGCAGTGTAGACATGCATCACGAGATACATGAGTTATTGCAGTTTGTTTCTTGGAATCTTTCTTCTTATTTCCCATTTTAATCTTCGTAGACTTCCTTGAAGTCTTTGAAGAGCTTACTCCACCATGGAAGTACAAAGTGAGATTCATTTTCTTCTAATCATGTTTCATCGAGCATAACATGTTGTGAAGCTATTCTTATGTGGCTTGCATCAAATGCATCACAAAACCATCATATGTATCAGATAAAAAAAAGATAAAATCAGATTTTGGCCTAGCCTTTTATTTTTCATAATGTCTTGTCGTTCCATATATTTGATTTGGTCAATCATGTTTAAAACATGAATGCTAACCACTCTTTTATCCTTGAGCGTAGCATTGAATAAATCCTTAGACCTCAAATATATATCTATTTCTTGAGTTTCTTCGAACAACTCCTTGAGTGTTCTTATAATTCTCCAAGCATTTGGTATATTTATGTACTAACTAAGCAAATTAGGAACAATTTCGACAGACATTGGATTGAGCATAACATACCTCAATCGTTCTGACTCCAAGTCAAGACAGATGTTCATCTTCTACTGTAAGTAGTTCAAGACTTCTTTCACTTAATTAGAATCCAAAAGTCACACTAATATATTTACTACAATCATCTACAAGATAATAATTAAACACTAGCAGTACATTTTTCATTTTAATGTAAAAACACTAATATGAATATGGTTTTTTAAAATCTATTAGTGCCCCCACTACTTTATGTAATTCTGTAATCTCACTTAACGGAAAAATAGAAATTTGGTAATCAAAATTACATTGCGGGAAGTAGATCTCATGACATTTACTCCAGCCTCACACTAATGACGGTATTGGCCTTCATAAACTCATTAGGTAAACCTTAAAAGTCAATCACATCCATGTGACTCCTTGTTTGATTTTGAACCATTTCAAATCCTCGCACTAATGATGGTTTTGGATTAAGATGTGTTCCAGGTCTATACTTGTCAAAGTGCACTAATGAGCTTCGCAAGTACTGTTGGGTTTCTAAGGTCATCCCAAGATCAATCCAAGCATGAAATAATGTGAATACGTAAAGGAGAATAACGGAAATATACTCACTTTGATCGGATGTAGGACGTGTGTAGAACAAAAATTTCCTTAGAGAAGTGCTCCAATATCTTCTCTTTGAAGTTGATGTGCAAGCTTTGAGAATGGTTTCCCTATCAACAATTTTTCTTGTTGGAGAAGATGACTCTTGGCTTTTTGGCAAAATTGGGAGAGAGAGAAGTGTTTCAATTTTCTAAAATGTTGACTTGTTTTTATTTTCCAAAATCAAAATACATATACCAAAATCCAAAGTTGGTAAAAGTCTATCACCTTTAAAAAATGTGTATAACAAGTTATCATAAAAAAATCTCTACTAACTTCCATCAAATAAAGTTAAGTAAATGATTAATGATGTGACTTGTTATGTGACTTGTGGGCTCCACTTGAATTCAAAATTCGAGTGGGCCCGCAAACACTTCCGGGCTCGGGTTCGTTAATTCCGAATTAACGAATTTTCCGTTGCGACGTAATTAAATCAAATTTAATAAAATAATTATGCCTAGCAAAATTACTATTCACGTCGCTCGTGAATTAATTCTAAATTAATTCGTTTTCCCGAATTAAAATCTTATTTTAATTCCGTTATGAAATCTAATTTCATTTAATATATCAAATATATTATTTTATCAATGAATTCCAAATTAATCGTTCTTTCTCTTCTAATAGCATTTTATCCCAGATAAAATCTCTCCTTAATTAATCATAGATTAATTATGTTTGAATCATACGTCATCGGTGAATCTTCAGGAAGCGACCCATGAGATCCCTGGATATGTTGGCAGTAAATCCGGTCGTCAGACTATCCGAACACGTGCGTACCTCGTACCACGTTTTTACCGATTTATGAGACATGATTGGCTTCTAGCAAAGTGCCGTGATACCCAATTCTCCAGAAATATTCTTAATGGAATATATAATCTTTTTCAGGCGTAGTATGCGTAGTATTGCGTATATCGATCCAGTATCAGATGTCACATGCAAGGCCTGGGGCTGGAATAGTGTCTGCCCCGTACGAAGCATATATCGAATAACAAGCAACTAATCTCTTTAATTGGATAATCATGACCTTGTCTGTATCCCTGCGTGATCATCATCTCCATATGATTGAAGTGATACTTCCGTCTTGACATCACACCCAATACACTACGATTCTCAATAAACCCAGAAGAGGCGTACACATAACCTGTTAAAGTCCCGGACGACCAAAACCAAAGCGTATTGATTGCTGCAAGTACTAGCGATGTAAGTCTCAGGTTAAGACCAAATACACATACCCCGATGCGGATTCCCATAAACACATAGTAATACTACCAATGGGATTCCAAGGGGTCTATCCAGAGCGAAGCTGTTTCCGTACCATCGATAAACACAACCTTCTATTACACTTGCATAAGTATCCAATACTTAAATATATGAGAACTATGATGTTACGCTTCCATAACAGGAACAAGTGCAATACTAGTCTATTCCGTATTATCGATGTCTAGTCTCGATAATACTACAACTAGGGATATTTAATGATTAAACCTTTATGGATTGATATTGTCTCATATCTTATAATCCGGAACTAATCATAAGGACTTTTATCATTTATATATTCAAGTAATCAAATTAAAAAAAATGATAAAATGCAATTTCCATTGTCACATAGTTAATTTGTACAAAAACCACAATGTCTTTTACAAATAGTGACTCTATGGGTCATAATTGTCCAACAATCTCCCACTTGGCCTATAGCCAGTCACTCAAGCATCTAACACTTGAACTATGTACATGTCGCTCAAACTTTTGCTGAGGAATAGCTTTCGTCAGCGGATCTGCAATGTTGTCCTTTGATGCGACCTTCTCGATCTTCACATCGCCATGATGTATGATCTCACTAATCAAATGGAAACGTCGAAGAACATGCTTGGATCGTGGATGAGACCGCGGTTCCTTAGCCTGTACTATAGCCCCGTTATTGTCATAATACAATGGAACGGGCTCAGCTGCTAACGAAACTACTCCTAATCCAATTAAGAATTTACGGATCCAAACTGCCTCTTTTGCTGCTACAGCTGAAGCAATATACTCCGCTTCTGTTGTTGAATTGACAACAGTCTCTTGCTTGGAAGATTTCCAGCTTACTGCTCCATTGTTCAAACAAAATATGTACCCGGATTGCGACTTGCAGTCGTCTTTATCGGTTTGGAAACTTGCATCGGTATACCCGGTTACCTCAAGTTCTCCATCTCCATAGATTAAGAAAGCATCCTTAGTTCGTCTAAGATACTTAAGGATATTCTTAACTGCCATCCAGTAACCATCACCTGGATCGGCCTGTTAGCGACTACAGATGCTCAAAGCATATGAGACATCATGTCACGTATATATCATGGCATACATTATCGATTCGACTGCCGAGGTGAACGGGATCCGACTCATGTTGTCTCTCTCATCTTGAGTTTTAGGACACATGTCCTTAGATAGAGTGACGCCATGTGACACTGGCAACACTCCCCTCTTGGACTGATCTATGTTGAATCTCTTCAACACTTTGTCAACATATGTACTCTTGGAGAGTCCAAGCAGCTTTCTAGATCTATCCCGGTAGATCTTTATTCCTAGAATAAAGGCTGCTTCTCCTAGATCCTTCATGGGAATTTTAATGAAAGCCAAGCTTTCACCGTTTGTAACATGGGAATGTCATTGCCTACAAGCAATACATCATCGATATAAAGGACAATGAATGTTAGTGCGCTCCCACTAAACTTATTATATACACAAGGATCATCCTCGTTTTGAACGAAATCATATTCTTTTATGATCTCATCAAAACGTTGGTTCCAAGAACGCGATGCTTGCTTCAATCCATAAATGGATCAATTTAACTTGCAAACCTTGTCTGCATGTTTAGGTATGACAAAACCGTCAGGCTGTTGCATATAAACATCCTCCAAAAGGTTTCTGTTAAGGAAAGCGGTTTTGACTTCCATCTGCCATATCTCGTAATCGAAATATGCAGCAATAACAAGCATAATCCGAATGGATTTAATCATGGCAACGGGTGAAAAAGTTTCGTCATAATCGACACCATGTCGTCGACGATACCCCTTCTCTACAAGCCTAGCTTTAACGTTTGTATGTTGCCATCCATGCCGGTCTTCTTCTTGAAGACCCATTTGCAACCAATAGGCTTTATGCCTTCGGGTGCATCAACCAGTGTCCAAACTTGGTTGGTGTACATGGAATCCATTTCGGACTTCATGGCTTCTTGCCATAAAGCGGAATCGATATCTTGTATCGCTTCTCAAATGTAGTCGGCTTTTATCCTCAATGAGATTGATATCCACATGAGGTGATATCAGAAACCCATACCTCTAAGGTTGTTTTCTGACTCTCTCTGACCTACGCGCTTCTTGTGTATTCGAAGATTGTGGTACAGTTTCATCCCTGATGAACTGTTAATGTTCCGTTAAGGATTCTGTGCCAGGAACAGTATCACTCTGATTTTCATCGAGTTCTACTCTCTCCCACTTTCCACTGCATTTAGGAATTCCTTCTCAAGGAAAAACACATGTAGAGCAACAAATACTTTGTTCTCTTGTGGGTGATAGATGTAATATCCTTTGTTTTCCCTATGATATCCTACAAATAGGCATTTATCTGATTTGGGTTCTAGTTTGGTACCTTCCAAACATTTGACGTATGCCCAGCAACCCCAAATCTTCAGGAATGAGAAACCCGGTTTCTTTCCTGTCCATATCTCATACGGAGTCTGTTGAACAGACTTTGACGAAACCTTATTCAAAATAAGTATTGCACTGTTCAATGCATATCCCCAGAAGGAAATATGTAGCTCTATGCGACTCATCATAGACCTTACCATGTCCAACAAAGTTTGGTTTCTCTTCGGACACACAATGTTTAATTACGATGTTCCGGGAGGAGTCCACTGTGAAAGAATACCATATTCTTTCAAGTAATCAAGAAGAAACTCATTGCTTAAGTATTCGCCACCACGGTCCGACCGTAATGTCTTAATACTTTTGCCGGTCTGTTTTTCTACTTCTTGTCGAAACTATATGAATTTCTCAAAGGTTTCCGACTTGTGTCTCATAAGATACACATAACCATAACGCGATGCATCATCCGTAAAGGTTACGAAGTATTCATATCCACCTCTAGCTTGGCTAGACATGGGGCCCACATACGTCATTATGAACGAGGGCTAACAGTTCGGTGGCACGTGCACCTTTACCGCTAAAAGGTGATTTAGGCATTTTGCCTAATAAACAAGATTCGCAGACGTCATATGAATTTGGATCAAATCCGTCCAAGTACCCACTCTTCGAAAGTGTGGATATGCGAGTCTTGTTAATGTGTCCCAGACGACAATGCCACATATCGTTCATCTCTGACTTAGTTAAGCCTTTTGTTTGTTACAGAATATGTTTGAGATTGATTTATATTCAAATATATAAAGACCATTATTTACATCAGCAGTGCAAATCTCCATATCATTTTTATACATAAAACACCCAGTGTTTCTAATACAAAAGTATACCCACATTGGGCTAACATAGATATAGAAATAATATTCCTAGTCAAACTAGGTACATAATAACAGTCTGAAAGTTTAAGTACATGCCCCGAGGGCAGTTCCAAAACATAAGTGCCAACGGCCAAAACGACGACTCGTGTCCCATTTCCAACGCGGAGGTCAATCTCCCCTGAGGTCAGTCTCCTGCTAATCTGCAGATCCTGCACATCAATATATATGAGTACCACAACCAGAATCAAAAATCCAATTTTTAAAACTAGTAGTAGACATGTTTATTTCTATAACAAACATACCTGAAGCTGGTGTCTTACCCGCTTTGATTTCCTTCATGTGTGCCTTGTACTCGCGACAGTCACGCTTCCAGTGACCCCGTTTCCCGCACGCTACAGACATACATCTTGGGATTTGTCCTTACCCTTCCCAGAAGGTTTTGACGATTTGGCATTGCCCTTCTTCTTCTTTTTCTTCTTTACACCTCCAGTCGCCTTAGGCCAAGCCCTCGGAGTCTGAGATGTTGAAGCGAAGTGCGTCTCACGCTTTTTGCCCTTTAGGAGCTCTTTCTCTACTTCGCGCAGTGTTGACATTAACTCTACAATAGTTTGGTCTTGGTTCATCACATTGTAGTTCATGATGAACCCACTCCAGCTGTCGGGGAGATACTATAAGATCAAATCTATAGAAGTCTCAGCCTCGAAGACTATTCCCAGATGTCTCAGCTGTTCAATGTCAGCAATCATCTGCGACACATGGTGCTCGACAGATGTACCCTCTGACATGCGAGCGCGAAAGAGCTTCTTCTGCAACTCATATCTCTGTGATCTAAGATTAGATCGATGAAGATCATACAAATTTGCCATCATCTGATAGGAATCCAATCCCTTGTTCTGACGACGGAATTGTTGAGTCATAGCAGCAAGCATTATAGATTGAGCAGTGAAGTTTTCATCGCTATGAGTCTTCCAAAGCTCTAGATCAACTATCTGATCAGATCTAGGCTTAGGCCCAAGAGGTCTCTCAATAGGTAAACAACTTCTCATCCCAGGAAAAATCCTGAGATTCATATCCCAGCCTTGAAAGTTCGTGCCATTAAAGACATTGTCGCCCATGATAATATCCTAATGCTCAACTTTCATGTCATCTTAATTGCAATAGTCCAACTATTCAATTAACGATGTATGGGTACAGTCTAACAGTTAGAAGAAAAATAATAAAATATTAGTCCAACTAATAATATAATTGACGAAATATTTGAAAGCGCGTAAAGCCAAGTATTTGAACGAAATTACAAATTCAATGTTGGCCTCCCACTATTTTTCGGCGAGCCTCTAACCCTCTGTTGAGTACTCGGGAAACCTAGTTTCCTAGTTGGCTAGGATCCCGTTAAATAACACACAACCTTGACTTTGGCCAACAAGCTATATGATATTTAACTAGGTAGATCTCTAAGATCAATTGGATCTCATCCAATTCCTAGATCCGGTAGGTGGACCTCCAAATCGGAAACATATATACAATATATATGCCAATATATCCAATATATTTTCCTAACCTTTTCCTCTGAATCAACTAAGCCTTGGCTTTGGCACAATAAGCTTAATGATTCCAGTTAAGCAGAACCCATTGACTTTGGAAAGCTTCGTAATCGATGTCGATGGACAAGAAGTGATCTTGACTTTGGCCAACAAATCACAACTTGGACAAGACATACGATATGGAACAAAGCCTTCATGATTCAAACACATCCGCGATGGACAAAGGTTTGACTTTGGCCAACAACCAATTCAATCTTGGATCTTGAGAATGAATCTCAATGGAAGGAAAACACTTAATATTTGTTGAGGGTTTTTCACGCGTAATTGGCAACCAATTAATTATATTTGTTTAGGTCTCATCATACACCCTTAAGCATGCATTCTAAAAGTATAATAAGGCGCGGTAAATAAATAATATGATATGCGGATGGATAGCTCACAAATTTTTCCTAGAACAAATCACTCACTCAATTTCCTCTCCCCGGCTAGCATTATTCTAACTTCTACCCAATTACACAATACAATAAGGAAACCTCATTAACATTGAGGGGAATTAGGTGAGAAGAGAATTACAAAGAATCGAGAGATAATGCTGGACACACAGATCCAATTTAATAAATTCTAAATTTATTAGAACAATTTCCAAAATTTCCCTCACCCATCTAATATCCATCTGATATGCATTATTCATACAACACATCCATGTATTCACACAAAGCATGTTATTCAATCAATCTAATCCAATTAATTAATCTTTGAATAAAGTGATCATCCAATGTTCAAACAACGATTTGATTTGTGCGAGTCCAACTCGTTTAAGAATAAGTACTCCAAGTCCGTATTCTTGAATTATATCGAACTATAATTTTAAATCCAATTTAATTTGTATTCAATACTAATTCTATATTTAATTCCAAATTAAATAATTACACTTTTAATGCGCCTTTACGACTTAGATTCTAAATCTAATCTTAATGGGTATCAAAGCCAATTAACATCCAATGTTCATTTAATTAAAGTCCAATGAGCTTTCAATTTAATTTTTGCTTAAGACATGGGCTTTGACCAATATGGGTCAAACTCAAATGCCAAGGCCCAATTAAAGGAATCGCCCTATTTGCCAAGAAATCAATTTGGCCCATTAGGCCCAATTAAATGTTTAAAGGCCCATATATTATATTTGGACTTAATGGAATGGTTTTAGCTCAATTTGGATCCAATCCAATTGTCCTAAACCAACTTGGCCCAACCAAGCCCAATAGGCCCAAATACAACATTTTTAGCCCAATTCCAAATTAAGCCAAATTAATTAAATTCTAAAATTCCAAATTTCACAATTTAATTAATTAAAGTGTTTAGCCATAATTAATTATCTAAATCAACATTCCAAAATACTAATTTAATCAATTAATCATACTTATTATAATAAATACATGCCAACATTATTGAAACAAAATAACTCATTTTCATGCTTCTTAACTAACGGCAATAAGGATTTTTCTTCATTAATTTTGATTTCAATCCAATTAAACACAAATCAATTTATCCATGAATTTTAAACTCATCCAGTTGTCTAAAATTCAAAAAATCCCATGAGTTACAAAGGGT
Source organism: Zanthoxylum bungeanum (assembly GCA_019454045.1). Taxonomy (NCBI): domain Eukaryota; kingdom Viridiplantae; phylum Streptophyta; class Magnoliopsida; order Sapindales; family Rutaceae; genus Zanthoxylum; species Zanthoxylum bungeanum. The sequence continues at coordinate 243,722 of SKCR01025313.1, forward strand.
TATTGTAGGACACTGCATTTTTGCATATAAGTCCCGATGATGAGTCTCACATGGAGGCACTACCATTTAAGTTGTGGAAGTCGCAGGATATACGGACGTCGAAAGGGAAAAGTCAGAAATCAATACCCTGTTAGATTTAATTCGTTTACTTAGCTTCGGGTTTACTCGTCAGGCCTCTGTTTTTTTATTTATCCTCGGCCCAAACCCCCGCAAGTCACACACACAAGCCCACACACCACCAAGCCACACACCAAGCCCAAGAAAATGAACCAAAACCCACGTCCAAGACCCCTAATTCACGCCTAAAGCTTCCAAAATAACAAATCCACACATTAAAACACATGTTGAAATAAATAAAATCACCTTCCAAATTAAAGATTCAAATCAAATCCCATCAATCACTTTCCTAATCCATTTAAATCACATTCCTAAACTAACTAAAATAAAATCAAATCAAATCAATTTACCTTCCTAAAATGAAGAGATCATTTCCTTATAATACACAAATTAAATATCCCCATAATTACACAATATTTTTTTCCATATTTGCATAAGGTAAACCCCACCCTTGCCAATAAAAAGAAGCCTAAACCCAACCTTAGAATCCCTAGCTCATTCTCACGTCTACTACTCACAAAAGAAGAAATAAACCCTAAGATTCATTCACAGGCCTCCTTCTCTCTCACCATAAGCCAACTCAACACTCGCCATCCTCATTCACGTATACCACATCAACACCACAATACCTTCACGTTGAAGCCAGATAATGTACCCTTCAAATCACCTCTACTTCATGCCTCTGACTCAACAAATCAGCATCCACTTCACGCATAAAATACACCACAAATCTTCCACTCTTAACAGCAAAACCAGCCATAAACTTCACCTAGAATTCACGCCAAAAATAGCAACAAAAATCAGCTCTAAACAGTCCCCTAAACACCACAAACTGCACCCAAACTGCACCCTAAAACTACCGAAAATCAGCCCAGAAACTGCCCAAATAACCGCACAAATAGCACCCCCAATATACCTATATTACCGCAAAACAGTGAGCCAAAATAGTCCCCCAATTACCGTAAAACAGTGACCAAAAAATAACAGCAAAAAGAGGAAAACAGCAGGCCAAAACAGCAAGGCAACAGAGGAAAACAATGAACCAGTAAATCGGAAAAGTTACGGAGCATCAACCCTTCCGACAACCGTGTAACGCGCTTCCAAGAGATGACTTAAGAGGTTAGACCTGAGGGCACCTTTTTATTTATTCCCGCACTTTCTTTCCGTTAGTTATTATTATTCTTCTTCGCATGCGTATTATAATTTCATGTAAGTTGTGGCCATGTGATGAATGAAATATGTGTTATCTCTTGCGGTATATCGGATGGAAACCTGGACGTAAATTCCGTAGCCGAATCCGAATGGACGGTAGTGCGGTCTGCACTCGGGATAAAATGCCACGTACCGCTTGAGAGACGCACATATTTCGTGTCATCCGATCTTATGTTTATTTGTTGTTTATTAGAAATAGTATGTTACTTTTATGCATGATTAGGTTGTTTAGTGTGTTATTTTTTATGCATGATAGGTTGATTATTTCCAACCATGATTTAGTTATTTCTTTCGCATTAGGAACTTGATTATGTCTCTTCTACGTTTATGTTTAGATTATTATTTATTTACATGGCCATACTTAGCGATTTAATGTATGCATGAGATTGTGTGCTTGCCGTTATTCCGACTTACTTTTATGCATGCAAACTAGATATAGGTAGTATGCAAACTTAGATGTAGGTTTGTTTGTTGCGTAGACTCGGTTTATATTATCACATAAATCCGTTAATTACAAGTGGCATAAGTAAGGGACCATTCCGAACCCAACGTTTTGAGGTCTTCCCTTGCGAGGGGTGAATGTGGCCTTAAATCATTTTCCCAGTTCAAACTGGGTGGCCGACTCCATGTTATTTTTAGTTCTCCGATTTAGTTCCCCGATGGCTACTCTCTGTACTACCCGACTGGGCTTGCGAGCCTAGAACAAAAGCGTCCGCCGATTTAGTGTCCTACAGTTATATTTTTTCGGCCATGCCAATAAAATTGGGTGATCCAATTAATTTTTTCATCAAATTGATCATATATAACTCTAAGTTATCATATACAAGCATACTCAAAAAAAAATTTGATCAAATCACGCTCAAATCAAATTACCCAAATTTTAGTATATAAACCCTAATCAAATTTCATACTCAAATAGGCTCTGATACCATTGTTGGGTTTCTAATGTCATCCCAAGATCAATCCAAGCAGGAAATAATGTGACTACGTAAAGGAGAATAACATAAATATACTCACTTTGATCGGATGTAGGATGTGTGTAGAACAAAAATTTCCTTAGAGAAGTGCTCCAAGATCTTCTCTTTGAAGTTGATGTCCAAGCTCCAAGCTTTGAGATGGATTCCAAGCTCTTGGGAATGGTTTCCCTATCACCTTGATATGATTCTTGGATGTGCTAGCAAGAAGAAAAATTGCAACAAATTTTTCTTGTGGAGAAGAAGAAGATGAAGATGACTTCGGCTTTTTGGCAAAAATGGGAGAGAGAGAAGTGTTTCAATTTTGTAAAGTGTTGACTTGTTTTGATTTCCAAAATCAAAAGACATATACCAAACCAAAGTTGGTAAAAGTCTATCACCTTTACAAAATGTGTATAACAAGTTATCATAAGAAATCTCTACTAACTTCCATCAAAATAAAGTTAAAGTAAATGACTAATGATGTGACTGTTATGTGACTTGTGGGCCCCACTGAATTCAAAATCCGAGTGGGCCCGCAACACACTCCCGGGCTCGGGTTCGTTAATTCTGAATTAACGAATTTTCCGTTGCGACGTAATTAAATTAAATTTAATAAAATAATTATGCCTAGCAAAATTACTATTCACGTCGTTCGCGAATTAATTCGTTTGCCCGAATTAAAATCTAATTTTAATTCTGTTATGAAATCTAATTTCATTTAATATATCAAATATATTATTTTATCGATTAATTCCAAATTAATCGTTCTCTCTCTTCTAATAGCATTTTATCCCAGATAAAATCTCTCCGTAATTAATCCTAGATTAATTATGTTCGAATCATACGTCATCGGTGAATCTTCGGGAAGCGGCCCATGAGATCCCTGGATATGTTGGCAGTAAATCCGGTCCTCGGACTATCCGAACACGTGCGTACCTCGTACCACGTTTTTACCAATTTACGAGACATGGTTGGCTTCTAGCAAAGCGCCGTGCCTACCCAATTCTCCAGAAATATTCTTAAATGAATATATAATCTTTGTCAGGCGTAGTATACATAGTATTGCGTATATCGATCCAGTATCGGATGTCACAAGCAAGGCCTGGGGCTGGAATAGTGTTTGTCTCGTACAAAGCATATATCGGATCACAAGCAACTAATCTCTTTAATCGGATAATCATGGCCTTGTCATGTTATCCCGATGGTTGCAACACATTAGAGTACCAGTTCTATATCCTTGCGTGATCATCATCTCCATATGACTGAAGTGATACTTCTGTCTTGACATCACACCCAATACACTACGATTCTCAATAAACCCAGAAGAGGCGTACATAGAACCTGTTAAAGTCCCGGACGACCAAAACCAAAGCGTATTGATTGCTGTAAGTACTAGAGATGTAAGTCTCAGGTTAAGACCAAATACACCTACCCTGTTACGGATTCCTATAGACACATAGTCATACTACCAATGTGATTCCGAGGGGTCTATCCAGAGCGAAGCTGTTTCCGTACCATCGATAAACACAACCTCCTATCACACTTGCATAAGTATCAAATACTTAAATATATGAGAACTATGCTGTTACGCTTCCATAACACGCACAAGTGCAATACTAGTCGATTCCGCATTATCGATGTCCAGTCTCGATAATACTACGACTAGGGATATTTAATGATTAAACCTTTATGGATTGATATTGTCTCATATATTATAATCCGGAACTAATCATAAGGACTTTTATCCTTTATATATTCAATTAATCAAATTACAAAATGTTAAAATGCAATTTCCATTGTCACATAGTTAATTTGTACAAAAACCACAATGTCTTTTGCAAATAGTGACGCTATGGGTCATAATTGTCCAACAAGTACACCCTCACAATAATGACGGTATTAGACGACTACTTTAACTCATCATGTTACATCTAATATTTTACTGGAGTGACCTAAGTTCGAAGTACTTATACCCTCACACTAATGACGGTCTTGGGCATAAGTAGTAAGAACTCATCCATCTCCGCATTGACAAGATGGAACATCCAATAATGCTCCAACATTATTAATATTATTACCTAAATAAAGTAATAACCTAATCGCGGGAGATTTATGACAATCAAGTCATTAACATACTTGCGTCAAAATAAAAAAATTTAAATTAAAACATGCAATGCATATCCAATATGACTTATACATAATTAAATTAAAATTATAGAGGCATAGACCTACGTTGATACTGTTCTGTTGGTTAGGAATTTGGAACCTCTAGGGTCGGATTGGTGCCCTGCACAGTGAAAGAGGGTCTAACCCATGGATATCTAATATGAGTGTATTTTTGAATTAATTTATGGAAAAATGCATTCCGTTATGAGTTCGTAGGATAAAATATGGACCAAATCGGAGTTCAAAAACTCCCAAATGGAGAAAATGAAGTTTTAGTATTCATCAGCTCCGGCGCGTCGCGACGCAGAGGCTTGGATGTTACAACGCCCAATGTGAGAGAGCAATCTGCGAAAGCTCAACGTCTCGGTGTCGTGACACGCAAGGGTGAGAGTAGCAATGCCAGAAGGTCTGAACGCTAAATGTCGTGACATTGGAGATCAGTGTCGTGATATTGCCTTGTGTAACATGAACATATTGGACCCAATCACAAGCATATTGTGTTTATGCTTCTAAAACATCCATACACAATTTATTAGCCTAATTTCAATTTCAACTTATGTTATTATGTATCTAATACATAATACATTACTATGTAATTCACTAATGATAAGTCACTAATGAAAAACATGGCTTTAGAGAAGATCAAACTTACCTAATAAGCTTGATTCTAAGATCCAATCTTCTACTCATTATTGAAATGTTATAGAGAACTTCCAAAGTTAGTAAGCTTGACAACAAGATCAAATCTTGATTTCAATGCTAGCATGTTTCATTCCAAGATCCAATCTTGATTTCTCCTTGTCGAAATGTTGTAGAGAACTTCCCAAGCTGCTCTAATCACTTCTTGTACTTAGGCTAATATTTCTAAATCTTGTTTGTTTTAGCTTTCACAAGCTTAACTTTTTAAGCTCAAGCTTAATTAAAACCTTCCTTAAGCTGCCTTTTATAGCAAAACTTATGTAATTTTTAATTAATAAAAATCCTAATCAAATATTAGGTAGGCTTAATCAAATATGTATAATTATGTGTGACTAATCCCCTTAGCCTACTACTTTGATTTAATCTAATTATCAAGACGAAGATTAACAAATGGATTAGTTCATTGTCTACCACTTTGATTTAATCAAATTAAATCAAGCCAAATACACCTATAATTGCACATTTGTAATTACTAAAATATCCTCCAATGGTAGAGATATTTATGAAATTACAATAAGCTCTTGTGTGATTTTGGATTAATCCAATTAATCCAATTGGGTCAAAGTAAATAATCAATGTTATCCAATAACACTTAATTATTTTAGTTGATAGTCATTATATCAAATATTATTTATTATCAAAAATTATCGGCTACCCAAGTGTTCAATGAGTACATTTCATATTGTAGAACTCTCTAAGTCCATACACATTCTTCATATAAGCCAGCTTATATGTATGTAATTCGGCCACCTCCGAATTCGTGAAGAACACGAACGACCTTTCTGAATTATACAATTTGAGGCCATCACATATGTTTATCAATCCCTCTATCGTAGGTTATTTGAGTTGTGCTTAGGAAACATAGATTACACCGTAAAGTTTCCATGGTGTACATCTCATGTCGACATATCCATGATTTTTACAACTAATCAGAAATCATTTCTGATATATGCAATCCACCCCCAATGATCGGATTTGGCCAAAGTCTTAAGAATCGTGACTTACTCACATGGATACCTAAACCCCTTATAGTATATATACGGGCCGACGGATCCTATCTTGATATGCACTTGATTAACGAGTGCATCAGTCCACACCCAACGAACGTCTAGAGACCGGACCATGAAACGTTTCTGACCTACATGGCATCTATGTGTGGATCATCTCACCCAAAATCAATGTTATCATATAGTAAAAGGATCACATATGCTACTCGACTCGAGGAGATTCCTATTGGCGGTGGTGTGTACTTCCAACTATTATGAATCACATGTGAGTCATTCAATATTCACTCCCACTAATACCCACATGTCTATATGAGATTTCAAAGCTCATGGTACATCGGGTTAAATCATTGGAATTCCAATTACAATATACGACATGTGCTAGTCTTCCAGGTTATAGGAATTCGACCGTATTCTAAAACCAACGACTAGGAATATTTACTTTAAGAATAGTTTATAATAGTATTACTATCTCAATGTCGGAACACCCAGTGTCCATTATTACTACATGATTATTCTAAGGTCGATGTCATTTTCAGCATATTTATACATCAATCTAATATGCATAATGACATTAACATTAATAAGGTTTGAAATGCAAATGTAGTTATTTTATTAATAAATAATAAAATATAATGTACAATATATTATTCGGATTGACACTCCAATCACCAACTCCAATACATATGTGTTTGATTGCCAATTGATTGTTATGAAGTTTTAATTCAGTTTATTTATATTTTCTTGTGTTTAATGCTTCTGGTTTGTTGGCCACAAATTAGATGAGTTCATATTAAGAATCTATCACTTGGGAGAGGGGATTTTGAATAGGTACTAGAAATATAACCTAGGAGATTGATAGAGTTCGAGAGGACCTATAATTTCTTTGGAGTCGTTGACAAAGAATCACATAGCATAAATAATTGTTAATTATTTAATTTTTATAGGGATATCAAAATCATTACTTAATAATATTTTCACTCGGTATTCGGGAGAAGGAGTAGAATAATTTAGGATTCTTGGCTTAAAAATTAAGAAATTGAGTAATAATTGATTGTCATACCAAATGTATAGAGATAGCCATGTGAAATCAGATTCTAGAATCTATCTCATCTTGGTCTATCTTAATTAAACGTTTTGATTTCTCATTTCTTTAGCTTTTAATTTTAATTTAGTTTAATTTAAATTACTTCTAAAGAAAGTTAAGTTTATTAATTATAGTACTGATAAACATTAAAAAAGTTTCATTAATCCCCTTAATTTAGCAAATTTGTGAATAATAATTAAATTTATGTTTTGTATATTTTTATTGTGTATTTATTTATTGTATAGGTAAAATACTGTTCGGATGCTCAACAAGAAAAATGGATATCAGATCTGAATTTCAGGACCTAGAAAACCCAAAAAGAGTGTGACGACTAGATTCAAATTAGACTTGGAAAGCATTCATCATGTTTTGATTGGTGACAAAATGAGCTTATGATGTATTTAGCTACACATATATTGTATTATTATTATTATAATATATATATATATATATATAAAGCAATGCATTATTGCAATGCTGGACAGCAATGCAATAATGCATTGTTGGATTGCAAATGTAATTGCTTTGCAATTGCATTTCCGATGTCGAGACCTCCTATAAAAGGAGGTGCTCGGCACCTGAGTTAGGGAGGATGAGAAGATGGAGAGCACCCCTACAGTCTGAGTATTATGAAAAAATCAATTGTCTGGGGCTCCAATACATGAGATTTATCACGTAAATACTTCCGTAACATAGATATATGAAAAACCGGATGTATCTTATCCATGTTGGGTAGAAGGGCCAACTCATAAACTCTTCCTCCAACTCTCTGAAGTATCTGGAATGACCCAATCAATCTAGGGCTGAGTTTACCATTTTTGCTGAATCTCATGACTAATTTAAAAGGAGATACTTTTAGAAACACAAGGTCCCCCCATCTGGAACTCCAAATCCTTCCTCAGGTGATCTGCATAACTCTTTTGGCGACTCTGAGCCATACCCAACCTTTCTCTGATTAGTTTCAATTTCTCCACGGCATCTTGTACCAAATTTGGTCCCAATAACGTTTGCTCCCCGACTCAAACCATCCAATTGGAGATCTGTATTTCCGTCCATACAAAGCCTCGAATGGTGCCATTTGAATACTTTCTTGATAACTATTATTATAAGCCAATTCTATAAGTGGCAAATACTGGTCCCAACTACCCTCAAAATCAATTACACAAGCCTGAAACATGTCTTCTAAAGTCTGTATGGTGCGCTCTGACTGACCATCCGTCTGAGGGTGAAAGGTTGTGCTAAAGCGTAACTGTGAACCCAAAGCCTCCTAAAATAATTGAGACAGGTACTCCATGCAACGATACTATCTCATCCAAGTATAGTTTGGCATATTGGGCTGCTGTAAAGCTAGTCTTAACTGGATGAAAATGTGCAGATTTGGTCAATATATCCAAGATCACCCATATAGAATCACACCCTTTTGAGGTACGCAGGAGCCCAATGACAAAGTCCATGGTGACCTTATCCCATTTCCACTCCGGAATGTCTAAACTCTGCAGTTTCCCTGCTGGTCTCTGATGTTCAGCTTTAACCTGATGACAAGTGAGACACCTTGTGACAAATTCAGCCACATCATTTTTCATGCCATTCCACCAATAAAGATCCTTAAGGTCGTGGTACATCTTGGTGATCCCAGGATGCATGGTGTAAGATGAAGTGTGGGCCTTCTCTAATATCGAGTGTTTCAACTCTGGAATTGGAGGAACAATTATTCTATTATGCTTTCTAATGAGATTTTCATTGTCTAAATAATACACATCCTCTGTACCTTACTGTATTCTTCCTCTAATCTGTTGAACCTCAGGATCTTCTTCCTGTGCAACTCTGATTTAATCAAGAAGGGTGGATTTAACTTGAATCTGCGCCAATAACTCCATCCAGCATACAACTCTGCATCTGTTTGGCTGGGCCCCATTTCTGAATTGGTAAATTAGCCAAACTTCCGATAGACTTCCTGCTCAAGGCATTCGCTACAAAATTACCTTTGCCCGGATGGTACTGAATGGAGCAATCATAATCTTTCAATAACTCCACCCATCATCTCTGTCTCAAATTAAGATCCTTTTGACTCTGGATATACTTAAGGCTTTTGTGATCGGTGAAAATTTCAAACCTTTCACCATACAGATAATGCCGCATTATTTTCAGAGCATATTATTGCAGCCATTTCCAAATCATGAGTGGGATAATTTTGTTCATAAGGATTCAACTGTCTAGAAGCATAAGCAATCATTTTCCCCTCTGCATCAATACACAACCTAATGCCACTCTGGAAGCGTCACAATACACTGTAAATCCTCCTGATCCGCTGACAGTGCAAGAATATGAGCAGTAGTCAATCGACATTTGAGTTCCTAAAATTCTTTTCAAAAGCATCAGACCATTCAAACTTCACATTCTTCTGAGTTAGCCACGATAATGGAGCAGCTATTCTGGAGAAATTCTCTACGAACCTCCTATAGTATCCTGTTAATCCCAAGAAGCTACGAATCTCTGTTACGCTTTTAGGTCGATGCCAATTTTGAATAGCTTCAATCTTCTGAGAATCCACTCCAATTTCGTCCTTGGACATCGCATGCCCCAAAAATACCACACTGGTCAACCAAAACTCACACTTTGAGAACTTATCATACAACTTTTGTTCTTTCAGTGTCTGCAACACCTGATGCAAATGCTTTGCATGTTCCTACTCATTACGTGAATACACATAATATCATCAATAAAGACTATCACAAACCGGTCTAGAAAAGGTCTAAACACCATGTTCATCAGATCTATAAATGTCGCAGGGGCATTGGTCAGACCAAATGACATTACTAAGAACTTGTAATGCCCGTATCTGGTTGAAAAAATCATCTTCGGGACATCACTTCCCTAATCTTCAATGATGATAACCCGATCGTAGATCATTTTTTAGAAACACTGCACCCCCTGTAGCTGATCAAATAGATCATCAATCCTTGGTAGTGGATATTTGTTCTTGATCGTCACCTTATTCAGCTGCCGATAATCTATACACAATCGCAGCGTCCCACATTCTTCCTTACAAAAAACATCGGAGCACCCCACGGGGACACACTAGGGTGAATAAAGCCCTTATCCAGCAAGTCTTGTAACCGCGCCTTCAACTCCCTAAGTTCTGCAGCGTCCCAGTTGATTTATTTCATAATACTCAGACGGTAGGGGATTGACTTTACCTGAATTATTTCAGGTAGTAAATAATTTCCGGGATCGACTTGGAGATAACGAACACATACTTAAATTTAAGCCCAACTTTCCTTTCCTTTTAACAAGGCCAACAAAAAAAAAAAAATTTTAAAAAAAAAAAAAAAAGCCCAAGGACCAACAAACTAAATTACCTAGAATTTTCTAAAAAATTTGGTTCAGTAATGATTAAAAAAAAGAAGGGAAAATGCTTTCATTTCTTTGGCATATTGCCGTGGGATTGAGAAAGAGAATGAGAGAAAGGTTTACAATTTTCTTGTTGATGAGTGGTAAATGTATCACTATTTCTCACTCATTTGACTTAATATTTTGAATAAATTCTTGAGTTTTGTGAATATTTTGATGTGTTTTGTGTTATTTTGTAGATAAATAAAGTTTCAGGACATTCTGGAGGTGATTTGGGGCTAAAATAGTGAAAAAGGACAAAAAGGGCAAAATCATCATTTTACGCATCGCGACGCGCAATCCTTTGACGTCGCGACGCCTAACGTGCACCGGCCTGTGCTAACTTGTGCCGCTTCATGCTAAAATGCACCGTGGCACGTGTCAAAATTTGAGAAGTTTGCTAACATGTGCCGGATGCTAACGTGCGCCTGTCACGTGTCAACATCAGAGGAGATCCGCTAACATGCACCGTGCCACGTGTCATCATCCTATGGTGCCGACAATCACCATTGCCATATGTTGCCACGTGTCTGCCACATCAGTGTCCACATCAGCAACATGCGAAGTCGATGCGCCACGTGTCAGCCACGTCATCATCAGCCAATCATTGCGTGCCACGTGTCACAATCCTATTGTGCCGACAATCGCCATCGCCACGTGTCGCCACGTCATTGCCACATCAACTCAATAATTCAGCTCTCAGCCACCTCTGCCATGTGTCACCTTATCACCTTATCCATTGCCATGTGTCGAGCACTCCGCGTTCCATATCCCCATCACGCACGTCGCAACACGTCACCACCACCGAGGCCTGTAAATTCAGCTCATTCTTCTGATTTCATATGTACCTTCCTCTCTGAATTCTCTGATGTAAATAAGGAGTTTGTATCTAGTTTTCTCTAAATTTTAGTTTTGTAATTAATTTTTAGTTACTTTCTGTAATAATAATTTACTTTCTTTACTTTTTCAGTTTTTACTATTCAACATGAGAAGGTAACTTCCCCCTGCTAGGGTGAAAAGTAAATCTTTTATTACTGCTATTTAGATTAATCTCCCTTAATTATAATATATTTACTATTTAAAACTTAACTTAACAAGGATACCATTATATTGGTCGGTTGGTAATCAATTATAAAACTGGTTTTAACATGACTAAGCATGGATACCGCCTGGTTGGTCGGTTGGTAATTACCGCATATATGGCTGGTTTATGGACAAATTGTGATACCGCCTTTATGGTCGGTTGGACTTAATCTGACTTAATCAATATACCGCCTATATTGCTGGTTGGTAATATAACACAAGTTATTATATTATATTAAGGGAGATATCTAAAATAGTAGTGATAAAAGTGGATCATTTTACTCTAGCATTTTCTTTTATTGTAATTTTCTTTATTTACTTTCTAGCATTTTATTTTCAGCATTTTATTTTATGTCTTTTTTTTAATTTGTTACTAGCCTTAGATATGTGTCGTAACTAAGTTAGTTATCTGGGGTTGTGATGAATTTTAATATCACCGATTTATAAAGGGTTATTTTATAGTTTGGGTAATTTAAAGGTTTACTTATTAAGTCTTAAGCTTAACGCGTCTTGTTAACTGGCCACTAATAAGATTGATCTGGTAAATCTAAAATAAACTTGACAAAGGAATTTTAGTTTAAACTTTAGACTTAATAGCCTACGATCTTCCTTGAGGATAAATAACTCTTTAATAGATTTCCTTACAGGATAGACATATACCTTTCGGGCGGGGGTAACCACAATTGGAACTTAATCTTAATGAATCCAGGTAATTTGGTTGACATAGACATATGGTTCAATTGGATTATACTGGGTATTTGCATCTGACCATCGACATAGGCTTTTGCATAAATTCATGTTCCAGGTTAGTAAACCGACATTTTACACAAACATGAAATAACCACTTCATTTTTAAAAATATATTGGAAGAAATCATAACCCTGGATAGTTTTATAAATTTGAATTTTCCTCAACCTACTTTAGCGCAATTTTATTTACTTGTTTTTAAGTTTAAAGTCATCACCAGTCAATCAATCAATCTGTTAGATACTAGTAATCATTTGCCCTCATAAAAGTAATATATTAGGTATTAAGTCCTCGTGGGATAAATAATTTTTATACTACTTAAACGATACGTGCGCTTGCGTTATACGCTTGTGATTACCCGGTCAAGTTTTTGGCGCCGTTGCCGGGGACTTATTTATCTTTCACTATTAGTTTTGAGGTTAGATACCTTTACTTGTATCAAATTTTCTTTTTGCTTATTTTTGTTTTCTTGTGTTTCAGGTTCTCAGACACTACATGAGACGAACCAAAAGTTTTGAACTTCGACCGCTTGACCCAGAAATTGAAAGAACCATCAGACAGTTAAGAAGAGAGAGGTGAGAAGGCCAAGAAGCTTTTGTCAACATGGAACCTGAACCTTTGGAAGTTGCACCACCAATACCCATTCGAGACAGAACCATTCCGGTGGTCGACGGCTTCATTTCTTGTATTGTACTTCCTCTCTTACCAGCAAATGCATGTGACATCAAAACATGCATTCAGATGATTCAGCAGTTAATGCAGTTTGGGGGGAAAGAAACTGAAGATCCTAATACCCACATCAGAAACTTCCTGGAAGTTTGCGGCAGTTTCAATTACAACCGAGAAGCTGAAGAAGCAATGAGACTGCAGGTTTTTCCATACTCCTTGAAAGACAGAGTTAAAGCTTGGCTACATTCACTACCAGCAGGTTCCATCACAACTTGGAACACTTTAGCCACCAAATTTCTTGCAAAGTACTTTCCACCAGCCAGAACTGGAAAGCTGAGGAATGACATCACATCATTTGTGCAACAAGACTCAGAAACTCTCTACGAAGCTTGGGAAAGGTACAAGATTACTCTCCGGAAATGTCATCACCATGAGATTCCAAAATGGCTTCAAGTCCAAACCTTCTATAATGGACTTTCTAGACTGATGAGAACCATAATTGATGCTGCTGCTGGAGGAGCTTTGATGGCAAAATGAGAAGATCAAGCCTGGGACCTAATCGAAGAAATGGCCAACAACAATTCCTTGTGGCCAACAGAAAGGAGCATGATCCAAAGAATTGCAGGAATTTATGAAGTTGGAGCCAATACAGCAGTCAACGCCAAGCTGGATCAGATATGCCAATTCATGGAGGCTCTTACCACTGGATCCAAAAGTTCACCATATGGAGGAGCACCAGAACTAACCAACTTGAAGAAATGGTGAATTTTGTCAACAAATTCAATAGATAGGGGAACAATCCATATTCCAACACCTACAACCCATGGTGGAGGAATAATCCAAATTTCTCATGGAGCAACAACTCAGGGCAAAAGAATTATCTACTACCCGGATTCCAATAGCAAGAAAACAAAGGCCAGGAGCAGGCAAATAACCAGGAATAGCGGAAGTGCTGACTCAGTTAAAAAAATATGATGCTACGTTTCAGAGCCAATATGCCTCTATCAAAGCACTAGAGAATCAAATTGGACAACTGGCCAATGCCCAGAGTTACAGACCGCCAGGAAATCTTCCCAGCAACACACAAAACCGATCCAATGAACCGAGTGAATGAGTAATGTCAAGCCATTACCTTGAAAAGTGGTACTGAAATCAACATAGATGTTGGAATCAAGGAACCAAAGAAGAAGTTCCAAAAGATACAGTTCCACAGATGGAGAATAATGAAGCAAAGGAAAAAGATCAAGAAAAATTCACTCCACCTCCACCTTTTCCTCAGCATCTTCAGAAAAACAAACTGGACAAACAGTTTGCTCGTTTCTTGGAGGTTTTCAAAAAAATGCATATCAACATTCCATTCACAGAAGCCTTTGAAGAAATTCTCAGCTACGTCAAATTCATAAAACACAATCTTTCACAAAAACGGAGATTGGGAGACTACGAGACAATAGCATTAACAGAAGAGTGTAGCACCATCATTCAAAAAAAACTTCCCCCGAAGTTGAAAGATCCTGGTAGTTTTACTGTGACGTGCACCATTGGAGAACACTACATCGGTAAGGCTTTATGTCACTTAGGTGCTAGTGTTAATTGATGCCTTTTTCTATTTACAGGAAACTACAAATTGGAGAAGCAATGCCTACCTCAGTCTCTCTGCAACTTGCTGAAAGAACACTCGCATTTCCAAGAGGTGTTGTTGAAGATGTGCTTGTCAAAGTCGACAAACTCATTCTCCCAGCAGATTTCATTATCCTTGACATGGAAGAAGATAAAGATGTACCTATCATCCTTGGAAGACCATTCTTGGCAACAGGACGAACTGTTATTGATATACAAAAATGAGAACTAACCATGAAAGCTCAAGGCCAAGAAGTTACCTTTAATGTTTTCAATGCCATGAAATTCCCGAGCGATGAAAATGAAGAAGAATGTTTCAGAGTTGATGTTGTTGATAGTATCGTTCAGGATACTAAGCCAAATCACACGGATACACTTGAAGCTTGCATCACCAACATGACTGACAGCGAGCTAGATACTGAAATCCTGGAATGTATCAACTACCTTGACAAACCATTTCGATTCAAATTAACACCACCAGTTGAAAGTCTGGAACTTCCAAAGAAGATCGAATCAAGCCCTCAATTGAAGAACCACCACAACTGGAGCTGAAGTTACTACCAAGCCATCTCAGGTATGTATTTCTTGGAAACTTTTCTGAATTACATGTTATTATTTCTTCTTCACTAACATTGGAGCAGGAAGAAAAGTTGCTGAGAGTGTTACGAGAACACAAAAGAGCCATTTGCTGGACTATAGCAGACATTCGAGGCATTAGTCCATCATTTTACATGCACAAGATTCTGATGAATGATGAGTACAAACCCACAGTGGAGCATCAACGGAGACTTAATCCAATCATGAAGGAAGTCGTGGAGAAAGAAATCATCAAATGGTTGGATGCTGGCATCATTTACCCCATCTCAGATAGCACTAGGGTGAGTCCTATGCAGTGTGTAGCAAAGAAAGGAGGAATAACTGTAGTCACAAATGAAAAGAACGAGCTTATTCCAACAAGAACTGTGACTGGATGGAGAGTTTGTATGGACTACCGGAAGCTGAACAAATCAACAAGGAAATACCATTTTCCGCTGCCATTCATTGATCATATGCTAGACAGACTGGCGGGACATGAGTTCTATTGTTTTCTGGATGGATATTCGGGGTACAATCAGATTGCTATCGCCCCAGAAGATCAGGAGAAAACCACTTTTACATGTCCGTATGGTACATTTACATTCCGCAGGATGCCATTTGGATTATGTAATGCCCCTGCCACATTTCAGCGTTGCATGATGGCTATCTTCTTAGACATGCTGGAACAGAGTATGAAGGTGTTTATGGATGACTTCTCTGTGTTTGGAGATTCTTTTGACCACTGCTCGCAAAATCTGGAACATGTATTACAAAGATGCAAAGATACCAACATGTTACTCAACTGAGAGGAATGTCACTTCATGGTGCAGAAAGGCATTGTTCTTGGACACCGGATCTCACAAAAGGGAATCGAGGTAGACAAAGCAAAGATTGAAAAAATTGAAAAACTACCTCTGCCGACATCAGTCAAAGGGATTCGATGCTTTCTCGACATGCAGGTTTTTACAGGAGGTTTATTAAAGACTTTTCCAAGATTGCTAAACCTCTGTGCAATCTTCTGGAGAAGGATGTGCCTATCAACTTCACCAAAGAATGTCAGGAAGCTTTTAAGATCCTAAAACAGAAGCTAGTTTATGCTCCTATCATTGTAGCACCAGACTGGACCCTTCTATTTGAGGTAATGTGCGATGCTAGTGATTTTGCTGTAGGTACAGTTTTGGGACAACGCAAAGCAAAGATTTTCCACACCATTTACTACTCAACAGAACTTTGAATGAAGCTCAACTCAACTACACAACCACTGAAAATGAGTTGCTCACAGTTGTGTACGCTTTTGACAAATTCTGCTCTTATCTGCTGGGTCCCAAAGTGGTGGTTTACACAGATCATTCAGCAATCAAATACTTGATCACGAAGAAAGATGCCAAACCCAGATTGATCCGTTGGATACTACTTCTACAATAATTTGATGTGGAGATTTGAGATAGGAAATGGACAAAAAATCAAGTGGCATATCACTTATCGAGGCTCGAGAATGGAGAAACAGCTGGCAAAGAACTGTCAATCAAAGAAACTTTTCCAGATGAACAGTTGTTTGCCATGAAAGAGCAGGATGCCCCTTCGTATGCTGACTATGTCAACTTCATTGTATCATGAAAATGGCCGTTGGAATGGACAACTCAGCAAAAAATAAGTTTTTCAAAGAAGTCAAGCATTATGTCTGGGATGAGACGTACCTGTTCAAACGATGTGATGATCAACTACTGAGACGGTGTGTTCCACAAGATGAGGTCAACAGTGTTTTGCAACATTGTCATTCATCACCATATAGTGGACACTTCAGCGGGAATAAAACTGCAGCTAAAGTCATTCAATCAGGTTTGTTCTGGCCCACTCTTTTAAAGATGTTTATCTTTTTGTTCTTCAATATGACAGGTGCCAGAGAACGGGGAATATTTCGAGGAGAAATAAAGGACCTTTGCAAAACATTTTTGGAAATGGAGATGTTCGATGTGTGGGGTATTAATTTTATGGACCCTTTGTTCTATCATTCGGAAACATGTACATACTGGTTGCTGTAGACTACGTCTCCAAATGGGTTGAAGCAATTGCACTGCCATCCAATGATTCAAAAGTGGTGATCAAATTCCTTAAAAAGAATATTTTCACTCTCTTTCGAACACCTAGGGCTATTATCATGATGGTGGCACATATTTCTGTAACAGATACTTTGATGCACTCCTATCTAAATATGGAGTTACTCATAAGGTTGCCACAGCTTACCATCCTCAATCAAATGGATAGGTTGAAGTTTCAAACAGAGAGATCAAAAGAATCTTGTAGAGAACTGTTGGATCAACAAGAAGGGATTGGTCTACAAAACTGGATGACGTATTATGGGCCTATCGGACAACTTACAAGACAACCATTGGTATGTCCCCATATCGTATGGTGTTTGGGAAAGCATGTCATCTGCCAGTTGAGCTTGAACACAAGGCGTACTGGGCACTAAGGAAGTTGAATCTTGATCCACAAGCTGCATGAGAGAAACGACTTCACCAACTCAACGAATTAGAGGCGTTTCATCTACAAGCTTATGATAATGCTAGATTATACAAAGAAAAGACCAAGAAATGGCATGACCGAAAAATAGTGCGCAGACAATTGGAACCAAGGCAGCGGGTGTTGTTGTACAATTCACGGTTGAAACTTTTCCCTGAAAAGTTGAAATCAAGGTGGTTAGGTCCATTTGTGATTACTCAGGTTTTACCATATGGAGCTGTTGAGTTACTGGATCCCAACACCAATGAAACATTCAAGGTTAACAGTCAGCGTGTCAAGCACTACTAGGGAGAATCATTTGAGCGAAAAAAAGAAAGTGTCACACTTTCAGATCTAGACTAACGTTCGAGAAGTCACGTCTAGCTGACGACATTAAACTTAGCGCTTGCAGGGATGCAACCCATGCAATTTGTGTATATATTATGATTTGGTGTGCTTTCATTTTGTGTGTTTAGTTTTTGCAGGTTAAGTCATTTCAGGATGGAAGAAGTTCTTGCAAATCTTCACAAGCAATTTCATTCTCTCCCTAAAAAATCTCTGATGAAATTTTACAAAGCTCGCTTGGAATGGATGAGACTACTGATGATCAAAGGTATTCCTACTGATATTCGTTGAATTATTGAAGCACGGGTCCGATTGGCAGGTGAGTCTTCTGACTCTTTTATTTCACATTTGTCTGGTTTAGACAGAAGCACCTATGCTAAAAAGAGAAGAGCTAAAAGAATGGGTGTGTGGTATAAACATGTAATACCCGTTGTCATTCTTTAGGAATGGTGTCTGATAACCACGAAGATAAGATTAAATTCATTAGGGATGGCTTGAGTAAGGAGTCTTTGGATGACATATCTAAGACTCTTGAGACGCATCCCAGTGGATATGTATATCATGAAATTCGCGTGTTATATACACAATTCTTAAAAGAAAAAAAATAGTTAAGTCTCGGGAATTTGACTCTAAAAGACCATGTTTGCCAATTTATAAGAAAATTGGATGGGAAGCTTGTCCCTGACGCATAGACATCATTCAAGCTGTTACATTATTGTAAATATTATATCTCTTTGACTTTTCCTAATAATTGTGATTTGTTTTGTTGTTTTCTTTTATTTCTCTCGGACAGGATCCAAACCTTTTTACTATCACGATTTATTTTACTATTTAACTAATAATTGTCATTTGGCAAGTACTAGTGCTATTATTTTTACTCACCCTTTTCAGGTGTTATAAATTCAATTCATCATTGCACTTTTGAAGGCATCCAGATAAAAATGGAAGCCACTTTAAGAAGACGAGTTGAAAATATCTGTGTGTTTTGCGGTACTAGTGTTGGTACTAAGCCACAATACGTTGCAGCAGCACAGGAATTGGGACAAGTCATAGCTGAGAATAATATGCACCTAGTATATGGCGGAGACAATCTTGGACTAATGGGGATCATTTCAAAGGCCGTACAGGATGAAGGCAGTCAAGTTCTGGGAATCATCCCAAAACCCTTGGCAGAGGCAGATCTTATAGGATCATCAAACGGAGAATAACTTATCGTGCCAGATATGTCTGAACGACTGGTGGAAATGATTAACCGTGCTAATGCTTTTATTATTTTTCCAGGTGGTTTGGGTACGTTGGAGGAGATTTTTACAGTGCTATCTTGGGCGAACTTGAACAGACACCAGAAACCAATTGGATTGTTCAACGCTAAGGATTTTATGATTTTCTTTGTGTATTTATTGATGATGCTCGGAGAAATTGGTTCGTATCAAAACCTTTAAAAGAACTCCTCTTCACTGCCAGAACTGCCCAGGATTTAATTGACCAAATCTTAGCCTATGAACCACAAATTGACCCTATCATTTCCAAGATAAAATGGTCTGATAATGATCTTGGTAAGAAGCGTCGGATAAATCTGGATCTTAACCTTTAAATTTTCCATTTAGATGCAGAATTTCAGCTAACCAGGTATTATCTTCTAAACTTTTCTTATACTATTTAAGACATTGGGGACAATGTCTCATTTAGGTTTGGGGGTGGGGAATAGTTGATTAGTATCTTGTTTGTATGTTGTTTTTATTGGTAGTCCAAAATATTTCGAAAAATACAAAAAAAATGGAAAATTTTACAAAAATCAAAAAAATATTTTATGTGTTTGTGTTTTTAATTGATTAATCGGGTGAAATTGGTGAGAGATAGTTGTGTAAGGAGTTCCCACTCCTGATACGTATTTCAACCCATTTTCGGAAAAAGTTAATTTTTGTTTATTTCCTTTTGAATTATTTAATTTGTAAATTCTCCATAAAACTGACTAAAATGGATCTTCATATGCTCAGTTGGCAGGTATTATCAACATGCATGGTAACATACGGACATAAGCTGTAATTGAAAAGTTTGTAATATTCAGTGCTCTAGTTTAATTGGAGGAAGCATCTCAAAAAGCAATGGAGTAAAAAAAAACATCTGAGATCCGAGATATTAAGTCTGTAATGGTGTTTTAACACATAGTGCCATAAAGCCAACTGGTTTGGGAGTCACTAGCCCAACACTCGCTACATGGATCGAAATATGCTACAAAAATATATATATCTGAGATCCAAGTTATTAAGTCTGTAAGGGTATTTTAAAACCTAGTGCACTAAAGCCAACTGGTTTGGGAGTCACTGGCCCAAAGCTCGCTGTAAAAATGTGTGAATTCTGATAAAACTTTAGGACACAAATATTACTCTCTTATCAACTGCACTTGTGACTGTTGTGGGCAAAAATGAGTTGATTAATATTTTCTTGATTGTGTATATGGAGAATGGTAAATATAATCGGAGAATTTACTTATTCGGTAATTTAGTAAGAAATGAAACAACTAGTAACTTGGAATATAAGTTTCACTAGATTAGTCACTAACTTCTTTATTCTATTTTCTCTTGTCTTTTTGCTTTTGTGTGCATTAGTTTTTACAATCTTTTTACTTTTGTAAAACGTTTGTGGGTACCGTTGCTGTAAACCCTCACGAGACTACAACTCGTCCACTAGGGACACCTAGGGGTTTAAAGGCTTGTTACATACGCTAAATGCAACCGTGATCCCTACGAAAGTGGCTTAGTTAAATTTTATTTTAAAGATGTTTATGTTATTTGATTTTATGTTTTGCTCGAGGACTAGCAAAATGTTAGGTTTGGGGGTGTGATGAGTGGTAAATGTATCACTATTTTCCACTCATTTGACCTAATATTTTGAATAGACTCTTGAGTTTTGTGAATATTTTGATGTGTTTTGTGTTATTTTGTAGATAAATAAAGTTTCAGGACATTCTGGAGGTGATTTGGGGCTAAAATAGTGAAAAATGGCAAAATCGACATTTTGCGCGTCGCGACGTACAATCCTTTGGCGTCGCGACGCCTAACGTGCACCGGCCTGTGCTAACTTGTGCTGCTTCATGCTAAAATATGATGTGCCACGTGTCAAAATCTGAGAAGTCTGCTAACATGCGCCGGATACTAACGTGCGCTTGCCACGTGTCAACATCAGAGGAGATCTGCTAACGTGCACCGTGCCACGTGTCATCATCCTATGGTTCCGATAATATACATCGCCACGTGTTGCCACGTGTCTGCCACATCAGCGTCCACATCAGCAACATGCCAAGTCAATGCGCCACGTGGCAGCCACGTCATCATCAGCCAATCATTGCGTGCCACGTGTCACAATCCTATGGTGCCGATAATCGCCATCGCCACGTCATTGCCACATCAGCTCAATCATTCAGCTCCCAGCCGCCTCTGCCACGTGTCACCTTATCACTTTATCCATTGCCACATTTCGAGCTCTCCGCGTTCCACGTCGCCAATCACGCACGTTGCGACGCGAGATGCACGTCGTGACTCGTCACCACCACCGAGGCCTATAAATTCAGCTCATTCTTCTGATTTCAAATATACCTTCCTCTCCGAATTCTCTGATGTAAATAAGGAGTTTGTATCTAGTTTTCTCTAAATTTCAGTTTTGTAATTAAGTTTTAGTTACTTTTGTAATAATAATTTACTTTCTTTACTTTTTCAGTTTTTACTATTCAACATGAGGAGGTAACTTCCCCCTACTAGGGTGAAAGGTAAATCTTTTATTACTGCTATTTAGATTAATCTCCTTTAATTATAATATATTTACTATTTAAAACTTGACTTAACAAGGATACCGCTATATTGGTCGGTTGGTAATCAATTATAAACTGGTTTTAACCTGACTAAGCATGGATATCGCCTGGTTGGTCGGTTGGTAATTACCGCCTATATGGCTGGTTTATGGACAAATTGTGATAGCGTCTTTATGGTCAGTTGGACTTAATCTGACTTAATCAGGATACCGCTTATATGGCTGGTTGGTAATATAACACAAGTTATTATATTATATTAAGGGAGATATCTAAAATAGTAGTGATAAAAGTGGATCCTTTTACTCTGGCATTTTCTTTTATTGTAATTTTCTTATTTACTTTCCAGCATTTTATTTTCAGCATTTTGCTTTATGTCTTTTATTTTTAAGTTGTTACTAGCCTTAGATATGTGTCGTAACTAAGTTAGTTATCTCGGGTTGTGATGAATTTTAATATCACCGGTTTATAAGGGGTTATTTTATAGTTTGGGTAATTTAAAGGTTTACTTATTAAGTCTTAAGCTTAATGCGTCTTGTTAACTGGCCACTAATAAGATTGATCTGGTAAATCTAAAATAAACTTAACAAATGAATTTTATGTTTCAGCTTTAGACTTAATAGCCTACGATCTTCCTTGAGGATAGATAACCCTTTAATAGATTTCCTTACAGGATAGACATTTTCCTGTTGGGCGGGGGTAACCACAATTGGAACTTAATCTTAATGAATCTAGATAATTTGGTTGACAAAGACATATGGTTCAATTGGATTATACTGGGTATTTTCATCTGACCATCGACATAGGCTTTTGCATAATTTCTTGTTCCAGGTTAGCAAACCGACATATTACACAAACATGAAATAATCACTTCATCTTTAAAAAGATATTGGAATAAATCACAACCCTGGATAGTTTTATAAATTTGAATTTTCCTCAACCCACTTTCGCGCAATTTTATTTACTTGTTTTCAAGTTTAAAGTCATCACCCAGTCAATCAATCAATCTGTTAGATACTAGTAATCTTTTGGCCTCATAAAATTAATAGATTAGGTATTAAGTCCTCGTGGGATCGATATTTTTTATACTACTTGAACGATACGTGCGCTTGCGTTATACGTGTGTGATTACGCTGGCACTTGTTAAAAAACTTGAAAATTAACAGGGTAAATCCATCCAACTATACCTAAAAGAAGAAAAATGAGATCAAAGGGCATTGTTAGGGAATTAGGCGGTTGAATTAAGGTTAGGCTACTTGACCCAAACATTTAGTGTTTTGAATTTTGATAGTTTGATGATTGTAATGTGTTGTTAACTTGAAGATAATGCACTTCTGATGGTTTTGTGTGAAAGAGTTGATTATAGAAGAAATGAAATCTGAATCTGGAAATGGCGACGCATAGCGACGCTCCAAGCTCGCATCGCGATGCAAACGAGGCAGAAGCCTGTGTATGTTTAACGAGGTCGCGTCGTGACGCAGATCGACCAGTGTCACGACGCGTACCCAAAAATTAGAATTTTTTTCTGAAATCCCGACGCGTAACTAACGGTTTAAAATTTTATTTTACATTTCATTTAAGGAATAGAAGATACTCTAAGGGAGTAATTCAACTAGGTTAAAGAATTTAATTTAATTTCGAACCGTATTTTATAACTTATGATTCTAACCCAGTTTATTCCATATAGATACTCATCTGGAGCCGCGTTCTCCCCCAGCGACGTAAAGGAAACTTGACCGGACTTCAAATCTGTGAGTGGAGACTTTTCTTTTAAATTGATCTATATTACTTGTTATTGATCAAAATTTACTTCGAGATTTATTTTTAAAAGCTTTAGGGCTAATGCCTTATTGAACTATCAGTCACTTCTTATGTTAGATTGTTTTGAAAGATTTATAATTTTAAAAGCATAAGTTCTTAAGTTTTTTTAGGCATAGAGGAAAACCCACCTCAGCTCTTACTTATGGAATTGATGGACAGAGAACGTGTGCACATGTAGTTCGGGGCTAGG
The DNA here is from genome assembly GCA_019454045.1 of Zanthoxylum bungeanum. Taxonomy (NCBI): domain Eukaryota; kingdom Viridiplantae; phylum Streptophyta; class Magnoliopsida; order Sapindales; family Rutaceae; genus Zanthoxylum; species Zanthoxylum bungeanum. Next base: position 267,708 of record SKCR01025313.1, read on the forward strand.
GGGACGCGATACATAACGCTCCTAGACCATAGTTTCAGGGTCAGTAGTTGCATGGATTAACACTACTGGCTCTAGTTCAGTGGCTTAGGGGACGACGATATGTAACTCCCCAAGTCCACTAGTTAGGCGTATCGGGGGACGGCGATACGTAAGGCCCTAATGCACCAGGTTTTCTTCAGTATCAAAGATTTATGCAGAAAGTATTTTTGAAAAGGTTTACTCAAGTTTTAAAGTAAAAAAACCATTTTTCTAACAAGGATTTCAGAAGCGCTTTAAGATTAAATGATTTTAAAACAATTGTATTAATTCAGTTTCTTATTTTTGTAGCTCCACTCACTGAGTTCCATAGGACTCACCCCACCACTTCCAGTTCTTTTGCAAGATTCTTCTTTTGGTGAGTCACGTGCTACTATTGGAGACTGAGTTCGAGGATAATTGTTATGCTGAAGTAAATAGTCTTGGGGTCCATCTTCCCAAATCTATATTCGTATAGAATGTAGTCCTCTGGGATGTCATTTTGTCGTATCATAGATATGTATTTGGAGACGTATATAAATGTTATATATACTTTATGCACTTTCAGACATGTATATTTAAATATTGGGATTATGATCTCGCAATTAAGTTTTTTTTTTTAAGTTTTAAGTTGCATGCATGATTAACTATAATATTGCATAGCATTAAGATGAGAGTAAGTATTCTATTGCACGAGTTAGAGGCTTAGGCGACAGTGAGATCTGTTGCTTGCTGGTAACATTCCCGTACTGGGGATGTTACACTAGAAATGGTATCCCACTTCAAGTCATCCACCAAAAACAAAATCAGGATAAAAACAAGAAGCACAAAACGATGGTGATGTATCACATACCTCGTGCATACCTAAAAGAATTAACAATGGAGCCTGAGACAACGTCCTACACCATGCTACACCAAAAATAATTTTGAACCTCACAGTTTAATGTCCCGGAGAACCGAGCTACGGATCGAGGGGCGGCCAATGCCATGAGATTTTTCCATGGAGAACGGACCTACGGAGAACCGAGCTAAGGTTCGAGGGGGCGGCCAACACCACAAAGACCCTCAGCCCTCCCACGTGATATGCTTCTACGGTTCTGAAATGGGATATCCAACGCCATAAGGGCATTGTCACTCTCTATGCTAGGTATATCTCGAGGCTATAATGCCATGGAGGCTCTCCGGCCTCCCCGTGTTATATACCTCCCGAGGCTACAAACGTCACGGAGGCCCGTGGGCCTTCCCCGTGCTATGCAAACCCAGAAGTACCATAGAACCTAAGCCACTAGCCATCCTTACATGCTATGATTACCTTGAGGTACCAAACGCCACGCCGACTCATTCGCCGAGCGTGCTATGGATACCCGAGGCGCCAAAAGCTACACAGGTCTTTGCGCTTAAGTTCCTCAAAGTGCAAGTCATTGGGTAATGATGCTCTATCCTGGAGATTTGATAATGACACATTGGATTGGCGTGCTGGGGGGGTTCGCATTTTTCCCACATGTCCTTCAACCCTTCATGCATCCTGATTACGAGTATCTCACAAGAATATTAAACATGCATTTCCCATCCCAATAATAAACAAGAAAGGTGAACACGTTTTTATTTATAAGGGAAAAGTTTTATTGATAATCAATTGATCTATTACTCTTCTTACAACTCTTTGAGGGTCATTATAAGATAGGATCTATTGGAAGTTCATCCATTGCGTTTCTGAGCAATCCTTAGCACCCCCTTCTGAACCGAGCTCTTCTTAAACAATTCTTGATAAGGTTCTTCTGAACGAGCTCTTCTTGAATAATTTTTGACAAAGTGTAGCTCACATGATTGATCAGGGGCTTGCGACTTATATCTTCTAGTGACCACTTTCTTGGGGTGTATGTGATTGTGCCTTGGCTTCGTGTAAGAATGGAAGAAGTCATCCTTACGACTTTGGACCACCAACATTGTGCTTAATTACTTCTCCTCTTATTCCCACTTGTGGATTCACCCTTTATGCAATAACAAACCCGTAAAGCCACCATATATGCATAATAAAAATGAGGCACTATGGAAACTGATCGAGTACACCTGCATCTCAGCTCTCCTACCATTCCGTGATGATCGTCGCTACCAAGAACTAGAATATCACCAGGTCGAAAAACATCCATAATTTCTCTAGGAGGAGCTTGTTCATCCTTAGATTGATCGGTAAGAACCGACATTACATTTCATTCAATAGTTTGGTCCTAGATGGAGACTTCTGATGATGCTCTTTTGCTTGCCTGCTCTCTAATATTGCATTTCATTCAGCAGCTCAATCCCAGATGGAGACTTCTGATGATGTTATTTGCTTGGCTACTCACACTTATGGGGTCATCTACTCATCTTATAACTCTTGAGGATCATTCTAGGGGAAGTTATTGGAAATATCTTCTCAAAATCTCAGCATTCCAGAGCTTTTTGAGTCGGGTGTCGTCCAGATGTTTCAATAGATATGCTCCCGACCTGATGATCTTGATCACTCTATACAGCCTCTCCTATTTGGCATCCAATGAACCCTCATCAGGCCTCCTCATATTTAAAGTAACTCGCCTTTGGACCAAGTCTCTGGGGAGAAAAGATCGTACTCGAATCTTCTTATTATAGAAGCGCCTCATCCTTTGCTGAATATAATACCATCTTGATTGCCAACCTCTCATTTTTTTCTCTTCTATCAAGTCAAGATGGTGTTTCACAAGCTCTTTATTTTGTCCTTCCTCAAAATTCTGAACTCGATGGGTCAACATCCCAATCTCTGCTAGGATAGCCGCTTCTCACCCATAGGCTAAATAGAAATGTGTTTCGCCCGTGGAGTCCTTATAAATTGTCTGATGTGCCCATAAAACCTCTGGTAGCTCCTCAACCCACAAACCCTTGCATGACCTGAGCCTTGCCTTCAAGTTGCTCTTGATGGTTTTATTCGTTGCTTCTAATTTCCCATTGGATTTTAAATGAGCAGGGGAGGTGAACCTCAATGCAATCTAGAGGTCCTCACAAAGTTTCCTGAAACTCTTACTATCAAACTGCTTCCCATTGTCCGTGATGATAGCCCGGTGGATCCCGAACCAGCACACAATATTCTTCATGACAAAATTTATTGCATTCTTTTCAGGAATCATAGACAACGATTCAGCTTCCACCCACTTGGTGAAGTAATCGATTGTAGCTATGACAAACTTGGCTTGACCCCGACCCATGGGCATCGGCCGAATGATATCTATCCCCCTCTGGGAAAACGGCCAAGGATTGGATAATATGGTCAACTACTCGGGGGGCTGGTGAGGGATGTTGGTATTCCTCTGACATTCATCATATGCCCGGGAAACCCTAGCCCCATCCTGGTGCATCGTCGGCCAGAAGAAACCTTGCCTCAGTGCCTTGTGAGCGATTGACTGACCTCCACCATGGCTTCCACATATTCTCTAATGAATTTCTCTAAGCACATAATCTTCCTCATCGGGTCTCAAACTAACCTCCATCATGGCTTCCACAAATTTCCTAATGAATTTCTCTAAGCACATAATCTTCCTCCTCGGGTCCTAGACACCTTACGTATGGCGTCGTACCCCCTTCGGTATAATACCCCATTTATCAAGCAAAATCTTACACTCCGATATTTCAGCTTCCTTGTATTTTCTTCCCCTCGGGCACATCTCCCGTCTCCAAATACTTCTTGATCAAATCCATCCAGGATGCCCCCTCTCAGCATCTACCTCTATTACGTTCGACATCCCAACACTTCTTGATTGTAAGCATCCTAACGGATGGTTCGGGGAATTTTTGATTTAATAGATAATGCAAGCCGAGCCCGCAAGTCTGCCAGCTGCTTGTTCTCCCGTCTGACCTGCTCCAACACTACATTCCATATTCCTTAAACTAGCTTCTTTACCTCGGCCTGATAAGCAATCATGTTGAGCTCTCTTGCCTGGAATTCATCATTCAATTGCTGAACAGCCAGCTGGGAATCACATTTCATTGTCACATCCCTGACTCCAACTGCCAATGAGAGTCTTAATCCTGCCAGAATTGCTTCGTATTCTGCCTCATTATTCATAGCTTTGAGGGGAATCTCAAGGCGTAGCTCAACCCTTCTCTTTCATTACTTCTGAGGATCATCCCGACCCCACACCCTTCCATGCTAACTGACCCATCAACAAACAACTCCCACCTAGCTTCCTCTACTGCCATAACTTGGGGCCCAGTGAACTCTGTAATGAAATCTGCCAATGCTTGCCCCTTGATCGATACCCTAAGTACATTGGACATGTAATACTAACTGAGTTCTACCGACCATTTTACCAGACGACTTGAGACCTCTGGCTTATGCAGTATATGTCTCAACAAATAGTTGGAATACAATCCGACTATGTGGGCTTGAAAATAAGAGTGCAACTTCCTTGTCGTAATGACCAAGGACATAGCCATCAGCTCCTTGGCTGGGTATCGAGTCTCCACATCTAATAGGGCCTTACTAGTATAGTACACCGGCCTTTGGACTCTATCTACTTCCTGCACTAATACTGAACTCACAGCATATTCAAAAACAGCCAAGTATAGGAACAATGTCTCACATGGGATCGATTTTGCCAGTAGTGGTGGTTGGGCTAGGTACTCATTGAGTTGCTGGAATGCATCTTCGCACTCAGTTGTCCAGCTAACCTATTTCTTAGCCTTCTTGATCAGCTGGAAGAAAATGTGACATTTGTCACTAGCCTTAGAAATGAACCGGTTTAGTGTTGCCACCCGACTCATTAAACTTTACATTTCTTTGACCGTCCCCAGGGGCTTTAATTCCAATACAGCCTTGATTTTCTGTGGGTTTGCCTCAATACCCCAGGCACTAAATATATACCCCAAAAACGTTCCTGAAGATACACCAAAAGCATATTTATCCAGATTCAGTTTCATGTTGTGCTTCATAAACAACTCAAATGTCCCTCTGAGATCGTCGAGATGATCCTCGGGATTCTCGATCATCATAATCATGTCATCGACATAGACCTATATTGTCTTGCCTATGCGTGGCTTGAAAACATTGTTCACCAACCTCTGATATATGGTCGCGGTATTCTTCAATCCGAAAGCATCATATTATAACAGTATAGCCCTTGGTCAATAATGAAGGCTGTCTTTCTTCGTCCTTGGCACGCATCCTGACCTGGTTGTATCTTGAGAAAGCATCCATGAAATTGAGCAGTCCATGACATGCCGTAGAGTCCACCAACTGATCTACCTTAGGGGGTGGGAAGCTGTCATTCGGGCAAGCCTTGTTAAGTCAGAGAAATCCACACACATCCTCCACTTCCTACTGTCATAATTCACCAAGACCACATTGGATACCCACTCTGGGTATTTAACCTCCCTGAAAAACTCGGCCTTTAACAACTTTTCAACCTCCGCCTGAATTACCCTGTATCGTTCTTGGTTGAAAATCCTCATTTTTTGCTTCACCGGCTTGTGAGACCGATCAACCACCAAGCAGTGATTGATGAATTTGGGATCAATCCCAGGCATGTCTCTATGTCCCCATGCGAAAACATCCACGTATTCCTCCAGAAAACTCAACAACGTTTCCTCAAACTCGGCTCCAATCTGCCTTAATTTTTATTATTTTTCCAAGGTCGAAAAGCTCCACATGTTCCAGCTTTTCCTCTGCCCCCAACTAGGTAGGATCCTCGGGTCGGGGATCGGCCGACTCAACTTCTGCCTTATCCTCTTCTCTTTCTTTCCTCTTCAACCCTACATTCTCAATACAAAATGTTTCTTTAGAAACGATAGCAAAACAACTCCTATTTATCTTCTGGCTTCCACAAACTATCTCAATTCCCTCCCGGGTCGGGAACTTCAGCTTCAGGTAGTAACACACATAGCCGCCTTTAACTTCATCATAAAGGGCCTCCTTAAGATCACTTGATAGATGCTCATGCAATTACTATAATAAAATCCATCATAATGATCCGGGTCTGGGGAGCCATCCCAATAGCAATAGCCAACTGTATCTGACCCAGTGGGCTCCCCCAAACCCATAAAACGGTGTTGCGTCTCATCAAAGTGGTGTACTCTACGCCCAAATCGTCTAGAGCTTCCTTGGCGATGAAATCCATGGCGCTCCCAGGATCTACCAATATCTTATCTACCTCGCCCCCGCCGATATTGGCCCTAATTATTAGCGCGTCATCATGGGGATAGCTGAACCCTTGGGCATCTTTCTTAGTGAACATTATGGGCACCGGTCTAGCCCTTTGAATCCTCGGGGTCCTTTCTGTCAATAGTTCTTTCTCGGTCGATTCGAATCCCCGGCCAATGGCTTCCCTCCACTATTATGAACATAGGTTTTTCCTCATTTTTTATCTCTCTTTGCCTTTGGCTGGGGCCCGTTTCCCCTTTTTCTCCCGTCTTTTTTTCCAACTTCTCCATTATGGCCTTCATGACGGTTTAAGTTGTATTACTTTCCTTTCGAGCATTTTCTCTCTCACTTCGTATGGTTTCTTCTATTTTCTCCATCCACTCCATCGAAGCCTGAAGAACTGTGGATCTCGTCTCCTATCATTGCCTTAGTGTGTTTGCTGCTTCTCGTACTGTTCTCCACAGACGGCGCCAACTATTGACGGCTGTTTTTCGTTTCAGGGGAATTCAGGAAGACCACTCCTCAATTAAACCTCTCCCAAGCAGTGAATTTATTTCATTTGTTGGCAATCAAATGCAAACTTAGCAGGCATAAGAAAAGCACACATACAGAACAGAAGATTTAACGTGGTTCGGCGGAATGGATCCAACCTACGTCCACGGGCAGAAAAGAAAATGAAGTTTTTATTACTGGCTCGGGTCTGACCGAACTTTTTTCTTTCTCTAACTCGGGATTCTTTTCTCTCTATTATAAGCTACAAGTGCTTTTGAATTAAATTGATCAACCATTTACAATGAACTCTCAACCTCTTTATATACTTGGACAAATTTCATTGCTACACTAACTTTATGACGTTAGTCACGTGAACCTGTCATCGTCGCATGGGCTCTCTTCCCTAATTACCCTACGGATTATAGTCTATCCGTCTGACACCTCTACGACTTGCCACCTAAATCTCATTAAATCATGCTACTTTTGGTAACTGTTACACATTATGCCATAGTGCCAGCTTGTACTCTAACTGCCACCACGCGATAGCGTCTGCCAGAAGATAAGCTGCTGGTCTACTTCTCTCACATCAGACCTTGGTAAGCCCAAATATTTATTTAGGGCTTACATCATCTGGACTTGAATATAATGTCATTACCATAACCTACCTCCTCGGGCAGTAAATCGAGATGATCGACCTGTCCCATCAGGTCGAGTCGGTGCTGAGACCTTTACTCCCTTCATACTCCCTAAACATTTTTCCACCTCGGGTCGGTCATTGATAAGTACATGAAAATGCACTTTAAAACAGCACTTATTCAGGTTTATTGTCAAGTATTTAATTCTATATTTTACATTTTATTATATAAATTTCACTGTTATATTAATTTAGAAAGTGTTCAGTATTAAGTTTTATATAATATAATTTTTACCTTAATATTAATTTAAGAAATATTTAATCATTTAAATTATTTTACCGATTTTTTTTGTTTATTTTGCAGGATGCAACATGGGGCCATAATTGAAGACAAAATAAAAGAATAATTTCCAAAAATAAAGAAGCATTGGCGTGAAAGAGGGGAGAGAGAGAGCAATGTTGTTGACCAAGGAGTGAAAGTGTCATCAAAAAGAAGAAAGTGTGGAGAGTTTGGTTTGACCAAGACCTTAAATTGGAAAAGCTTGCACGTGGGCCCTTGAATAAATTAATTAGGTTTCAATTTGTTTGACTTTACAAAAGCAAGGTGGGGCCGCTGTTGATGAAGAATTGGAGAAGAGAAGACGTGGGCATTAGGGTTCTGCTTTTGCTCATTATAAAAAGGCCATGCAACGTAAATTTTGAGAGCGCAGCCTGCGCATAATACAAAATCAAGAGCTGCTGCCGAGAAACAAAAAAGAACAAAAACCAGCAGAGGCCGAGAGCTGTGCATAAAACAGCAAAAATATTCAGAAGCAGCCGAGAGTTCAGAGAAGAAATCAGAGCCCAGAAGTCGGGACACGGAGCCGTGATGATTCAGAGCGATATATCTCTCCAATCCCAGGCTATTTTTATTTCTTTTATGAGGAACTAATCCCCTAGGAAAAAGCTATGGATGAACTCTTGTGTTTGATTTTTATTGTTTATGTTTTTGATTTCCCAAGTACCTTTATCGTTTAATAAAATTGATGTTTATTGTTCTTTATTATCCTTCGATTTATTAGCCCAGAAATTATGGTTGGTCAATTCTCATATAGATTCAGTCATGCTTCTTCTATGTGTGATTTGCGAACTTAGTTGTGACTGATAAAAGTCGTTTTATGTGTTGGTCTTCTGCTGTAGTATTGCCTGAGGGTATATTGTCGACGTTAGATAGCTCGTAACGATGATTTTTGTGTGCTGTTAACATAGAGAAAATAATCATTAATTACCTTAGATTTTGAATATGTGTAGAATTGAATATCTTCCGGTTGTTGGTTTGGGATGTGAAACCTTCAATTGTGTAACAAAATAAATCAATAACTAAATATTGGAGTTCGATGCAAGAGGAATTCTCGATGCTTTGTCATATCTCTCAGCTGTTACCTTTTATTATCTTTCCATTATTTTATTTATCTTTATCATTTTATTTATTAAGTTACCGTGAACGTACTATTTGTTTGAGTGAATTAGTTCTGATGTAACCATCTCTCTGAGGAATCGACACCCCAGCTATAATGCGATAACCGCAAGTCATATTTGGGCGTAATCAGTCATCAAGTGCAAACTAATTATGATCTTCTCGGCTGGCCAGCTGCCTATACCTCTTGGGCCCGGGCCCCTTGTTCGGGAAGTGAAAATCTCTTTTATACCCTTCTTCTTACTTGTGCTCTTCTCGGGTCTAGAAATCACCATCAACAAAAAATAATAAATTAATTTTAATTAAATTAATTTATTAATAATTTCTTGTGGAAAATAATAAACGAAAATAACCTGACAAAATGGCGACACACACAAAATACATACATTATGTGTGGAAAATATTTTTTTAATCAATATAATATTTTGTGATAGATCATGTCAATATCCTGTCAATATTGGGATTATATATCAGTCCTTTCTTGTGTTATTTCGTGTATATGTACATCATTTTAGAGGTGACGGCTTCAACTAAAATACAAAATTTGATGTCCTATCCAAGATCAAATCATATTATCTTTTCACTAAAAACGTCTAATTATCATCAGCAGGATCCTGCTTTACTGAATTGTCTGTCACTGTCAAGAGAGCTGCTTTTTTTTTTGCCCTCCACTAACAGCCCATCACCTATAAAATTATGATATTTGTTAGAGATATGTCATATACCTAACTTGTGAATAAGCTATATGTACATATATTTGCAATATTTTCATTAATTAATAAAATGACAATCTTTATTATACGTGTCTTACATAAATTATATGAATCATCAAACATTGTAATATAGCCCTTGGAGTAATAAGATGATGGCTTCCACGCCTTATGATAATCATTACTCTAAAATGTTCATAATCATAGTTTTGTGAATAATCTGGGCGTTCACAAAGCGGAGAGACTAGCATGATGATATGATCCGCCCTTAAGTGAGGTAGCCGATCTCATAGGCTACTAGCGGAGATCCGTCTGATTGGTGTATCACATGGATGCATGAGTTGCTCGTGTCCATCGAACTGACCGTCGAAAGTTTTCACATGGAGTGTTCATCACATGTGTCTGTGAGAACTTTCATGTATCGATTGTATAACTAGTCCTTAGACTTGAGGTATTTACAATCTTATGTGTGGATCAAATAACTTTGACATTCTCTTTCCACGGTTCAAAAGATCCGGTCATAAGGGTATGATTGGGTCATTTGTTGAAACACATGAAGTTTGTAAAGATACAACAGAGAATCACCACTCTCTCGGATAATATTTTCTTATAATAGTAGTATTCCAGTTCGCGGGTTGATATGTGTGATCAGTGATTGAGACTGTGGCCGCATCGGAAGAATCATGTGAGATTCTTGGGTTAACACGATTCATGACACTATCAACATCATACCTTTAACTATATGGGTAGACATTTTCCATACCCTAGGTCAAACGGTGGGGATACAGTGAGGCGAGGGACCGTATCATATGTAAATCACATACAGAATGGGTATATATATATTTTCTTCTCATTTGGGGGCCTTGACATGTTGCTAGATGTCAACCTTGGTCATTGAAATCGAACGACCATCTGATCGGAGGATAATTTATGTTCGATTAAATTATCACGATTCATTTCATGTCCAAATTGAAGGGAACCCAAAAGGTCACACACAACAAAGTCGAAATCAATGGTTAACAGTGCACATTACAAATTTAACAGCATATATGATTGTTGTATGAATTGTTCATAAATGGTTCAATGTGTTTAATTATTAAACAGATCATTTGAGGTTCCATAGTGGCTTAGGGATTGGTGAATGACGATAGGGGAACTTTGGTAATTGGAATAAATAAATAAATGTGAATAGTAAAAAAAAATTTATTTGTTATTTGTTTTGAATTCCAATTCGGCCCAAACTCTTATTAGGGTTTTATAATCTCATTAAACCACTAAATTAAGATCCAATGGCTAAGATTAAATTAGCATTTATCTCATATCAGATTCTTAATTAATTTTGTTGTCTTTGGAGCACCTATATAAACCCAAAAAATTCTTTACAAATTTTTGCACCAAACCTTTCATATCTTGGGTTTATATAAGTAAGCAACTCTAAATTTTAAGAGTAAGCCACTGATTTTGAGGATCCTTAAGTCTAATTGACTAGAGGAACCTCGAATTAAAAGTTTTGAGGTATTTGCCTAGGCTAGCACCAAGGGCAAAATACCCGTGCACTCAAGCGTAGTCTTGCCGTTGAGTTTTGGCTTTGGTGTGTGCACCTTTGGAGGCCACACACTTGGGTGGCTCTTTGGAACGTGGAAAAGCTTGCTGAGTTCGAGAAACACTTGTAAATTGGAGGGAGGACTAGATGAGTCTTCGGTTCAAGTAAGTATTTTTCTTTCTTTATTTTAATTAGAGTTCTTATGACAGTTAGCATGTTTAAGTTTATGTTCTTTGCATGTTTTATGAGTTTTTATGCTTAGAATATATAGTAACATGCCTAGGCTTGTAGAATAATCAAAACAAATGGGTCTTGGGCAAAGGGATATCGGCATCATAATTTGATTTATTAAATTTTACATTGCGCACTCGCGGCCGCTTCCCAACAATATTACCCTCCTTTCTTACAAAATCATATATATATATATATTGTCAGTGCCGTTATCGCATGATTTATCATTGTCATTTTCGGAAAGATTTTATATTGATAGATTTCTAGTTTTTGATTTGTTTTGTAATTTACAATAGTCATTTTTAGAGAGATTTAATAATGAAAGGATTTTGTTCTTTGATTTGTTTGGTAATCTATAATTTTCATTCTCAGATAGATTCTACATTGAAATGATTCTGTATTTTACATTAGATTATAATGAAATGATTTTATCCGCCAATTAAGCAACATAAACATAGGCTTTTCGATACATTATCTCTATTAATCCTAATAATTCGTTATATTATCTTTCACTAACTAAATGACACACATTATTGTATATATATATAATCATTGGTTAATTTATTTATTTATTATTTTTATATAATTAATTGATTTAATTATTTTTTAATATCTTTTTTTTGACTTTATTTATTTAATATTTTTATATCTTTTATTTATTATATTTATCTTTTTTCTACTTTATTTATCATATCGTAGTATGGAGTAACGTGCATATCACTAAGCGCAACATGAGGTAACATAAATTAAAATTTGTGTTTTTATATACTCTAATGTATTTCTTTTTATGTATTATTACATATACTCTTTTCTGAACATGGTTAAAATAAAATTGGTTTAGAGACATTTCATTTGAAAAAAGTGTTTGTTCGCAAGCTATACATATAATCGTTTTAGTCAAAAATGAAAAAGTATTGCTATCATAAAAGATAATATTTTCTATTATACATAAATAGTGTTAAATAAATAAAGAAACTCAAAATAAACAAAAAAACATTATGTATAAGATTTATTAAATAAGTAAAAGAGAAAAAATATAAATATAAAGAAAAAATAAATGAGATAAAAAATAAAATTATTAAATCAAAAAGTAGAATAAAATAATTAAATAATTAAATTAAAAGAAAAATAATTAAATAAAAAATAATTTATTTAAAGGAGGAGTGATAATATTATGATTTTGTAAGGATACCAAGGAAGGTGGGGGTGGGGAATATTCATCTATCAATCTTATTGTAATAAAAATTACGGTCAGTAATATGGTATCCAATGGTATCAAATATCATTTGATACAAACATAATATTTTGATCATTGAAGATGAAACTTAAATCATTAAACATGTAAATTTTATCAATAAACATAAAATTTGTTTAATTTTTTTCAAAAATTTCATATTATTGTTAGATTTTGCATATTTAATGGTTTAAATTATATATTCAATTATTAAAATAATATATTTGAACCAAAGCCCCAAAACGACACTAACTAGCTAGTAACCTCCGATAATTTAAGGCCAGAATTTCTTAGGAAAATGCTGACGGCTAGAAAAAATAAAAAATTAATAAAAAATGTATCCATCAAACATCTTTGTCAGAGTGTTCATATTAAATAATTAAAAACAGCCCAATTTAGGACACACATTCCCCGACCTAAAGTAGTAAGTACCAAATTAATAAACTATTCAATCGATCACGACTAGGGATGATAGTGGGTATGATTTAGTGCGGGTTTGTCATTACTAAACATACACTCGCATATGTAAATAAATTACAAAATACATATCATACCCGCTGTGGGTTTTAATTTTCATTACCAAATCCGCACTCGCATATAAAAATAAATTATCAAACCTGCATTACTACCCAACAGATATTTTACGGGTTTTTAAAATATCATATAAGAATATTCTTCATCTATAATATGAAAACCAAATTAAACATAATATTAAACCATCTATAATTTCTTCACATGTCAGTGGAGTTTAGTTTGAAGTCAATATGAAATCGCAAATATTAAAAAGAACGTCAGACCAAAAATAATTCAAAAGATGATAAAATTGACAAAAAAATAACTATAGATTAACTACAGATTAAACCAATACAAGAACATAAGCAATGAAAATAAATGATAATCTTTTTATGTGAGTGGACTTTCTTTGTTCTAAAAAAATAAAAAATAAAAAATTTAAGTTTACGGGGGTAGCGGATACCCACAGCGGGTATCCGCAGGTTTTGCTTAATTATCAAACTCGTACCAAACTCTCAGCAGGTTTTGTTTTAATTTAACAAACTCGCACCAAATCCGCTTAAATATTTACCAAATCTTACCCATTACAAACAGAATTTTACGAATTTACGAATTTACGAATTTATGGACAAAATTACCATCTCTAATCACGACTTTTAACGGTGGCCGAGCTCCTCTATATCACTATCACTTGCTTGAGTCAAATCAATTTCATGTCTGTTGTTCAAAAAATAAAGTTAGAAGAGACAACCGACTAATTAATTATTAAGTTTGATTATTTTTCATACAAATGATAAGTCTATTTTGGTGTAATTTTTTTTTAGGATGGAATTTTGTATCTCAATTTTGTAGGTATAAATTTCCCTTTTTTTATTGAGAGAAAATAACTATTTTAACATAATCAAAGATTACAAGAAATAAGAGGGAACTTCCTCCACTCAAAAATCAACAACAAGATCGTTACAAACAAATTTTATGGACCGATGAGTTGAAACATTACAGATACTATACGTAAATTGAAACATAAATAATTAAATTGAATCCTAAACAAACTCATTGACTTGCCAACCGCAAGATCAACTACATTCTTAGTATCATTTTCAATGATGATGGAAGAGAGCTTGGCTTTAAACACAAGGGATCCCAGAAGCTCATTGAACCGAGAATTGTTCCAGTAAGCCTTATTAGAGGCCTTACAATGGAATAATGCATGGGCTATGATCTCTACAATCCTTTTCCACCTTTGGCATAAGTTGTTGGGCATGATTTTCTTCTTAAATAGATTATTGGCTTTGGGAAGAAGATCTGACAGTCCCCTTCAAAGAAAAATTCTAATATTTGCTTATTATAAGTTGAGAGTTTACAACTTCTTCCAAATATTATTCTCCATTGAAGAACTCGTTGCAAAGCCAAGTAATATGTAGATTTCACTCGGAACCTCCCCTTTTATCAAAATGTCAATAATAGCTAGTCTTCCATATCAACATCACGCAACCGGATATTAAGAATTTCTTGAGCATCGACTTTTAGAAAGTCTCCATCTAGTTCCCTTCTTTAACACGTCTCTCTCCCACGAGATATTTCTCTAGACGAAGCTTGGATTATGTCCCTATTACCTTCATGATCAAAAAGCCTCTTAATTTCATTTTTTTCATTTTTGGTGTTCCTATCTCTTTTTTAAGCCATGAAAAATGCCACAAGGGATATGAGTTGCCCTTTATAAGTTTAGTAGAACGCCACAAGATCAAATCTTTATTGAATCTCATAAGTTCTTGAAGATAGAAATTCACTCTCGCACACATAATATGTTGGCGTATTTACGGTTTTTACCGGATTTCGCAGCGGAACGTGAAAAATCAAATTTTTCTAGTTTTAAAAATTTTCTTTAGACTATTAAAATAAACTATTTATATTAATATTGAATCCCAAATCTTGGAAATGTCTAAATTACCCATTAGCCGAAATTACTATAATATGCAAACTTTTACGTTTTTCTCATTTTAGTCCAAAAGTGTCAATTACACATTTAAGTGTTTCCAAAACACTACCAAAATTATTAGTATACTTTTAATATACTCAATTACATCCATAAAATGAAAAGCCCCAATTTTAGCATTAGGCATAAACCCTAAAAAAATTCAATTAATCAAATTACACCAAAATTGACTCTCAATCTAGCTTTAATCTAACTTTCCAACATTTCAAGTGTCTCACCACAATCAAAAACACACAAGAACAATTTTAGGTTTTTATAAAGTGGCATAAAAACTCTAAAATGACAACTCATCATTCTTTAACCAAATTAAACTTCAATAATACTTATTAAGCTTAAAAGATTATCACACATGCATAATTTCTTCACAACAAGCTTCCAACAAGCAAAACTCATATTCAAGAGGAGGAAAAATAAATAATACATCATATATATTCAAAAAAGGCAAAGGCAAATAATTTCCTAATGAAAGAATTAAAAAAACTTATTTTAAAATTCCAATTTTTCAACAAATTGCTCTAGGATTTGATTTCCCAAAGTTTCTCTCACTTAGGGTTCTTTAAGAAGACTTTTTGATTTCCTTTTCTCAACCACCAAAATGGACAACCAAAAATAAAAAAAAAAAAAATAAAAAAAATAAAACTAAAATGGCCAAGTCCACGTGAATAAGGGAGAATGGGCATTTAGGGAATTTTGATTCCAAAAACAAAACAAAATATATATTCCCACTAACTCCAAACTAATGCCACATGTGCCCATTATAATAAAACACATGTCATAAAAATATGACATATACTTATGTATATATAATCAATTAATTAATTAATTAACATTTAACTAATCAATTCAATTAATTTAAATATATTATATATTTTTACATTAACACTAAATGACAAAAATATATCCATGGATAACATGTGTCAAAAATATATTTGATAATTAATTAATGTGCATCTAATCAAATTATGTATCTAATACATATACACTTATTTAGGAAATTATCAAATGCCCCCGCATATGTAATTTTTTTTAATCACTAAACGATTTACGAATAATCGATATTATTCATAATAAATTTCTCTAGTGTAATACATATACACTTTAATTTAGGAAATTATCAAATGCCCCCGCATATGTAATTTTTTTTTAATCACTAAACGATTTACGAATAATCGATATTATTCATAATAAATTTCTCTAGTGTTCTACGAGTATTTTTAATTATATGAGACTCTCTAAGTTCAAGTATATTCGTCACGGAATTCAATCTTGTGTCCATAATTCACCCACTCATAAATTATGACGACCACAGATATTCTCGCTGAACCATACAAGTTGAGATCTTCGCATACGTATAATCCTTCCATCATAAGTATCCGGATAAATACTAGAGACATAGATATAATCGTCAAATCTCATAAGGTATAATCTCATCGACGTATAGATCTGTGATTTCTCAATAACACTCAGAACTCATTTTCGAGTGTACCATGGCCATGGATTTGATAAATCGCAATCTCATGAAGTGGACATCTAAATCATGTACGCAAGACGGATGGATCCTCTCCGGATACATCACTGGATATCATGAGCATCAGTCCACACCTAATAAACATACAGAGGTCTACCCTAAAATGGTCGAAGACGTAACCGCCATCAAAGTGTGGAGGATAACTCATATATCCACCGTGTTATCTCAAGTCAAATGACCACTATGCTACTCAACTCGAGAAGATTCCTATTGACAGAATCATATCATATATTAGGAATCTTCCGTGAGTCATTCAGTGCTCATCCGCTATGAACACCTCCATGTCCATACGAGTCTCTCCAGACTCGTGACTCATCGAGATAAACCACCAGATTCCAATATTCTAATATACAATATGTGCCGGTCTCCCAGATTTACTTACGGACCAAGAATGTAAATCTTGACCAGGAATAGTTCAAGAATGATACTATTATAACATTTCTCAATGTCAATTGTGATGTTGTTACAATTACGTTATAACTTAATCATTTCTAGGTCTGATACGTCTTTACCATTTAAAAGAAAATATATCGATGAAACTGTATATTTCATTCATAATAAAATATTATTCATACACGTATTTACAAAAAAATACATGAGAAATTGGCACGCCGAGTACCCACTCCAACAAAATGGTGCTCACACAAATATGTTTTATATAAATTAAAATCTGTAAAATAACATAATGTTTGCATTTTTTTTTATAAAGTGGCTAAATCTAAATTTACTCTAACATAATAAAATCATAATTAACTAAACCTAATAAGGAAAACACTTTAAAACTAAAGTATATTAGCTTAAAATAACATTATAGTTCAGTCTATCATACTTAAACACAAAGTAAATAACATAAATAACATAAAACCCAAAAACTAAATTACGATTGGAGTTTTGACTAGGAAGGAATATAAATCTTTCTTTACTTGAATGAAACATTTGTAGATCGTTGAGTCCTCATTCCAATGCAACTTGAATCACTACATTCGGTCAAAATACAAAGACTGCATAAATCCCTTCAAAACTAACTTAACACATTGGTCCATAGGTCCATGTTGCATTAATAAACGAATAAACTAAGTAACTAACTAAATAACATAGGTCTAATGATAAATAAAATATTTTGCACACGCCAAGCCCATTAATCTCATGCACATGCCTTTTCTCTTTTTAAATCAAGGCTAGTTTCTCTCCTTTGAAGGCCACCTTTCAAGTTGATCTTGGAGTCTTCTTGGTCTTCATGAATTTGTCCCAAGTATGTTATAATAGGTCTTTGAGTACTATCTCGCCATGCTAGTCAATTATCCCACCATGATAGCTATTGGGCCTAATTTGGATCACACCATGAAAGAAGCCTAAGTATCCCACCATGGATCGTATCATTCCCTTTTTCCTCAAAATGATTCGTCCTCAAATCTGAATTGGTATGTTTGGAATAGAAACTTCAGGGAAAACTATAACATAATGCTCAATGCTTCATCTTAATAGCAAACCATCAAAGAACTACAATAAAGAAATAAAAACAATGGGCAAATGATTGGTAGTTTCAACTAACTCATTCTCAACCTCAATCTTCTTATATCCTTATTCACCTCAACCTCTACCACATTTTCTTCATCTTCACTCATGGCCACGACTAGAATTGGTAGAAATCCCCAAGGGGATAGAGGCTCTCGAGGTCCATCCCTAATGGGGGACGTGATCAGGGATGAAAAATTGAAAAACTTAACGTCGAGACGGGGACGAAAAAAATTTAATACCCATTTTTATTCAGGAAAGTGACGGGGATTAGGTAAAATCCTCATCCCCTCCCATTACTCATTTAAGTTTTAATTTTTTTTAAATTTTTTAATAAATATGTTCAATTTTTTTTTATAATTATATATAGATGTAAATAAAAATCTTAATATTATAAAAATATAAAAATTTTAAATAATATAAGGGCTTAATGAAAAATATATATAATCAATTTTTAATGAGGGTTCCATCATTTTATTAAGTTGCGAACCAAACAAAAGACAGAAGATATGAATTTCAATCTTCTATATAACTTGTGCTTTATGTAATAGATATTACCAAATTTTTGAATATGTATGCTTCATTTTTGGATAAAGTAATAGTTCAATTAATATGTTTTTCAATTACTTAAAGTTATTTTAAGAAAAAAATTATTTATTATTCGGTGTTCGGGCCCCTTGGGGATCCTGTTTTATTATTCAGGGATCCCTATCTCCTCCCATGAAATAACGGATACATGGATGTCAATCTCCTCCCCTCCCCATTGCCATCTCAAGCCACGACACTATCACTTACGATTTTTTCAATCTGTTTTTCCTTGTCACCCTCAATACTCATAATTGCACTTTCTTTTTTTCTATTTTCTCTCAATCACACTCCTGATCTCACTCTTCTTTCTCATATCATCCTCTCTTTTCAACCTCGATCTATCCTTAATAGTCTGCATTAAAGATAAATGACAAAGAGTATTCTCCCATCATGGACAAATTAAACTATACATATCCTTAGACAGATCATAAGTAGCCTTTCTTCTCAACTGCCACGACTTGCCCAAAAACATGTATATGGTAGTCAAAGGAACCGCATCGTATAGTATTTCATCACTATATCTTTAAATAGAGAAACTAACAACAACTTATATTTAGTCACTTTAACCTCTCCACAATCATCTAACTGTAAATTATAAGGTCATGGATGCTCAAGCAAAGGTAGCCATAATTTCTCTACTAAGGTAGTATTATCTAAATCAGTATGGCTCCCACCATCGATTCTTATGCAACAAACTTTTCGGCTAATAAGACATTTAGTTAGAAACCAACTAGTGTGATAGATATGCTCATTTTGCGATTAGTAAATTAAACCTCACGACACTCTCTCACGTGTATGCACTCAAGACAGCACTCCACTCATGTTTCACTCACTTGGCTTTTCTCAATATTAAGCTCACTCACCCTTACCTTTTACCACCCTTGGTTTGTTTCTATAGTTCTTTAAGAACTTAAAGGTTATAATCAAGGTTCCAAACCCTAGTTTTGTAACCCCACCACTATTGGCTTAAGAACAAGTACCAACAAAGGTTTATTGATCACAAGACAATGATATCAATGGATAAGACACAAAGATCATAATAAAGAAATGACTCAAGATGCAAAACAATGAATCAAAAAACAATAATAACTTAATGAATAGAATGAAGTGTGCAAGAACAATCCCTTATATAATGTAATTACCACTCTAAGAAATTAAGATTGAAAATCTTGCTTTCTTGGCGCTTTCTTAAACACTTTCTTGAATATTTTCAACCCAAAGTAATCAAGATTAAATATCTTGATTTCTTACCACTTTCTTGAATTTGTTTGCATCTTGTTCAATTCTTTCTTTCCTTTTCTTTTTTTCCTTTTTTTTTATTTGTGTAAGTTGTAATGTAACTTAAAAAAATAACACAATTAACTTATTTAATAAGTAAGATTTGGCCAGTCCACACAAATCAACCCTTTCACACGCCAAATCAGCCCTTAACAAGGTAATTTGCACACTTACCCTAAGTACTAAGGAAACTCAAATAAACAAGGAAAATATAACGACCGGAAATCCCGAATACTGTTACATCATGGGATGAGTGTTACATAACATAAATTATATTTGAACACATATATATTCATGAAATGACTTTGGGGACAATTCGTGAATTCTTCGAAATTCCGATACGAAACGGTATAATGTTCCACTCCGGTAGAATGTTTGGGCCGTAACATTCTCATACGAACTCCGATATTTATGAACTTTATATCGTCGGAAAGCTGAGATCGCGATCTACAACTTTTATGTTGAACAGTTTTTCAAATTCGAAATAGATATAGGTCAAAAAAACCAACTCGAAATTTTAGATGAATAGTATCTGCTGACCTATTTAGAAAATTCTACATTTTTCTCCAAAATTTTGGTTTTTCTCAAAATTAAAACATTACAAATTATCCATTTCATCCCCATTATAAATAGAGACACTATTCATCTATCCTCAAGATATGAGAGAAACAAAAGAAACGTAGGAGGAAGAAAAAAAAGAAGAAGGAAGAGAAGAAGAAAGAAAGAGAATATTTCTCCAAAGAAGAAGCAATTGAAATCACCTCACACAAGTTAAGGAGGAGAAAAATTAAGTATTGAAGACTTGAAGGGTGATGTGAATAAAGTGGTTTAAGGTAAGGTCATTTTGATCCAAATTTTGGATTAAGAAATTTTATTGATATGATGTTATATGTATGTTAATAGCACATTAGGGAATGCATTTAAGAGGTTAATGAGCATGAAAGTTGATTGTTTTAAATGAGGATCAAATACTTGAAACCATAAGTGTTAAGCTAATGGGGCTATGAGATTAAAGAGTTAAATTGGATTAAAAAGTGTTAGTTTAGCAAGTGTTTACATTAAGGTTTAAGGAATTGTTGAGTAAGAATTATAGTATGAAAGTATGGGAAGTATTTTGAGCAAACTAGGCAGAGAGAGTTGGAGGTAGGCCCTGAATTTGGCCTAGCGTCGCGACGCTACAAGCCCAACGTCGCGACGCGTGCTGTAAATCTTCACATATATGTTTCTGGAATTGTGAGCGTCGCGACGCCCAAGGCCTTGCGTCGCGACGCGTAACAAGCATAAGTTTTGTCTCAGGTCTGATCAAGTGAGCGTCGCGACGCGCCAGACCAGGTGTCGCGACGCGATGCTAGAAAAATATAATTACATTTCAATTTCCAATCCAAGATGTTAAGGACCACCATAAGAGTTTCATATTAAGGCATATACGCGTAATATGATAAGTCATTAGCATAACATGTCATGTGGTGTTGATGGATTAATAGAATTGAGAAATTTAGTCTAACTTTGAAATTTATCTTATATTCTAATTGAGTTTCCCGACTGTAGATCATCGCAGGAACCGCATCATTCTCCGATAAAGCGAAGTAACAACAACCAAATCTTAAAACCTGTGAGTGGACACTCTCTTTCTAAGTTGATTTTTCTTTACATTGTTTTAAGTACGGACTTACTCTTCTTCACCTAGGGCGTTAGTAAGAATTTTATTACAGATGCTTTTCAGATAATGATGTTTTAGAAAGATTTATTTTAATAGCATGAGTTTTGAGATTTTTGGAGGCATGGGGAAAAACCCACCTCAGTATGTAACTGATGGAATTTACCGATGACATGTGCACATGTAGAGGACTGGGGGGACGGTGATACATAACGCCCCCATATTCTAGTCCAGGACTAGGGATGACAGATGCCCCTAGATCCTAGATTCAGAGCTTGGAGGGTAGCATAGATCCACACCCCCAGTTTTAGTTTAGTGGCTTGGGGGACGACAATACGTAACGCCCCAATATCATGGATTTGCACTCCTGGCTCTAGTTAGGCGTATGGGGGGATGACGATATATAATGCTTCCATATGTCAAGTTTTTCAGAGACAATTTTCAGAAACATATATTTCAAAAATAGTTTTCAGAAGCAGATCTTTCAGATACAGGTTTTTAGAACCAGATTTTCAGAAGCAGACATTTTAGAAAGAGATTTTCGGAGATAATTTACAGAGAAAGGTTTTCTAGAATAAAGTTTTCAGAAACAGTAGTTTACAAGAGACTTTAAGAAAAACATATTTCAGAAAAGTTTTTCAGAAAGAAAGTTGTTTTCAATTAATGGAAGGGATTTCAGGAAAGGTGATTTGAGATGAATTTGGTTTTAAAACCATGGATTTTCAAAAGCATTTTTTGTACCTATTTTTAAATTGTCTACTCACTTAGATCGTTCAAATGATCTAACCCCCCCACTCCCATTTTCTTTATTTTGTAGGTATTTTTAAAGGACGAGCTCGAGGGGTTGGATACTGATGGCAGTCACTAGAGTGTTTGGTCTACCAGGTCGAGTCAGAGATAGAATTCAGTCAAGAATAGTATAGTCCAGTTTCAGATAATTGTAATACAAAGTTGTGTATAAGTACTCATGTAAAGAGTTGTTAAGATAAGTAATGTTGAGTTTTAGTTTTGTGTGTACTATTTTATATGCTATGTCACGGTTTGGGCAATGGTCTCGTATATGAGATTAAGTTTAAGAAAAAAGTAATAGTGTTGTTCATAGTTAGAAAATGAGAGGCTTAGGGGAATAGTATGGCCTATTCCCTGCCAGTAGCATCTCTCGGATTGGGGATGTTACAAAGATGATATCAGAGCATGGTCTAGGAAGTCAATGACTGCAGTAGGTAGAGTATTGGGGTCTTGTATACGCAGTATATCCAGGATACATGTATGCGAGGCACCACCTCTCCAGTATCCAATCCTCGAGTACGTCCTCAAAGTTATATAGACAAGTTAGTAAGAATTCCTGAGCTATTCAAGTATCTTTCCTTAAGAAGTAACTATATTCTTTGAAGATCCTTCTGTAATCATCCTAAATTATTAGCAGATGTTCAAATTTAGTTATAAAACTAGAAAATACAGTACTAAGAAAAAATTTCCTACGAGAGTCGGAAAAGAGAGCTATAAGAAAGAAAGGAAAGATGCATATATATTTAAGCATTCAGAGAAAAAGAAAAGTAAAAAGACAGAATGAGATAATAAAGTTCTAAGAATACCCACCCAGGAAAGTAGAAAGAGAAAGAAAAATCTAAAAGGAAGAGTAAAAGGTGAAATACATATGCTTAAGCAATCAGAAGCCATTACAGGTAAATATGTAGAAACATATAGATAAGGAAGTACCATAACTGGAAGTAGTAAAAGAGCATATAGCAAACATGGACAAGAATAAAATATTGAGTAGACCTGAGCAAGATTCCTTCCTCTCTACTAAGATTCATTCCATCATCAGAAAATTCCTTTAAGAAGACTAAATAGCCTTAAACACCTCTTATAGATAGTAAACCTCTCGAGTAACGAATGATAAACAGAAAGATAAAAAAAAAACAAGAATTCAGGATTAGACATGGAAGTTTCAATAGATAAGAAATGTCAATAAGTGTACAAAGATTTTAGATCCCCAAACCCAGGCCCGCAGGTGAATAAGTGAAGGTCGTAAGGAGAGATGACTAATTGCCTTAATGTAGGAATCTAATAGATAAAGTCCCGATCTACCTAGATCCACATCTCTTAGCCATACCAGTCAAAGAAATGGTCATGACAGAGTATATTTTATACCTACCTTGCATGAGTAAACACTCTACCAGGACAAAAGGTATTAGAACAAGGACGCCGGCACCTATTGAGATGTAGATTTCTACTCCACCCTATACTAGCCTAGGTAAAGATAGCCCGTAAGTAAGTTCGATGAGAATTTATCCTAAGTAAGAAACAGAAAGCATTGAAATGATAGACCATCCAGATAATAACTAAGGAGGTTTCAAGAGATAGAAAAGAAGGAACCCGACTCAAGTCAAAATGGATAAGTTAGTAGTACCTGCGGAAATCCATAGATCAGACCAATGCTAATAGAGATTCTGGAAGGTTTAAAAAGGATAGATTTATGAGATGGGAGACAATCAGAAGTTAGCAAAGAATACCAGCACGAACGGTAAGATTAAAAGGTGTAGTTATAGCCTATAGCAAGAGCAGAGAGCAGAAACCTAGGAAGTAGTCAATGTGAATAAGCCATCACTAGCCGTGGAAGCACAATATGGAACTGAAGAATAAGTTATGGAAATAAATAATAAAGAAAGCTATGGGAATCAATAAGGAATTACAATGTATATAGTAACAATGGATAATGTGGCTTGAGACAGTAATGTAAATGGAAACCTCAACATAGTTGATTAGAGTTATAAAAACTTTAAGACTTGGAGTAGTCGACGCAGATTCCGACAGTATGAGCGATAACTCTTCTATTAAGTAGTTCTGACCCCTAGTAGGTGTATAGGCACCCAATCAGACCATCGTTGGACTTGGACAGTTAACAAAAATGAGTATTTTTCAGATCTCCATATAAAGCAAGTATCCACCAGTATACTCAGAGCTCAGTAAGGAGAAGAACCAGCAAAGTAGTGTATTTCACATTATAAACGAGTCGAGAAATGGCTAGATAGCCAAACTTAAGAAGTTCAAAGGAATATAGATAGGAGCATGAGATAGAATAGTTCGGAGTCACAATAAGTCGAGCCCAAATCTGGAAGCCATTGTTGAATTGGAAATCCCTAAGGTAGTAAAAACTAAAAAGTACAAAGGAATTGGAGAGAGCGACTCTCAGGAATACAGTATACAACTCATAATAGTCTTATTGTATTAAGAAAGAAGAATTAGAAGAAAGTAGCACCCAAACCAAGAAAATATAGTGGAGATGTCCTAAGTAATCAAAGTTAATGAAGTTCCCAGTGGAGTAAAGATATAGGGAGTTCAAAGAACTAAGATGAGAAGAAAATCTAAGTAGTGGAGTAGACTTCATAAAAAGGAATAAAAAATAAAGTATAGTAAAATTTTGAGAAAGAGTAATGACTTAAGAGGGTTAAGCAACAGAAACTAGTAAAAAGAAGTATAAAAGCAACATGATGAAGTAACTAGTAGAAGTATCTTAGTGTGGGAGCCGACACTAGTAAACATGAGAGTTCCAGATTTATAGATGAACAGAACGCGCAACCACAATATGGGTAGCTGATGAGATCAGCACCACCAGGAAGGTGTCAGAACCAATCCCCACCCTCCCTACACTTGATAGATCACAACAGTAGAGATGGACCTCGGTATTCACCTCAAAGTGGCCCCAAAAAATAGATGAACCCGTGAAGGATACCAAATTATTAGATTACAGAAATTTCATGCATAAAATATAGTAGGATAAAAGAAGAAAATAACACTAACCATAAGATTTGGAAGTATAACTGTCGAGGTGAGATGACAATATGAGAATGATACTTAGTAAGCGAACACAGAAGTACATCACAGTGAGATCTCTAAGTGTTGGAATAGAACCCAAGTTCTATTACGTTTTAACTCATGTGATCTCTGAGAAGTATTTAGTCATAGTTTAAGTTAACCAAACCACCACGAGTTTGGGATGGCCTTAGCCACGGGTATGAATGGTTTGGTAGATATGTAGTATAGAATGAGGTCGAGGAGATGAGTTTGTTGTAATGTTTCATTCAGCATAGTGAATGAATCATCAAGGTATAATATACGTAAATAGACCTCGGGTGAAGATAAGATTTACAAGTCGTGTATACTTTTATATATCTGATTAACGCCACTCAACTGAGCAAGACTATGGGAACAACAAAAAGGGAGATATCCTAGAATGCAACCAAGCATAAAGAACAAGTCGTGTGAAAGACAGTAACCGTATCGGTGCTAGTAAAGAAATCAAAATTGCAGAAGAGTAAACCAGAACAGTATAACCAATGTCAACATAGTAATAAAGAACATAGCTTTAGCATAAATGCATATATAATCAGGCTTAGTATAGATACCTTGCCCCAGAATTCCTTAGCCAATCAAGAAGAATCACTATAGAAAACTACCCTGATGTAACGTCCTAAATATGAGAACCATCAGTTGACAGTTAGAGTACTTGGAGAGGTTAGCTAGAAGTCATAAAGTCCTAAACCCAGAGATAGTCGTATATGTGAGAACTCGAAGGAGGAAGCTTATAAGCAAATGAGATTTAGTAAGGAAGAAACTGAGAGGGTCAAATAGTTAGTTAAGATACGATAATAAATGTTAAAATAAGGTATATCTTATAAAGTTATTTAAGTAGAATAGCTGAAGAACCAGAAGTATACACAGGTCAAGGTAAAGTGAAAGTTATTGGTTATAATATAAAGTACTATGGGGATACTTTAAACTTAAAGAGTAACAGAAGTTCATAAGGATATTTAGGAATTATTGATGTCATGACTGGAGGTATAAAGGTTCCAAATCGAAATGAAACTAAGATGAGAAGGACGATAAGTCACGAATATATAGTATAAAGGTAAGTGTAAAGTACTAAGTAGAAGTTCACTAAGGCTACGAACTTTGAAGAAATACGTACAAGTATGACGATAGTTTCTCAGAAGTTTTAATAGTAAGTCTCAAATAGAAGAGCATAAAGAAATTTATGGAAGATAAGTATAGCAGAAAAATAAGATATCCTCGAACCAAGACGAATCCGCGAGTTAGACCCCAGAAATGATTCGAGGATAAATCCTATTTAAGGGGGGATAATTTGTAACAACCAAAAATCTTGACTACTGTTACATCGTGGGACGAGTGTTACATAATATAAATTATGTTTGAACACATATACATTCATGAAAAGACTTTGGGGACAATCGATGAATTCCCTGAAATTTTGATACGAAACGGTATAATATTCCACTCCGGATAGCCCATGGTATTTGGACCGTAAGTTTCTCATATGAACTCCTATTTTACGAACTATATATTTTTGGAAAGCTGAGATCGGGATCTACAACTTCCATGTTGAACATTTTTCTAAATTCAAACCAGAAGCATATCTAAAATACAACTCGAAATTTCAGAAAAATAGTACATGCAGACCTATCTAGAGAATTTTACATTTTTCTCCAAAATTCTGGTTTTTCTCAAAATTAAAACATTACAAATTACCCATTTCAGCCCTATTATAAATAGAGACATTATTCATATATCCTCAAGATATGAGAGAAAGAAAAGAAACGTATGAGGAAGGAAAAAAAGAAGAAGGAAGAGAAGAAGAAAGAAAGAGTGAGCATTTTTCCAAAGAAGAAGCAAATGAAATCACCTCACACAAGTTAAGGAGAAGAAAAAGTAAGAATTGAAAACTTGAAGGGTGATGGGAATCAAGTGGTTTAAGGTAAGGTCATTTTGACCCAAATCTTGGATTAAGAAATTTTGTTGATATGATGCTATATGTATGTTAATAGCACATTAGGGAATGCATTTAAAAGATTAATGAGTATGTAAATTGATTGTTTTAAATAAGGACCAAATACCTGAAACCCTAAGTGTTGAGCTAAATAGGGCTATGAGATTAAAAAGTTAAATTGGATTAAGAAGTGTTAGTTTAGAAAGTGTTTACATTGAGGTTTAAGGAATTGTTGAGTAAGAATTATAGTATGAAAGTATGGGAAATGTTCTGAGAAAACTAGGCATGAAGAGTTAGAGGTAGGCCCTGAATTTGGCCTAACATCGCGACGTTACAAGCACAGTGTCGCGATACATGCTGGAAATCTTCACAGGTACATTTCTGGAATTGTGAGCGTCGTGAAGCCCAAGGCCTTACATCGCGATACGTAACGAGCAGAAGCTCTATCCCAGGTCTGATCAAGTGAGCATCGCGACGCGATGCAAGAAAAATATAATTACATTTCAGTTTCCAATCCAGGATGTTAAGGACCACCATAAGAGTTTCATATTAAGGCATATACGCGCATTATGATAAGTCATTAGCATAACACGTCATGTGGTGTTGATGTATTAGTATAATTGAGAAATTTAGTCTAACCATGAAATCTATCTTATATTGTAATTGAGTTTCTCGATTGTAGATCATCGCAGGAACCGCATCATTCTCCGATAAAGCGAAGTAACAACAACCAAATCTTAAAAACTATGAGTGGACATTCTCTTTCTAAGTTGATTTTTCTTTGTATTATTTTAAGTATGAACTTATTATTCTTCACCTAGGGCATTAGTCAGAATTTTATTACAGATGCTTTTCAGTTAATGATGTTTTGGAAAGATTTATTTTAATAGCATGAGTTTTGAGATTTTTGGAGGCATGGGAAAAAACCCACCTCAGTATGTAACTGATGGAGTTGACGAATGACATATGCACATGTAGAGGACTGGGGGTCGGTGATACGTAACGCCCTCATATCCGAGTTCAGGATTAGGGATGACATATGTCCCTAGATCCTAGATTCAGAGCTTTGAGGGTAGCATAGATCTGCACCCTTAGTTCTAGTTTAGTGGCTTGGGGGACGACGATACATAACGCTCTAAGACCACTAGTTTCAAGGACAAATAGTGGCATGTTTTGGGGGACGACGATACGTAACGCCCCCATACGTCATGTTTTTCAAAGACAATTTTCAGAAACATATATTTCAGAAATAGTTTTCAGAAGCAGATCTTTCAAATATAGGTTTTTAGAACCAGATTTTCTGAAGCAGACTTTTCAGAAAGAGATTTTCGGAGATAATTTACAGAGAAAGGTTTTCTAGAAATAAAGTTTTCAGAAACAGCAGTTTACAAGAGATTTTCAGAAAAGCATATTTTAGAAAAATTTCCAAAAAGAAAGTTATTTTCAATTAATGGAAGGGATTTCAGGAAAGGTGATTTGAGATGAGTTTGGTTTTAAAACCATGGATTTTCAAAAGCATTTTTTTGTACCTATTTTTAAATTGTCCACTTACTTAGATCTTTCAAACGATCTAACCCCCCACTCCCAGTTTCTTTATTTTACAGGTATTCTTAGAGGATGAGCGCGAGGGGTTGGATACTAATGGCAGTCACTAGAGGGTTTGGTCCCCTAGGTTGAGTTAGAGATAAAGTTCAGTCAAGAATAGTATAGTCCAGTTTCAGATAATTATAATACAAAGTTGTGTATAAGTACTCATGTAAAGAGTTGTTAAGAAAAGTAATGTTGAGTTTTAGTTGTGTGTGTACTATTTTATATACTACGTCACGGTTTGGGCAATGGTCCCGTATTTGAGATTATGTTTAAGAAAATAGTAACAATATTTTTCATAGTTAGAAAGTCAGAGGCACATGGGAATAATACAACCTATTCCCTGCCAGTAGCATCTCCCGGATTGAGGATGTTACAGAAAACAAGAAAAAAAAACATATCAAAACTGATTGGTCATGCAAATTATAAGAACTTGGAATGAAAATTTCAGATTTGAGATAACGAGAAACGCATGCTATTTTTGGAATTAATGACACAACTGTTAGGAATCGTCCGCGAGTGCACATCGAAAAATTAAAAATTATGATGCCGCTATCCCTTTGCCCAAGACCCATTTGTTTTTATTATTCTACAAGCCTAGGCATGTTACTATATATCCTAAGCATAAAAACTCATAAAACATGCAAAGAACATAAGCCTAAACATGCTAATTGTCATAAGAACTCTAATTAAAATAAAGAAAGAAAAAGACTTACTTGAATCGAAGACTCATCCAGTCCTCCCTCCAATCTACAAGCTTTTCTCGAACTCAGCAAGCTCTTCCACGTTCCAAAGAGCCACCCAAGTGTGTGGCCTCCAAAGGTGCACACACCAAAGCCAAAACTCAACGGAAATACTACGCCTTGAGTGCACGGGTATTTTGCCCTTGGTGCTAGCCTAGGCAAATACCTCAAAACTTTTAACTTGAGATTCCTCTAGTCAATTAGACTTAAGGATCCTCAAAATCAGTGGCTTACTCTTAAACTTTAGAGTTGCTCACTTATATAAACCCAAGATATGAAATGTTTTGGTGTAAAATTTGTAAATAATTCTTTGGGTTTATATAGGTGCTCTAAAGACAACAAAATTAATTAAGAATCCGATGTGTGATAAATGCTAATTAAATCTTAGCCATTAGATCTTAATATAGTGGTTTAATAAGATTATAAAACCTTAATAAGAGTTTGGGCCGAATTGGAATTCAAAACAAATAAAAAAAAACGCAGATTTTATTTATTTATTTATTTTCTTATTCATTTTTCCAATTCCTAAAGTGCCTCTATCGTCATTCACCAATCCCTAAGCCACTTTGGAACCTCATAAATGATATGTTCAATAATTAAACACATTGAACCATTTATGAATAATTCCTACAGCAATCATATATGCTGTTAAATTTATATTGTGCACTGTTAACCATTGATTTCGACTTTGTTGTGTGTGACCTTTTGGGTTCCCCTCAAGCTGGACATGAAATGAATCGTGATAATTTAATCGAACATAAATTATCCTCCGATCAGATGGTCGTTCGATTTCAATGACCAAGGTTGACATCTAGCAACATGCCAAGGCCCCCAAATGAGAATGAAAGATATATACCCATTATGTATGTGATTTACATATGATACGGTCCATCGCCTCACTGTATCCTAGGGGTGGCAAAACGAATCAACGAATCGAATTCGTGACGAATTCTAAACGAATCGAATTGTAATGCACTAAATTCGAATTCGATTCGTTTATTAAACGAATCCTGATACTATGATTCGAATTCGATTCGTTTAATAAACGAATATTCGTATTCGATTCGTTTATTCATTTACATAAATCAAACGAATCGAATTGAATTTATTATTCGTTTACCATTCGCATCCGATTCGTTTACTATTCGCATCCGATTCGTTTATTATTCGCATTCCATTTGTTTATTCGTTTATATCAAAATTAAACGAATCGAATTTTGGATTCGATTCGTTTAATCAAAATAAAATACAAAATGTTAAAATCTAACCATCAATTCCATACCATATTCATTGTTATAGTCTTAAAATCCATAAAACAAGCTCCAAAATTGAAATTACAAATCAATTGCATAATAATTAATAACACTTAAAATCTTCAAAACACATTTTGATCAAAATCTCAATACATATTGAGACGGTAAAGACAAACTTCTTTATCATTATCATCCGGGATGAAAATCCTGCAAATAAAAAAAAATTATATTATTGAGTTATGTTTTAAAAAATATATATATATTTTTGAAAAAAAGTTAAGAGAAAAAAATTTACCGTCAAACTTGCACATAATCACTAGGACTAGTGCCACTCTCTGCTGATGGAGTAGTATTGTTAATGCTCATTTCCATAATATTTTCAGTAAGTTGGTCCATGGTGACTGGACGATTTTCTATAAATAAATATAAATAACTCATATAGTTAATAAAACATGCAAATAAATATAAATATAAGCATTCATAAATTCTACAAGATTAATTTCATGCAAGAGTTTCATCTAATGATCAATATCCTATAATCCATATAAAAGTGAATGTGAAAGTTAACATATAGAATGTGAAATATCCTATAATCCATATAAAATAAGAGATTGATCACTTACCAATCTCTCCGAACATCCAATCTCTTGTGGTTATTATCGCTTCCACCGTATATGGCTTTAGTGAACTTCGAAATTGATCGAGAACTCGACCACTAACACTAAAAGCTGATTCTAATGCAACAGTGGATATTGGAATGGTCAAGATATCACGAGCCATTGAAGCAAGAGTAGGATAACAAAATTCGTTTCCTTTCCAAAAGTTTAGAATGTCTAATTCAATACTTCTATCAACTCGTGGTTCATCCAAATAAAGTTCCAATTCAGATTTTCGTACAAATGAATCAAAATTCAAGCTTTGGAAGTCATCGAACTCCTATAAAACAAGTACAAATAGGAATAATCAAACGATATCCAATCTTTGGTTCAATAATAATAATAATAATAATAATATAAAGCCAAAACAAGTATAACTAATAAATTTACCTTAAAGATATCCAAGCTTTGGTTCAATGCATTTTCCTTACGTCTTGAACTTGTACCAACATGGTTTTCTTGGGTAAGAGTGGACGAAAATGAGGATGGTTCGGCCAATCGGTACTCATCAAATAAGGAAAATAATTTATTTTGAACATTTTTTTAACTCATGTGAATCTTCACCATAAGCTTTTTTATAGGCAAACTCAATGAATGACATCTTATATCGAGGATCTAATATGCAAGCTATTGCTAAAATGGTGCAAAAATCAAACCAATACTTTTGAAATTTTGTGATCATTTTCTTGGCCATACTTTTCATGTAATCATCTCCTTCCGCCACTAATTGATCCAAATTTACTTTAACTGCAAACACCTTAGGAAAGTACAAATTTGAAGTGGGGTACTTTGTCCCGGAGAAAATACATGTAATCTCATAAAACATAGACAAGAATTTTCCAATTTTCTCAATTTTTCTCCACTCTTCTTCAGAAGGACAACTCTTATAATTAGAATCACTCAATTGTAAATGACAGAAAGCATTTTTATAATATACTACACCCTCAAGCATAAGAAAAGTGGAATTCCATCTTGTAGGAACATCTTGTCTTAACCCTTTCTTTTCATCTAGAGATACTTGCTTAACACACTCCAAAAATTTTCTTTTCCTAGTTTGAGACCCTTTGACATATTTCACACTATCACGAGCTTTCTCTATTTCTATTTCTATTTCTTTCAACCCATCGTGAACAATCAAATTGAGTATATGAGCACAACATCGAATATGAAAAAATTCTCCATCATATATTATAGCATTCCTTAATTTCAATTGCTTCTTCAACATAAGAACACAAACATCATTACTGGAAGCATTATCTACTGTCAATGAAAATATTTTTTTCTCAATACCCCAATGATAATAATTTCTCAGCCAATGCTATCACAGTATGTGGAGTTGGCATTTCACAGAAATTCAACACTCTTTTATGTAAATTCCATTCTTTGTCTATGAAATGTGCAGTCAGACACAAATAACCATCTGTAGTAATAGAAGTCCATAGATTAGTAGTTAGACATATTCTACTTGGATTTGTTCTAACATGCTTTTAATATTCACTTTTTCACTATTGTGTATCTTTAGCACATCAGCTTTTGCAGTGTTCCTAGAGATAAATGGCACTTCATCACACAAATACTTCATCATTTTCCTAATACCCTCATACTCAAAAAACTAAAATGGCAAATCATGCATGATAATGGCAATAGATACTAACTCACGAAAAACATAAGCTTCAAACTTTGGAACACGAGTTAACATATTACCATCACCATGATCTAACATCATCTGTTTGGGATCACGCATCTTCAATTTTGGACAAACTTGTAAATGTCTTTTCATATTACCTGTGCCAGAAGAAGTTACAGTTATGTACTCAATACCGCACTTTCTACATCTCGATCTCGGTTTTTTGTCTGGAAAATGCTCTCCTGGCAACTTATAGAACAAAGACCAAACTTTTGAAGTTAGTTTCCTTGATCGTGCTCCCTTTTATTTCAAAATTGATTGTGTTTCATTTGTTGTTGGCAAACTTTTTTCCATCTTCTCTTTCATTTCAATTGAATTATCTAAATCATCAATGCTTGGAGAGTCATCAACTGTGTACACCATATCAGTTTCGTTGGCATCCATTTCCCTGTAAATAAAAAGAAGTAAATGCAATAGTAGAATCGTAGATCAGCAAATACAGCAGCGTAAATCTCAAATCAGCAAATATATAGCAAGTACAACAGACCTAATCAGCAAATACATGGAAGCTTGGTCGATGAGTGTTAGGCCTACAAGTCATTCCCTGAAAATAATTTCAGGTCAAGAGTTGCAACAGATGAAATGATAAAGCTTGGTCGATATGATATCTGATGTTTGTTTCAATTTGTGTGAACAAAAAGACCTACAGAGTGATAGAGTTTGAAGAATTTGTAAATCACATAATGCTGCAGGGAATGGATTAATAGCTGCCAACAATAAACAAAGCTGCGAAAATAAAACATCACAAAGCAAAAAAAAAGGATTTATTTTCCATTTTCCCCAACAACAATAAACAGAAAGACCTACAGATTGCTAATAGCTGCCAACAATAAACAAGGATTTATTTTCCATTTTCTCCAACACTGTAAATCTGTGAAATTCTGATGCAGAGACCAATTTTGAGATAAAATTTAAAAAGACCTAATTTCAAATCTACATAAAAAGAAACAGGGGAAATAAAACATCACAAAGCAAAAAAAACGAAGAGTGAAATAAAATTAACGAAGAGCAGGCCCAAAAAAAAACGTAAATTTAACAATATGAAATAAAATTAACAAACCAAAATCTTACGGGAAGAAGAAGAACCGAAGACTAAGAGTGAAGTGTACGTGAGAAGAACTAGAGAGCGTGCGCCGTGCAAGAGTTTTAGAGATTGAGAGAGTTTTAGGTTTAGAATTTAGATTGAGAGAATATTAGGTTAAAGACTGGAGGCGGCAGCTGCTGGAAGACTGGAACTGGAAGTGGAGAAAATGTAAATCCCTTGTACATTGTACAATTAAATTTTTAGGTTAAACGTAAATTACTAAAATATCCCTCGTACAATTAAACCATATTTGAAAAATTTAAGGGTAAATTTGTAATAATATTAAACGGGTATTAAACGAATTCGATTCGGATTCGATTCGTTTATGATTCGTTTAATAAACGAATCCTTAATGAATAAACGAATTGATGACCTCAAATTCGGATTCGATTCGTTTAATAAAGCGAATCGAATCGAACGAATAAACGAATCCTGACCCAAATTGCCACCCCTACTGTATCCCCACCGTTTGACCTAGGGTATGGAAAATGTCTACCTATATAGTCAAAGGTATGATGTTGATAGTGTCATGAATCGTGCTAATCCAAGAATCTCACATGATTCTTCCGCTGCGGCCACAGCCTCAAGAACTGATCACATATATCAACCCGCGAACTGGAATACTACTATTATAAGAAAATATTATCCGAGAGAGTGGTGATTCTCTGTTGTATCTTTACAAACTTCATGTGTTTCAACAAATGACCCAATCATACCCTTATGACTGGATCTTTTGAACCGGGGAATGAGAATGTCAAAATCATTTGATCTACACATATGATTGTAAAGACCTCAAGTCTAAGGACTAGTCATACAATCGATACATGAAAGTTCTCACAGACACATGGGATAAACACTCCATGTGAAAATTTTCGGCGGTCAGTTCGATGGACACGAGCAACTCATGCATCCATGTGATACACCAAGCGGATGGATCTCCGCTAGTAGCCTATGAGATCAGATACCCCACTTAAGGGCATATCATATCATCATGCTAGTCTCTTCGCTTTGTGAACGCCCAGATTATTCACAAAACTATAACTAGGAATGTTTGAGAGTAATGATTCTCATAAGGCATGGAAGCCATCATCTTATTACTCCAAGGGATTTATTACAGTGTTTGATGATTCATATAATTTATGTAAGACACGTATAATAAAGATTGTCATTTTATTAATTAATGAAAATATTACAAATACATGTACATATAGCCCATCCACAAGTTGGGTATAGGGCATATCCCTAACAACAACATCATACCTGAATTTATATGTTTATATGCGTAAATTTGATGCTTAAATTCTCAAGATTCAAGTTCAAGAATCCAAGAACACACAAGTGTTGGGGCAGTTGTGGAACCCCTAGGGTCGGATCGGTGCCCCGGGTCGCGGAAATGAGTCTAACCCATGGATATCAAGTATGAGTGTAATTATTTAATGAAATACTATATTCCTTTACGAGTGTATAGGAAAAAACCGGGACTAAATCGAAGTCCGGAAGCTCCAGAACGAGCGAAAACAAATTCAGCAAGCACGAAGTGCGCGACGCGCGTGAAGCACACTAGCTACAGTGCGCCCGCGCGCACTGTAGCAATCAGGTGTGCTGCTATATATATATTTTTTATTTGTTTTCATTTGAATTTCTTACATTCAGCTCACATGTCTTTGACCCTAATCTATTCCGATCTTCCCTAAACACTTAAAAAACATCCAAAATTAATTTTTAATTTCAAAACCAACATTAACACATGTTATAGAATAAAAATCAGGTTTTTCAAAATATCAAATATTTTTCCAAAAACATAAAATTATTCTAAATACGCATTTGCGTAAATTTTGAATCCAATACACAAACCATTTTAGAATCCCAATTAGAAATGTCTCATGAACAATTCTAGTCCACCTAAAGGTGGTCAAGTGAATCTAGAATGGAAGCCATAGCTCTAAGCTTTAATTTAGAGTTCCAAACTCTTATTAATTGTTTCATGTCCAACATGAACATCTTTGACCTAAATACAAGCATGTTGTGTTTATACTTCTAAAGTATCCTAACACGATTGATTAGCCTTATTCAACATTAAGCTATGTGATCATGCATCTAATACACAAATAAACATAGCTTTGGAGAAGATCAAACATTACCTAGTAAGCTTGATGCAAGATCCAATCTACTTCTCCTTTGTTGAAATTGTTGGAGAACCTCCAAGGTGTGCAAGCTTGACTTCAAGATCCAATCTTGTTTCCAATGCAACCAAGCTTCACTTCAAGATCTAATCTTGATTTCTCCTAGATGAAATGTTATAGAGACCTCACAAACTTCTCTAAACACTTCTCTAACTTAGGCTAATCTCTCAAGAATTTGCTTATGCTTGTATTTGAACTTGTAATTAAAACCTTCCTAAAGCTTGCTATTTATAGCAAAACTTAGGCAATTTTTAATTAATAAAAGTTATAATCAACTTTTAAGTGGACTTAATCTAATTTATCCAAATATGTATAATTAGGTGTGACTAATCTTCATTGTCTCCCACTTAGATTTAGTCCAATTAAATCAAGCCAAGGATTAGGAAATTGATTAGTTAAATATTGCCACCTTGATTTAATCCAATTAAATCAAGCCAAAACCACCTATTATTACATACTTACAATTACCATAATATCCTCAAATGGTAGAGATAATTATGATTTTACAATTAAGCCCTTGTGTAATTATTGAATTAATCCAATTAGGTCAAAGTAAAAAATCAATGTTATCCAATAACACTTGATTATCTTAGTTGATAATTATAATATCGAATATTATCTTTTATCAAAATTAATCGGCTACCCAAGTGCTCAACGAGTACATTTCATATTGGGACTCTCTAAGTTCAGACACGATCGTCATATAAGCCTGGCTAATATGTACGCAATTCGGCCACCTCCAAATTCGAGAAGAACACGAACGACCTTTCTGAACTATACAAGTCGAGGTCATCAGATATGTTTAACAATCCCTCCATCGTAGGCTATCCGAGTTGTGCTTAGGAAACATAAAATATACCGTCAAGTTTCCGAGACGCACATCTCATGTCGACATGTCCACGATTCTTCATAACTAATGTGATCCACCATAGGTGATCGACTTTGGCCAAAGATTTAAGAATCGTGACTTTACTAACATGGATACCTAAACCCCTTATGGTACACATACGGGCCGACAGATCATATCTT
The DNA here is from genome assembly GCA_019454045.1 of Zanthoxylum bungeanum. Classification (NCBI taxonomy): domain Eukaryota; kingdom Viridiplantae; phylum Streptophyta; class Magnoliopsida; order Sapindales; family Rutaceae; genus Zanthoxylum; species Zanthoxylum bungeanum. Next base: position 305,256 of record SKCR01025313.1, read on the forward strand.
GCTTTGCACTTGATTACCGAGTGCATCGGTCCACACTCAACGAACATCTAGAGGCCAGACCATGAAAGGTTTCTGACATACATGGCATCTAAGTATGGAGGATCTCACACAAAATCAATGTTATCCTATAGTCAAAGGATTACATATGCTACTCGACTCGAGGAGATTCCTATTGACGGTGGTGTGTACTTCCAACTATTAGGAATCACTTATGAGTCATTCAGTATTCGCTCCAACAAATACCCACATGTCTATACGAGTTTCCAAAACTCATGGTACACCGCGTTAAACAATTGGAACTCCAATTCCAATATACAACATGTGCTAGTCTTCTAGGTTATAGGAATTCGACCGTATTCTAAAACCAACGACTAGGAATATTTACTTTAAGAATAGTTTACACCTAGTGTCAAGACTATTCTAAGGTCGATGACATTCTTAGCATATCGATACATCAATTTAATACGCGTAATGACAATACCATTATGAGAGATGAAATGAAAAATATAGTTATTTTATTAATAAATAATAAAATATACAAATCGGATTGGCACTCCAAGCACCAACTCCATCAACAAGACACTCAATAAAAATGAGATATGAAGTGATCAGATTCTAATTAGCAATTTGACCTTTTTTGTTTTCGAATTTTGAAGACTTACAAATCATGCAAGAATTAATCATGATTCACAAGAACACAACAAAAACATAAGACATAAATAAGTTATTTTATACACTCAAGAACATACAAAGATTCACAAAAGACACTTAGAGAAACAAAAATAAAAACAACACACACAAAAGGAAATTCGTATCAAACCTCGAATATGAAAAAATAGAAAATATTTTTTGAATTTTCTGAATATGTAAGCAAAACCCATAAACAATACAATAAATAAAACAAAAAAAAGATATAGACCTGAATTGCAACCGAAGCTCTGAATACCAACTAATGAGTACCTCATAAGAGCAAAGCCCATGAAACCTTCACAAGATTTTTATATTGCACCCAAAAAAGTAAAGTCAACCTTGATGAAGCCTTAGACCCAATGAACTCATAATTCTAAGAACTTAATGGTAGCAAAGACCACTAAACCTACTGAAAAACTTATTTCACTAATATTTGGATAGCGAAGAACGCCACAAGGGGTATGAGTTGCCCTTGATAATTTTAGTATAATGCCACAAGATCCAATCTTTATTGAATCTAGATAAGCTCTTGAATAAAAAAATCCACTCTCACACATACAATAGGTCTCACACAAATATATTTTTTTATTAATCAAAATCTATAAAATAACATAATGTTTGCCCCTTTTTATAAGGTGGTTAAACATAAATTTACTTAAACATAATAAAACTAAAACCAATAAGGAAAACACTTTAAAACTCATGTATGTGGGCTTAAAATAATATTATAGTAAGCCCATCACACTTAAACATAAAATAAATAACATAAAACCCAAAAATTGAATTACTATTAGAGTTTTGACTATGAAGGAATTTGAATTTGTCTTTTACTTGAACTAAAAATTTATAGATCTTTGAGGACTCATTTCAACATAACTTGAATTACCACAATCAGATATTATATGCGAAAGTTATGGCCACAATACGAAGATAGCACAAATCCCATCAAAACTAACTTATCTCGTTTGGCCACAATCTCAACCACTTACTTAAGGCCTAAACTAACATTAAAATAATGATTTAATAATGGGCTTGTATAAATAACGTAATACTTCAGCCCACGTTACACTAATCCATGAATAGAGTAAATAACTAATTGAATAACTTAAGCCTAATTATAAATAAAATATCAAGCCCATTAACGTCATGCACATGCCTATTTTCTTTTTGAATCAAAGTTGGTTTCCTTCATTTGAAAGCCATCTTGCAAGTTGATCTTGGAGTCTTTTTGGTCTTCACGAATTTGGCCCAAATATCTATAATAGGTCTTTGAATGTAATCTTACAATGCTTGTCAAATATCCAACCATGATAACTATTGGGCCTAATTTGGATCACATCATGGAAGAAGTCCAAGTATCCTGCCATGGATCGTATCAAGAACTTCCCCCAAGTCAACAGTCTTTAACAATTTTCTCCCAAGCCTCGTAAGATCTTTATAAGTCTTCATAAAAAAATATTTTTTGCCTCATTTTCCCCGAAAGGTCTCTCTGTGACTCGCTCTTAACATCTAGCAAAATGGGATAATAATTAGAACACTAGTAGTCCAAGTTTTGCACATTGAGTATAAAGCTCAAATTTCTCCACTTAGGGTTCACTACAAGAAAATGGACCTTTAGTGTCCAATCTTTTAGCATCGAAACTACTTTTGACGATAATAATTAATTTTTGTGTCGATTTCCTTATTTGACACAAAAGAGTAAAATTTTAGCGTCGAAATAAAAGTTAGACACAAAAGGGTAAACTTTTAGCGTCGCAATGTATCTTCGACGCTAAAAGGTGTACATTTAGCGTCGAATAATATGTCGATGCTAAAGGTTTCTGATAATTCCACCGACAATCTCGTTACCTTTAGCGTCGAAAATTAATTCAATGCTAAAGGTATAAATTTTAGTGTCGCATTAGTGATTCGACGCTAACGGTTTTTTACAACTCTATCTACGCTAAATGTTAAGTTTTTAGCGTCGAATTAGGTAAATTCAATTTTATTAAAATCTAGAAACACCAACACTTCTTCCCTCCTCTGCTCTTTCTCTCCTCTGCAATTTTATTCTCTCCTCTGCAAGTTCACTCACAACTTTCCTATAAATTTTCAACAAAACTCTAATTTTTCAGAAGGTAATTTTTATTTCATCTCTCTTTATTTTTCCTTATATTTGAATCAGTACTCTCACTTAATTAATTTAAGTTTAATCTTTCTCAAAAATTAGGGTTCTAATTTTTTATAATTATCTTTATTATATACATTGTATTAGTTAATTTATTATTAGTTTTTTATGATGCATATATGTAGATTAGTTAATTAGCTAAATATATGTATGCTTAAATAAATAATTAATGAATTGGTGATGTTGATGAGTTTACTATAATGTCTAATAACTATATTTTTATATGTAGATATTTGGCTGAAATGGTTGGAAATTGGATGAGCTCGGTGGATAGATTGGGTGTTGAATACCGTAATGGAGTTTATGAGTTCATGGAATCAGAAAAGAAACACATTGATGCAGAAGGTCGTGTTCGATGTCCATGTATAAATTGTTTGAATAGAAAAAGAAAATGATTAGATGAAGTTGAGAAACATATACATGCCAGAAATATCACCAACTTACAGTATGTGGATTTATCATGGTGAGCAGTAAAATTCTCAATCACAGTTTATTGATTCTGATGAAGGGAGTAGTAGTTACAATCAACCTGCAAACGATGAGATAACTGGTGCTTTGCGCGACTTACAAGGTCCACAAGTCGGTCATAGCGTTGTTGGTGATATACCAGTGTTAGGTGGAAATGATCAAAATTTATTTAGTCAACTACTTGATGAGGCACAAAAAATACCATTTGAAGGTGCTGGGATGTCGATCTTGAATTTCGTTGTGAAATTATTACACATTAAAGTGATGAACAGAATAACCAATAAAAGTATTGATATAATGGTAGACTTACTTGGCCAAATGTTACTGGTTGACAGCGAATTACCTAAGTCGTATTATGAGCCAAATAAAATATTGTGTGATCTGGGAATGGGGTATGAATCCATTGATGCTTGTAAGTATGAATGTGTATTATTTCATGCCGAGTATAAATCACTTAAATATTGTCCAATCTATGATGAAAGTCGGTATAAAGTCTGTGGTCTTGGGAAGAAAGTGCCTTAAAATATATTACGATATTTCCCATTAATGCCCATCTATAGAGGATGTTCATGTCATGATACACAGCGACTGACATGAGGTGGCATCATGAAAAGAGGATCGGTGCGGAGGAAATACTCATATATCCTGCGGATGGAACTGAGTGGAAGGAATTTGAAGACATATACCCTGTTTCACTGAGGACCCTCGTAATGTCAGGTTAGGCCTCGCCTCCAATGATTTTAACCCATTTGGGAATATGTACAACTCTTACAGCATGTGGCCCGTAATTGTTCTTCCATATAACTTACCTCCATGGAAATATATGAAAGATTCGTTCATGTTTATGTCATTGCTTATCCATGGTCCACGTTCCCCTAGTAAAGATATAAATATTTACTTGAGACCATTAATCGAGGAGTTACATACATTATGGAATGTCGGTGTGCATACCTATGATGCAGCTTCTCAGTAGTATTTTCATATACATGTCGCATTATTATGGACCATTAATGATTTTCTTGATTATGGTTCATTATTTGGATGAAGTACTAAGGGATACATGGCATGTAGTTTGTGCGAGTGAAACACCTTCACAGCGATTACTAAATAAAATAAGATACACAGGGCACATGTGATTTCTTGAGTTGAGTTATCCTTGGCAGAGAAGTAAATTATTTAACAGTCAACCAGAATCTCAGAGTATGCCCAGTCCATTGTCTGGATTTGACATACTTTGCTAACATCAACATCTCAGAGACAACACACCAGTGAAACATCCTAATAATAGAAATAAAAATCAAAAACGTCAATCTAGAGAGTTGAATTGGACGGGAAGAAGTATTTTATTTGAGTTAGAGTATTGGGGGAGTCTAAGTCTGTGACATAATTTGGATGTGATGCATATACAAAAAAACATATGCGAGGGTTTAGTGGGCACAATGTTCAATATTCCGGGTAAGACGAAAGACACTGAAAATGCTAGATTGGACCTACATGATCTTAAAATTCATAGTGAATTACATTTACAAGACACTCTTCGAGGTCTTATTAAGTCACCTACTAGTTACGTGATAAGTCAATCAGAGAGAAAATCATTTTGTGATTGGCTGAAAATGGTGAAATTTCCTGATGATTATGCATCAAATATTGGACGTTGGGTCATGGACAATACGATAACTGGGTTAAAGAGTCACGACTGTCATGTGCTTCTTGAGATTCTCCAACCTGTTGGCATTCGACCTTATCTGCCGTCAAATATATGCGACTTCGTACTTGATCTATGTGGCTTCTTTAAATAATTGTGTCAAATGACATTAACCATATCTGTTATTGACAAACTTGAGCGAGGAATCATGATCATCCTATGCAAGATGAAGTGAATATTACCACCTTTTTTTGATGTGATGGTACATCTGGTCATGCATTTTCCATCTGAAGCTGGGAGGGGGGGTCATGTCCATTACAGATGAATGTACCCTATTGAGAGGTAATATTAAATTTTTAATTTTGATTTTGCGTTAAAATTATTGAACATGAAAATTATATGTAATAATTACAGGGCTTTGGGACATTACAAATAATATGTGAGAAACAAAGTGTGGCCTGAAGGGTCAATAGAAAACGCGGTCCTAGTTATTGAAGCAATAACATTTTATTCGATGTACATGCAGAATATTGAAACTCATTTTAACCGTCGGACAAGAAACTATGTTGGAGATGAAAGTAATCAGCAAGATATCACAGTGTTCCATCAAAATTCCAGACTGTTTGGATCATTAGGTGTCAAATTGCTAACAATGGAGGAAGCTCAACGTGCGCATTGGTTTATATTGAGTAATTGCGACGAAGTGCAACCATACTTAATGTAAGTCTTATAGGTGCATAAGTGTATTTTTGTTGTCTTATATTTTTAAATTAATGTAATATGACATATTTTTAATTTTTCGTAGGCAACATATTACCATGCTACAATATGGTAGTGATCACAACTTTGATGGAAGATACAAAAAAGAATTCCCTAAATGGTTTAAGGCAACTATAAGCCCTAACATTGACTGTTTATTTTTATTCTAACAGTAAATAATATACGTTTTTTTTTATATTGACACGCAATTATTATCATGTGTTAGATAAACAACCAAGTGCAAAATGATCAACTGGACCTGTCATCTTCGTTAGTTGCATTGGCATATGGGCCTCAAAAGCAGGCTTACGAATACAGTAGATGCATTATGAACGGGATTCGATTTCATACTGAACAGCGAGATGTTTCACGTGTAACTCAGAATTATGGAATTTTAGTACCAGAAGAACACGGTTATGATATTGTTGACTTCTATGGAGTGTTGCAATCAGTCATTGAGTTGATATACAGACCTCGACGATGTACATTGCTATTCGAATACAATTGGTTAGACACAAATGCCAGAAAGAGGATAATACAATTTAATAACTATCTAATGTCAATTAATGTTCAACGTTATTGGTACAAGAATGATCCATATATTTTTTATACCCAAGCACAGTGTGTGATGTATATGTCTTATCCAAAGCTAGGAAATATATGGATGGTGGTAGAAAAGTTACAATATATAAGCATTTGGGACACACAGAAGAAAAATAGTGTCACAATTTCGGATGAAGAATAAGTCTCTGATGACTTTGAAGTTCCTGAGTAGATATTTCATTTACCAAATATGCAAGTTACTGAAGATATCACGTTAACTCAAGAAAATATAGAAAACATTGAGATAATTCCTCATTTTCAAGTTAGCGTGGAAGTAGCAAATGAATGAGAGTTCGAAGATGTAGATGAAGGTGAAGATGAGTTCGAGTCCTTCCATGAATCCTCAAATGCCGAAGATAATAGTGACTAATCTAGTTAGTATATGTATATGTATATGTATTATATGTTGTTGGTTGATTAATGGATGATTAATTATTATTATTATATGGAGATATTAAATTTCATGCTGACGATGATGGTTATTTATTATATTATTATTATTTTATTATTATTATATTTTTTATTATTATATTTGTCATTATTATTATTATTAATTAATTAATATTTAGCGTCGAACCTGTAATCGACGCTAAATATAAACCTTTAACGTCGATTATAGAGTTGCGACGCTAAAAGTTTAAAAAAAATTAAATTTCCCTGAAAAATTTTCCTAAATATTTATGAACCACCAATGTTTTAGCGTCGAACTATTCGATGCTAAAACAAAAAAATTTCGACACCAAAGGATTATTAAAATCCCAAATCGATTTCCCTTCTCCCTTGCTCTATGTTTCTGCTTTCTTCTCTTCTCGGTTCTCCCTTCTCTCTCAGATTCTGGTAAGTGTTTCTTCTCTTCTCGGTTTTCCATCCCTCAAGAAGCCCAAAACTGACTCTCAAGGTCACTCTTTTTCTTTTCCCTTTAATTTTAATATATGGGTCTTTACTCTCTTTTTTTGGGTTTCTTTGAATTTGTGTTTTTTTCCCTGATTTCAGCTGTGAGAATCTGATAATATATGTTGTTGGAGCTCTTGTAGGTTGAATAAAATAAAAAAGAAACTCTATTTATGAATTAGGATATTTTTTTTAACTCTTGTGCTTCTGGCTTAATTTTGAAGGCACATTTAAACACTTACTTTTATTTGACATCTAATATTTAGTAATCACATATTCACTAATACTTGACAACTAGTGATTCCATTTTCAGTGGAATACGTGCCACGACACCTCGGGCTCAAACACCCTTGATTGATTATTGTATTGTAGTGATATAATGTTTAATTTTGTATGGGTTAAAGTGATGGTAAAAAGAATGAAAATTCAGACATTCAGTGTTTAATATCATATGCTTTCTCTCAGTTTGTTGGATGCCAAATTGCCAATAGCTCTTAATGAGAATTATGTTTACCTGGTTATTTAATTTGGTTATCGTATTTTAGGGTTTTAGATATCGCATTGATTTTGATTTTGTTAAAATATACTTTTTTATTGAATTATACTGTGGGACTCATTTTGCTGCTGTTGCAAAACATTATTGCTTTATGTCTATGAAAACTTTTGTTTATTATTATGATAGTTGCAGTTAAAGATTTTATTTCTATGGCACCGGGCAATCACAAACGCGTTACTTCGACTCCATCTACATATGTAAAGACTTAAGACACTGCTGGGGTCTCTTCTAGCACATGTGACTAGACTACAGCGAATGGTCGAGGATGCACCTGTGGCCTGGGGTTGGTTAAACACGCTAAGGCTCATGGCCGCATCCGGATAGAGATATCAGATGATGGAGAAATGCAGATCGGTCGTTATTCTTCATCGTTTACCAATGCATAGGTGCTTGTAGGCACTGCATTTTTGCATATAAGTCCCGATGCTGAGTCTCACACGGAGACACTACCTCTTTAAATTGTGGAAGTCGCGGGAAACGGACGTCGGAAGGGAAAAGTCAGAAATTAACACCTTGTTGGATTTAATTCGTTTGCTTAAGCTTCGGGTTTGCTTGTTGGACCTCTATTTTAAAACACACCCTTAGCCCAAACCCCTGCAAGTCACACACCAAGCCCACACACCACTAAGCCACACACCAAGCCGGACGAATGGAATACGTGTTCTCTCTTGTGGTATATTGGATGGAAACCCGAACGTAAATTCCGTAGCCGAATCCGAATGGACGGTAGTACGGTCTGCATTCGGGATACAACGCCACGTACCGCTTGAGAGACACACATATTTCGTTTCATCCAACTTTGTGTTTGAGCATGATTTAGTCGTTAGCATGTTATTTATTTTTAAGCATGATTTAGTCATTAGTATGTTATTTCTTTACGCATGATTTAGTTATTTGCTTTCGCATTAGGAATTTAATTTGGGTTTATGTTTAAGTTGTTATTTATTTATATTGTCGTGCCCATTGATTTGATGTGTTTATGTACTTGCGTGCTTGCCGTTATGATGACTTACTTTTAAAGCATGCAAACTTTGATTTAAGATTTCTTTTCATGCATGCGAACTTAGAAATAGAATACTCTTGGAAATATATATTGCATAGACTCGGTCAAGTTATTTCACAAATCTTTTCATTACAAGTGGCATAAGTTAGGGACCATTCTGAACCCAACGGTTTAAGGTCTTCCCTTGCAAGGGGTGAGTGCGGCCTTAAATCATTTTTCCGGTTCACACCGGGTGGCGACTCTATTATTCTCCGATTTAGTTCCCTGTGGGCTACTCCGTACTCCTAAGTGGGCCGCGAGCCTGGAACATCATCACCGATTTCTGTGTCCTACAGTCTGGCGACTCCACTGGGGATAGAGAATCGGCCCCGAAATAATGCCTTGTAATGTTTGTGATTTTTGTTTTAGTTAACCGTGTCTACAGTGGGTTAAAATGGGTTTAATTAAAGGCATCATCAGAGCTCGGTAATGTTTTGGTGTCTTCCTTCATTCACTACATTTCTATAAGGAAAAGCCGTGAAGGCACCTAGATAATCATGCACTCGTAGCTTACTGTGATGGACTAATTTGGAGGACTCGTTTTTTATTTCTGTCACCAAGCGATAAGAGCCTAAGAGGCTTGGGTATTTAAGAGAGTTCGCTCCACCCTCCCTCTGGGGAATCTACAACGGGAAATCCATTTGACAGTCAGTCACGCATCTTAACTCGTTGGCACGTACCTTAGCGTATAAAAAAGGTGCGCTCACTTGGTCGCTTGAACCCTTGAGTGGGGAGTCCTAATTGTGGGCAACCCTTCGTCGATGAGGGCCTTTGTCTATACCCATATAAACCCACATATGAACTGTAGTCGTAGGGCCAATAGAAACTATTCCTTTATACTTGCGTTTGGGACCATTGTCATTTGGATTCAGTTGGACCTTTTTCATGAAGTATGGCCTTGTTGGGCCATTTAAACTGGGATGAGCCCGTGCTTTATGGCAATTGGGCCAAAAGCTTCTAAAATGCTGATGGGCCACTTTCTGTTTAGGCCCCGTATCATTTGAAGTTATTTAGCCATGTTATCGCAAAAGTGTAAACTTATTGGGCCTTTTCAACTGGGACACGTTTGCACCGCGCAATAGTATGATTGAATACTTTAAAATGGTAATTGGCCAACTAGTATAAAAAATTTTAATGGGCTTATATATTACATGCATTGCACGCATACACGCTAACACACGGTCTTAAAATACACTAGAGATACCCGTTGGGTTAGGGAAGAGGGGAGACTCATCAAAAGGCCATCAGCAAATATGAGTGAATCAGTTAACGATGGGTCTCGTATGGATCACTTGAAGCCAATCTCACCAAGGTTACTGAGCAACTGCAAGCTTTGACCGTCGTTATGTCTAATATGGTTGTGCCCCACGCTGCGGGAGGCCCTGAGAATGAGAGGTGTGAGGGCCCTCCGAGCGGATTGAATGATGATGTCCCGGTATTTGATGATGATATGGTCGAGTATGCTGCAGGGAAGATGGCCGGGTCTCAGGCTGAAATACAGAAACTCTGTGATCAGGTGGAGTCGGTTACCCGTAAACTGAAGGGTAAATATGAGGACTTGTTGGACTATGAGGTGATGACCTTTGAGGAGCAGCTACCACGGCTCAGTTTAAGATGCCCGACATAGCCAAATTCAATGGGAATGGGGACCCGAGGGTCCATCTCCGGCAATATGTCTCGGTAATGAGTTCAATGGGCCTATCACATCGCCAAGTTCAGAAGATGTTTGGGATGTCGCTTGAGGGGGCACCTGTAGTGTGGTACCATAGCCTTGAAAGAAAGGTTAAGGAAGATTGGAGGGAACTGGCAGAAGCCTTTCTGAAACAGTATGTTACAGACTTGGAGATTAACTTGTCGCTCCGCGACTTGGAGAACACCAAGCAGAAGCCGGAGGAAAGCTTCAAAGACTATGTGGATCGCTGGAGAAGCCAGCTTCTGAAGATGCAGACTCGGCCTTCGGAGAAGGACCAGATAAAAATGATTATCAAGGGCACCAAGCCCTCTATTTACGGCAAGCTGAGGAGGATGACCTCTATGATTGGAGATTTTCGACAGTTGAGGGAGACTGTTATGGACATCGAGGAAGAAGAAGTGGAGAACATAAAGTTTTATGGCCAGAATAGAAGGACTTTTGGAGGGCCTTCGGAGACCAAGCCTGCTACTGTCGAGGTCGCTACCATCAGAAGTAGGTGATTCTCCAACCTTGGTAAGCCTCTGTCGAAGGTTCTCGAGAAGTTGCAAGGACAAGGCCTCCTGAAACCTTTAGAACCTAGACCAATTCCAGACCATGTGCCACATTACTTCGACTTAAACCAATACTGTCACTTCCACCAGCAGAAAGGCTACGCAACTGACAATTGTACCCGCATCAGACTCGAGATCCAAAACCTCATTGACTCCCATAAAATACCCAACCCATAAAAAGAACAACCCAACACATACAGAAACCCTCTACCTAACTACCATTCTGTTCCACCACCCATCTACATGATCAACTCCGGCCTACCCGAAACCTTTGTCCTTCAAACCCTCAACCACCAAGGTTTTTATATGGGGATAGGGGATGGCAGCAGTGAAGAACCATAGGCCAAGAATACAATGTTGTAGACGATGAAGATGTTTTCTTTGGATTATTATACTGCATTTTTAATAATAAAGACATTGATTTTGCCTATTTTTCCGAGTTTTCTCTTCAATAGTTAAAGCATTAGTCCGATGATTAAAATGTTTGCTTTAGGATGAAACCTTAGAAATGATAAGTGCGAGATGAACCCTCATCCGATATTCTGAATGGATCGATCTTGGCTAGACTCACGAGCACTTGATTACGAGATCTCAGCAGTAGAAGCCTGAGTAGTTGGTGAGGTGACTAGTTGAAGTTAGTGGATTAGTGAATAACCGTTTGCCTGGATGTCCATCCTGGTTTACTTATGCCACGATATATGATATGGTTGGGAACAAAGAAAAAGTCTCTACAATGAAAAGAAAAGAAAAATAGACCGCCTATAACCGATAAACGTGAAGCTACCCATGGGCGAGTATTAGGACCACCATGAGGAGAAATGCTACCTTAAAGGGTAGGTGTGTCAAAGAAAGAAAAAGAAAGAAAAGAGAAAAAAGAAAAAAGAAAGTTCAAAATGAAAAGAAAGAGACAAGAGAAACAAGAAGAATACCATATCATGTTGAGTATGACGAAGTAATCATAGAGTGTGATCAAGACATCTAGGTTGGTTAGACCCACCGATCCAATTCTCCGAGACAAAATCATCGAGTTGGCTTACTTAAGGATTAAGCTGCGAAAGAGCCTTGGCACACACACACTAGGATTCTAGTTCAGATCACTCATTCAGACGAGCGGATCTAAGTGTATTAAGTACTTTGAAGGTTCTCTGGTTTCGACGCGAAGCATCCGTTGAGGACGAAAATGTGTTTAACTATCAGGATTATCTCGTGAGAGGCAGTACAGTATGTTGGAATGAACCACCACATCAGCATCAACATCAATTTTGGGGATGAATCCCAGGGTCGAGCCCACATCAGTATCAGTTTGAGGGTGAGGCCCACATAAGTATCAGTCTGGGGGCGAGGCCCGTATCAGTATCAGTTTGAGGGCGAGGCCCACATCAACATCAGTTTGGGGTGAGGCCCACATCAGTATCAGTTTGAGGGCGAGGCCCACATAAGTATCAGTATGGGGGCGAGGCCCACATCAGTATTAGTTTGAGGGCGAGGCCCACATCAGCATCAGTTTGGGGCGAGTCCCATATCAGTATCAGTTTGAGGGCGAGGCCCACATAAGTATTAGTCTTGGGACGAGGCCCGCATCAGTATCAGTTTGAGGGCGGGGCCCACATCAGTATCAGTTTGGGGGCGAGGCCCACATCAGCACTCAGGGTATGGAGACACACATCATCAGCACTCCGGGTATGGAGACACACATCATCAGCACTCATGGTATGGAGATACACATCATCAGCACTCCGGGTATGGAGACACATCAACATCAGTATCAGTTTTGGGGATGCGTCCCAGGGTCGAGGCCCACATCGGCACCAGTATCAGTTTTGGATGAGTTCTATGGCTGAGGCCCATATCAGCATCATCATTAGTTTTGGGATCAGTACACGATCTAATTTGACCTAGTGAAAGAAACGAAGAACAAAAAGCTAACCCACGGGAACAATACCCACAATTCAGGGAACAATACCCTCAACTCAAATCGGGAACAATACCCACAATTCAGGGAATAAGACCTTCAAAAAAAATCGGGAACAAGACCCTCAACTCAAATCGGGAACAATACCCACAGGAACAAGACCCACAATTCAGGGAATAAGACCCTCAACACAAATCGGGAACAAGACCTACAATTCAGGGAATAAGACCCTCAACACAAATCGGGAACAAGACCCACGGGAACAAGACCCACGGGAACAGGACCCACAATTCAGGGAACAAGACCCTCAACTCAAATCGGGAACAAGACCCACGGGAACAAGACCCAAAATTCAGGGAATAAGACCCTCAACACAAATCGGGAACAAGACCCACGGCCACGGGAACAATACCCACAATTTAGGGAACAAGACCCTCAACACAAAACGGGAACAAGACCCGCAAATCGGGAACAAGACCCTCAACTCAAATCAGGAACAAGACCCTTATCTCAACTCAATTAGGGAACAAGACCCTCAGCTCACTTCGGGAACAAAACCCACTCGGTGGTTTGGGAACAAGACCCATGTGTCACAGCACCTCGCCATCAATCTCAACTCAATTAGGGAACTAGACCCCCAGCTCACTTCGGGAACAAAACCCACTAGGTGGTTCAGGAACAAGACCCATGGGTCACAGCACCTCGCCATCAATCTCAACTCAAATCAGGGAACAAGACCCTCATCACAATTCGGGAACAAGACCTTCATCACAATTCGGGAACAATACCTTCATCTCAACTCAGTAATGGTTCGGGAATGGACCACCTCACAGTAACGGTTCGGGAATGGACCACCTCAAGCAACGGTCTGGGAATGAACCACCTCACATCAGCTCAGTTCGATAGTGATTCCCAGAGATCGCAGCATCTTGCAGGGATGAACCTCAAAGGTCGCAGCAACTCACCACCAGATCAACTCAGTTCGAAGCAACATGCAAGTCAAGCAGCAGCTGGCGAGCCAGATAAATAAAAATGCATGCATAACTTTGATAGGATTGTCATTGTCACACACTGCACAAGTCCCATCAAAGTGGGAGTGACTGTAGGCACTGCATTTTTGCATATAAGTCCCGATGATGAGTCTCACATGGAGACACTACCTCTTTAAATTGTGGAAGGCACATGAAATGGATGTCGGAAGGGAAAAGTCAGAAATTAACACCTTGTTGGATTTAATTCGTTTGCTTAAGCTTCGGGTTTGCTTGTTGGACCTCTGTTTTAAAACACATCCTTAGCCCAAACCCCCGTAAGTCAAACACCAAGCCCACACACCACTAAGCCACACACCAAGCCCACCAAAACAAACCCAATACACGCCCAAACCACTAAAGCCACGCCCAAAGCTTCTAAAATAATGAAATCACACATTAAACACATGTTAAAATCAAGACAAATCACATTCCCTAATTAAAAGATACAAATCAAATCTCATCAAACACTTTCCTAATTAAAGTAGATCATATCCCTAATTAAAAGAGAAGAAATCAAATAAAATCAAATCACAGCCCTAATTAAAGAGATCTTTTCCTTATCACATACTAATTAAAAGATATCCCCATTATTACACAAATCCTTTCCCTATTCGCACAAGGTAAACCCCAACATTTGCCTATAAAAAGAAGCCTGAACCAACCTTAAAACCTCTGGCTCATTCATCAAACAGCACAAAAAAAACCCTATCACGCCCCTCACGCCACTCGGCAAGCACTCACCCAGCAAAGAGACACACACCCCTCACCAGTACCTTCACGTCACACTCAGCCCTCACTGACCACGCACAACTACACGCCCCTCTTTCTCTCTTCTTCAATTCACTCATCACTCAATACACAGCCCTCTCATCACACGCGCACCACCCACACATAAGCAGCCTTTAACGCAACTCCTCACACAATATACCACACACTGCCGACCACAAGCAGCCCCTTCAACACTCACGCCACATCCCCTACTTCACGTCACACAACCCTAAACAACCCTCCCTCACGCCTAAAAATAGCAACAAACTCAGCCTTCATTCACGCCTAAAAATAGTAACCAATACAGCCTTATTCACGCACAAACTGTACCCAAATCAGCCCATAAACTACCCCGTAAAATGCACCCAAAATGCACCCTTAAACATGCAAATTGCACCACTGAAATATCGCAAAACAGTCCCAAAAATCTGCACAACTAGAACATCAAAAACTGCAACAAAATAGTCTCAAAAACAGCGTAAAACAGCCCCAAAACAGTCCCTAAATACCGTAAACAGTAACTAAACCCAACGACCAGAAAATACAGCAAAAACAGAGGAAATATTAGCCCAAAACAGCGAGGCGACAAAGGAAAACAGAAAATCAGTGAACCGGAGGAGTTGCGGAGCATCAACCCTTCCGACGGCCGTGTAACGCGCTTCCGAGAGACGACTTAAGAGGTTAGACCTGAGGGCACCCTTTTATTTATTATCCTTTATTTTTTATTTATTTTATTACTTTATTTCGCATGAGCATTGTGGATTGGTGCATGATGTGATTTTCCGAAGAACGGAATATACCCACGGGAACAAGACCCACAATTCAGGGAATAAGACCCTCAACACAAATCGGGAACAGGACCCACGGGAACAAGACCCACAATTCAGGAAATAAGACCCTCAACACAAATCGGGAACAAGACCACAGGGAACAAGACCCACAATTCATGGAACAAGACCCTCAACTCAAATCGGGACAAGACCCACAATTCAGGGAATAAGACCCTCAATAAAAATCGGGAACAAGACCCACAATTCAGGGAACAAGACCCTCAACTCAAATCGGGAACAATACCCACGGGAACAAGACCCACAATTCAGGGAATAAGACCCTCAACACAAATCGGGAACAAGACCCACAATTCAGGGAATAAGACCCTCAACACAAATCGGGAACAAGACCCACAATTCAGGGAACAAGGCCCTCAACTCAAATCGGGAACAAGACCCATGGGAACAAGACCCAAAATTCAGGGAATAAGACCCTCAACACAAATCGGGAACAAGACCCACGGGAACAAGACCCACAATTTAGGGAACAAGACCCTTAACACGAAACGGGAACAAGACCCGCAAATCGGGAACAAGACCCTCAACTCAAATCGGGAACAAGACCCTTATCTCAACTCAATTAGGGAACAAGACCCTCAGCTCACTTCGGGAACAAAACCCACTCGGTGGTTTGGGAACAAGTCCCATGTGTCACAGCACCTCGCCATCAATCTCAACTCAATTAGGGAACTAGACCCCCAGCTCACTTCGGGAACAAAACCCACTCGGTGGTTCAGGAACAAGACCTATGGGTCACAGCACCTCGCCATCAATCTCAACTCAAATCAGGGAACAAGACCCTCATCACAATTCTGGAACAATACCCTCATCACAATTCGGGAACAATACCCTC
This sequence comes from Zanthoxylum bungeanum, assembly GCA_019454045.1. Classification (NCBI taxonomy): domain Eukaryota; kingdom Viridiplantae; phylum Streptophyta; class Magnoliopsida; order Sapindales; family Rutaceae; genus Zanthoxylum; species Zanthoxylum bungeanum. The sequence goes on from SKCR01025313.1 coordinate 321,715, forward strand.
ATCTCAACTCAGTAATGGTTCGGGAATGGACCACCTCACAGTAACGGTTCGGGAATTGACCACCTCAAGCAACGGTCTGGGAATGAACCACCTCACATCAGCTCAGTTCGATAGTGATTCCCAGAGATCGCAGCATCTTGCAGGGATGAACCTCAGGGGTCGTAGCACCTCACCACCAGTTCAACTCAGTTCGAAGCAACATGCAAGTCAAGCAGCAGCTGCGCTGCGAGCCAGATAAATAAAAATGCATGCATAACTTTGATAGGATTGTCATTGTCACACACTGCACAAGTCCCATCAAAGTGGGGGCGACTGTAGGCACTGCATTTTTGCATATAAGTCCCGATGATGAGTCTCACATGGAGACACTACCTCTTTAAATTGTGGAAGTCACAGGAAACGGACGTCGGAAGGGAAAAGTCAGAAATTAACACCTTGTTGGATTTAATTCGTTTCCTTAAGCTTCGGGTTTGCTTGTTGGACCTCTGTTTTAGAACACATCCTTAGCCCAAACCCCCGTAAGTCAAAGACCAAGCCCACACACCACTAAGCCACACTCCAAGACCACCACCAAAACGAACCCAATACAATACACGCCCAAACCACTAAAGCCACGCCCAAAGCATCCAAAATAATGAAATCACACATTAAACACATGTTAAAATCAAGACAAATCACATTCCCTAATTAAAAGATACAAATCAAATCTCATCAAACACTTTCCTAATTCAAGTAAATCATATCCCTAATTAAAAGAGAAGAAATCAAATAAAATCAAATCACAGCCCTAATTAAAGTGATCTTTTCCTTATCACACACTAATTAAAAGATATCCCCATTATTACACAAATCCTTTCCCTATTCGCACAAGGTAAACCCCAAATTTGCCTATAAAAAGAAGCCTAAACCAACCTTAAAACCTCTGGCTCATTCATCAAACAGCACAAAAAAAACCCTATCACACGCCCCTCACGCACACTCGGCAAGCACTCACCCAGCAAAGAGACACACACCCCTCACCAGTACCTTCACGTCACACTCAGCCCTTACTGACCACGCACACACACTACACGCCCCTCTTTCTCTCTTCTTCAATTCAATCATCACTCAATACACAGCCCTCTCATCACCGCGCACCACCCACACATAAGCAGCCTCAACGCAACTCCTCATACAATACCCCACACACTGCCGACCACAAGTAGCCCCTTCAACACTCACGCCACATCCCCTACTTCACGTCACACAACCCAACCCTAAACACCCTCCTCACGCCTAAAAATAGCAACAAACTCAGCCTTCATTCACGCCTAAAAACAGTAACCAATACAGCCTTATTCACGCACAAACTGTACCCAAATCAGCCCATAAACTACCCCGTAAAATGCACCCAAAATCACCCTTAAACATGCAAATTGCACCACTGAAATATCGCAAAACAGTCCCAAAAATCTGCATAACTAGAACATCAAAAAATGCAACAAAATAGTCTCAAAAACACGTAAAAAACAGCCCCAAAACAGTCCCTAAATACCGTAAACAGTAACTAAAAACCCAAGGACCAGAAAATACAGCAAAAACAGAGGAAATAGTTGCCCGAAACAGTGAGGCGACGAAGGAAAACAGAAAATCAGTGAACCGGAGGAGTTGCGGAGCATCAACCCTTCCGACAGCCGTGTAACGCGCTTCCGAGAGACGACTTAAGAGGTTAGACCTGAGGGCACCCTTTTATTTATTATCCTTTATTTTTTATTTATTTTATTACTTTATTTCGCATGAGCATTGTGGATTGGTGCATGATGTGATTTCCGGAAGAACGGAATATGCCCACGGGAACAAGACCCACAATTCAGGGAATAAGACCCTCAACACAAATCGGGAATAAGACCCACGGGAACAAGACCCACAATTCAGGAAATAAGACCCTCAACACAAATCGGGAACAAGACCCACTGGAACAAGACCCACAATTCAGGGAACAAGACCCTCAACTCAAATCGGGAACAAGACCCTCGGGAAGAAGACCCACAATTCAAGGAATAAGACCCTCAACAAAAATCGGGAACAAGACCCACAATTTAGGGAACAAGACCCTCAACTCAAATCGGGAACAATACCCACGGGAACAAGACCCACAATTCAGGGAATAAGACCCTCAACACAAATCGGGAACAAGACCCACAATTCAGGGAACAAGACCCATGGGAACAAGACCCAAAATTCAGGGAATAAGACCCTCAACACAAATCGGGAACAAGTCCCACGGGAACAAGACCCACAATTTAGGGAACAAGACCCTTAACACGAAACGGGAACAAGACCCGCAAATCAGGAACAAGACCCTCAACTCAAATCGGGAACAAGACCCTCAGCTCACTTCGGGAACAAAACCCACTCGGTGGTTTGGGAACAAGACCCATGTGTCACAGCACCTCGCCATCAATCTCAACTCAATTAGGGAACTAGACCCCCAGCTCACTTCGGGAACAAAACCCACTCGGTGGTTCAGGAACAAGACCTATGGGTCACAGCACCTCGCCATCAATCTCAACTCAAATCAGGGAACAAGACCCTCATCACAATTCTGGAACAAGACCCTCATCACAATTTGGGAACAATACCCTCATCTCAACTCAGTAATGGTTCGGGAATGGACCACCTCACAGTAACGGTTCAGGAATTGACCACCTCAAGCAACGGTCTGGGAATGAACCACCTCACATCAGCTCAGTTCGATAGTGATTCCCAGAGATCGCAGCATCTTGCAGGGATGAACCTCAGGGGTCGCAGCACCTCACCACCAGATCAACTCAGTTCGAAGCAACAGGCAAGTCAAGCAGCAGCTGGCGAGCCAGATAAATAAAAATGCATGCATGACTTTGATAGGATTGTCATTGTCACACACTGCACAAGTCCCATCAAAGTGGGGGCGACTGTAGGCACTGTATTTTTACATATAAGTCCCGATGATGAGTCTCACATGGAGACACTACCTCTTTAAATTGTGGAAGTCACAGGAAACTGATGTCGGAAGGGAAAAGTCAGAAATTAACACCTTGTTGGATTTAATTCGTTTGCTTAAGCTTCGGGTTTGCTTGTTGGACCTCTATTTTAAAACACATCTTTAGCCCAAACCCCCGTAAGTCAAACATCAAGCCACACACCACTAAGCCACACACCAAGACCACCAAAAAGAACCCAATACACGCCCAAACCACTAAAGCCACGCCCAAAGCTTCCAAAATAATGAAATCACACATTAAACACATGTTAAAATCAAGAAAAATCACATTCCCTAATTAAAATATACAAATCAAATCTCATCAAACACTTTCCTAATTCAAGTAAATCATATCCCTAATTAAAAGAGAAGAAATCAAATAAAATCAAATCACAGCCCTAATTAAAGAGATCTTTTCCTTATCACACACTAATTAAAAGATATCCCCATTATTACACAAATCCTTTCCCTATTCGCACAAGGTAAACCCCAACATTTGCCTATAAAAAGAAGCCTAAACCAACCTTAAAACCTCTGGCTCATTCATCAAACTGCACAAAAAAAACCTTATCACGCCGCTCACGCCACTCGGCAAGCACTCACCCAGCAAAGAGACACACACCATCACCAGTACCTTCACGTCACACTCAGCCCTCACTGACCACGCACAACTACACGCCCCTCTTTCTCTCTTCTTCAATTCACTCATCACTCAATACACAGCCCTCTCATCACACGCGCACCACCCACACATAAGTAGTCATCAACGCAACTCCTCACACAATATACCACACACTGCCGACCACAAGCAGCCCCTTCAACACTCACGCCACATCCCCTACTTCACGTCACACAACCCTAAACAACCCTCCCTCACGCCTAAAAATAGCAACAAACTCAGCCTTCATTCACGCCTAAAAACAGTAACCAATACAGCCTTATTCACGCACAAACTGTACCCAAATCAGCCCATAAACTACCCCGCAAAATGCACCCAAAATGCACCCTTAAACATGCAAATTGCACAACTGAAATATCGCAAAACAGTCCCAAAAATCTGCACAACTATAACATCAAAAACTGCAACAAAATTGTCCCAAAAACAGCGTAAAACAGTCCCTAAATACCGTAAACAGTAACTAAACCCAACGACCATAAAATACAGCAAAAACATAGGAAATAGTAGCCCGAAACAGTGAAGCGACGAAGGAAAACAGAAAATCAGCGAACCGGAGGAGTTGCGGAGCATCAACCCTTCTGACGGCCGTGTAACGCGCTTCCGAGAGACGACTTAAGAGGTTAGACCTGAGTGCACCCTTTTATTTATTATCCTTTATTTTTTATTTATTTTATTACTTTATTTCGCATGAGCATTGTGGATTGGTGCATGATGTGATTTCCGGAAAAACGGAATATTCCCACGGGAACAAGACCCACAATTCAGGGAATAAGACCCTCAACACAAATCGGGAACAAGACCCACAATTCAGGAAATACGACCCTCAACACAAATCGGGAACAAGACCCACAATTCAGGGAACAAGACCCTACTCAAATCGGGAACAAGACCCTCGAGAACAAGACCCACAATTCAGGGAATAAGACCCTCAACAAAAATCGGGAACAAGACCCACAATTCAGGGAATAAGACCCTCAACTCAAATCGGGAACAATACCCACGGGAACAAGACCCACAATTCAGGGAATAAGACCCTCAACACAAATCGGGAACAAGACCCACAATTCAGGGAATAAGACCCTCACACACAAATCGGGAACAAGACACACAATTCAGGGAACAAGACCCTCAACTCAAATCGGGAACAAGACCCACGGGAACAAGACCCAAAATTCAGGGAATAAGACCCTCAACACAAATCGGGAAAAGGACCCACGAGAACAAGACCCACATTTAGGGAACAAGACCCTCAACACGAAACGGGAACAAGACCCTCAACTCAAATCGGGAACAAGACCCTTATCTCAACTCAATTAGGGAACAAGACCCTCAGCTCACTTGGGAACAAAACCCACTCGGTGGTTGGGAACAAGACCCATGTGTCACAGCACCTCGCCATCAATCTCAACTCAATTAGGGAACTAGACCCCCAGCTCACTTCGGGAACAAAACCCACTAGGTGGTTCAGGAAAAAGACCTATGGGTCACAGCACCTCGCCATCAATCTCAACTCAAATCAGGGAACAAGACCCTCATCACAATTCGGGAACAAGACCCTCATCATAATTCGGGAACAATTCCCTCATCTCAATTCAGTAATGGTTCGGGAATGGACCATCTCAAAGTAACGGTTCGGGAATGGACCACCTCAAGCAACGGTCTGGGAATGAACCACCTCACATCAGCTCAGTTCGATAGTGATTCCCAGAGATCGCAGCATCTTGCAGGGATGAACCTCAGGGGTCGCAGCACCTCACCACCAGATCAACTCAGTTCGAAGCAACAGGCAAGTCAAGCAGCAGCTGGCGAGCCAAATAAATAAAAATGCATGCATAACTTTGATAGGATTGTCATTGTCACACACTGCACAAGTCCATCAAAGTGGGGGCGACTGTAGGCACTGCATTTTTGCATATAAGTCCCGATGATGAGTCTCACATGGAGACACTACCTCTTTAAATTGTGGAAGTCACAGGAAACGGACGTCGGAAGGGAAAAGTCAGAAATTAACACCTTGTTGGATTTAATTCGTTTGCTTAAGCTTCGGGTTTGCTTGTTAGACCTCTGTTTTAAAACACATCCTTAGCCCAAACCCCCGTAAGTCAAACACCAAGCCCACACACCACTAAGCCCCACACCAAGACCACCAAAACGAACCCAATACACGCCCAAACCACTAAAGCCACGCCCAAAGCTTCCAAAATAATGAAATCACACATTAAACACATGTTAAAATCAAGACAAATCACATTCCCTAATTAAAAGATACAAATCAAATCTCATCAAACACTTCCTAATTCAAGTAAATCATATCCCTAATTAAAAGAGAAGAAATCAAATAAAATCAAATCACAGCCCTAATTAAAGAGATCTTTTCCTTATCACACACTAATTAAAAGATATCCCCATTATTACACAAATCCTTTCCTTATTCGCACAAGGTAAACCCCCAACATTTGCCTATAAAAAGAAGCCTAAACCAACCTTAAAACCTCTGGCTCATTCATCAAACAGCACAAAAAATAACCCTATCACGCCCCTCACGCCACTCGGCAAGCACTCACCCAGCAAAGAGACACACACCCTTCACCTTTACCATCACGTCACACTCAGCCCTCACTGACCACGCACAACTACACGCCCCTCTTTCTCTCTTCTTCAATTCACTCATCACTCAATACACAGCCCTCTCATCATACGCGCACCACCCACACATAAGCAGCCTTCAACGCAACTCCTCACACAATATACCATACACTGCCGACCACAAGCAGCCCCTTCAACACTCACGCCACATCCCCTACTTCACGTCACACAACCCTAAACAACCCTCCCTCACGCTTAAAAATAGAAACAAACTCAGCTTTCATTCACGCCTAAAAACAGTAACCAATACAGCCTTATTCACCCACAAACTGTACCCAAATCAGCCCATAAACTACCCCGCAAAATGCACCCAAAATGCACCCTTAAACATGCAAATTGCACCACTGAAATATCGCAAAACAGTCCCAAAAATCTGCACAACTAGAACATCAAAAACTGCAACAAAATAGTCCCAAAAACAGCGTAAAACAGCCCCAAAACAGTCCCTAAATACCGTAAACAGTAACTAAACCCAACGACCAGAAAATACAGCAAAAATAGAGGAAATAGTAGCCCGAAACAGCGAGGCGACGAAGGAAAACAGAAAATCAGTGAACCGGAGGAGTTGCGGAGCATCAACCCTTCCGACGGCCGTGTAACGCGCTTCCGAGAGACGACTTAAGAGGTTAGACCTGAGGGCACCCTTTTATTTATTATTCTTTATTTTTTATTTATTTTATTACTTTATTTCGCATGAGCATTGTGGATTGGTGCATGATGTGATTTCCGGAAGAACGGAATATGCCCACGGGAACAAGACCCACAATTCAGGGAATAAAACCCTCAACACAAATCGGGAACAAGACCCACGGGAACAAGACCCACAATTCAGGAAATAAGACCCTCAACACAAATCGGGAACAAGACCGACGGGAACAAGACCCACAATTCAGGGAACAAGACCCTCAATAAAAATCGGGAACAAGACCCACAATTCAGGGAACAAGACCCTCAACTCAAATCGGGAACAATACCCACGGGAACAAGACCCACAATTCGGGGAATAAGACCCTCAACACAAATCGGGAACAAGACCCACGGGAACAAGACCCACAATTCAGGGAATAAGACCCTCAACACAAATCGGGAACAAGACACACGGGAACAAGACCCACAATTCAGGGAACAAGACCCTCAACTCAAATCGGGAACAAGACCCACGGGAACAAGACCCACAATTCAGGGAATAAGACCCTCAACACAAATCGGGAACAAGTCCCACGGGAACAAGACCCACAATTTAGGGAACAAGACCCTCAACACGAAATGGGAACAAGACCCGCAAATCGGGAACAAGAACCTCAACTCAAATCGGGAACAAGACCTTTATCTCAACTCAATTAGGGAACAAGACCCTCAACTCACTTTGGGAACAAAACCCACTCGGTGGTTTTGGAACAAGACCCATGTGTCACAGCACCTCGCCATCAATCTCAACTCAATTAGGGAACTAGACCCCCAGCTCACTTCGGGAACAAAACCCACTCGTTGGTTCAGGAACAAGACCCATGGGTCACAGCACCTCGCCATCAATCTCAACTCAAATCAGGGAACAAGACCCTCATCACAATTCGGGAACAAGACCCTCATCACAATTCGGGAACAATACCCTCATCTCAACTCAGTAATGGTTCGGGAATGGACCACCTCACAGTAACGGTTCGGGAATGGACCACCTCAAGCAACGGTCTGGGAATGAACCACCTCACATCAGCTCAGTTCGATAGTGATTCCCAGAGATCGCAGCATCTTGCAGGGATGAACCTCAGGGGTCGCAGCACCTCACCACCAGATCAACTCAGTTCGAAGCAACATGCAAGTCAAGCAGCAGCTGGCGAGCCAGATAAATAAAAATGCATGCATAACTTTGATAGGATTGTCATTGTCACACACTGTACAAGTCCCATCAAAGTGGGGGCGACTGTAGGCACTGTATTTTTGCATATAAGTCCCGATGATGAGTCTCACATGGAGACACTACCTCTTTAAATTGTGGAAGTCACTGGAAACGGACGTCGGAAGGGAAAAGTCAAAAATTAACACCTTGTTGGATTTAATTCGTTTGCTTAAGCTTCAGGTTTGCTTGTTGGACCTCTGTTTTAAAACACATCCTTAGCCCAAACCCCCGTAAGTCAAACACCAAGCCCACACACCACTAAGCCACACACCAAGCCCACCAAAACAAACCCAATACACGCCCAAACCACTAAAGCCACGCCCAAAGCTTCCAAAATAATGGAATCACACATTAAACACATGTTAAAATCAAGACAAATCACATTCCCTAATTAAAAGATACAAATCAAATCTCATCAAACACTTTCCTAATTCAAGTAAATCATATCCCTAATTAAAAGAGAAGAAATCAAATAAAATCAAATCACAGCCCTAATTAAAGAGATCTTTTCCTTATCACACACTAATTAAAAGATATCCCCATAATTACACAAATCCTTTCCCTATTCGCACAAGGTAAACCCCAACCTTTGCCTATAAAAAGAAGCCTAAACCAACCTTAAAACCTCTGGCTCATTCATCAAACAGCACACAAAAAACCCTATCACGCCCCTCACGCCACTCGGCAAGCACTCACCCAGCAAAGAGACACATGCCCCTCACCAGTACCTTCACATCACACTCAGCCCTCACTTACCATGCACAACTACACGCCCCTCTTTCTCTCTTCTTCAATTCACTCAGCACTCAATACACAGCCCTCTCATCATACACGCACCACCCACACATAAGTAGCCTTCAACGCAACTCTTCACACAATATACCACACACTGCCGACCACAAGCAGCCCCTTCAACACTCACGCCACATCCCCTACTTCACGTCACACAACCCTAAACAACCCTCCCTCACGCCTAAAAATAGCAACAAACTCAGCCTTCATTCACGCCTAAAAACAGTAACCAATACAGCCTTATTCACGCACAAACTGTACCCAAATCAGCCCCTAAACTACCCCGCAAACTGCACCCAAACTACACCCAAACTGCACCCTTAAACATGCAAATTGCACCCTTAAACCTGCAAACTGCACCCCTGAAATACCGCAAAACAGTCCCAAAAAACTGCACAACCAGAACATCAAAACTGCAACAAAAACAGTCTCAAAAATCGCGTAAAACAGCCCCAAAACAGTCCTTGAATACTGCAAACAGTAACTAAACCCAAGGACCATAAAATACAGCAAAAACAGAGGAAACAGTAGCCCGAAACAGCGAGGCGACGAAGGAAAACATAAAATCAGTGAACCGGAGGAGTTGCGGAGCATCAACCCTTCCGACGGCCGTGTAACGCGCTTCCGAGAGACGACTTAAGAGGTTAGACCTGAGGGCACCCTTTTATTTATTATCCTTTATTTTTTATTTATTTTATTACTTTATTTCGCATGAGCATTGTGGATTGATGCATGATGTGATTTCCGGAAGAACAGAATATGTGTTCTCTCTTGTGGTATATCGGATGGAAACCCGGACGTAAATTTCGTAGCCGAATCTGAATGGACGGTAGTGCGGTCTGCACTCGGGATACAACGTCACGTACCGCTTGAGAGACACACATATTTCGTTTCATCCAACTTTGTGTTTGAGCATGATTTAGTCGTTAGCATGTTATTTATTTTTAAGCATGATTTAGTCATTAGTATGTTATTTCTTTATGCATGATTTAGTTATTTGCTTTCGCATTAGGAATTTAATTTGCGTTTATGTTTAAGTTGTTATTTATTTATATTGTCGTGCCCATTGATTTGATACGTTTATGTACTTGCGTGCTTGCCGTTATGATGACTTACTTTTAAAGCATACAAACTTAGATATAAGATTTCTTTTCATGCATGCGAACTTAGAAATATAATACTCTTGGAAATATATGTTGCGTAAACTCGGTCAAGTTATTGCACAAATCTTTTCATTACAAGTGGCATAAGTAAGGGACCATTCCGAACCCAACGATTTGAGGTATTCCCTTGCGAGGGGTGAGTGCGGCCTTAAATCATTTTCCCGGTTCGCACCGGGTGGCGACTCCATTATTCTCCAGTTTAGTTCCCCGTGGGCTACTCTGTACTCCCGAATGGGCGGCGAGTTTGGAACAATGTCACCGATTTCTGTGTCCTACAGTGCTGCTGCTCGGTTTGAAGCTCCCTAAAACTATATTTCTTGGAGAAATATCCCGAGGGAGATGAAAATTAACCAGCTCTTCCTGACGCTACTTGTGAGTAAACTTACAATACTGAATTTTCATTATTTTTTGTTATCTTTAAATTAATATTTTATATTTAATTTTTACTTGGTTCCTATTCCTGCAGAAGTGGTTCGACGTGGACCTGATCAAATCAAACGTCCAGAAGTATTTTGACCACCACATGGGAAACGTTATAAGGATTATAGGACAAAAGTCTCGAAATCGATATTCGACGAAAATAGGCCTTTGGATGCTCCACAACACAAGTCTGATTATATAGATGAGCAAAAATAGAAATTCTTGTGTGAGCTTTGGTCTAGCGAGAAACACGAGGTAATTTTTAAAATAATACGAAATTGATAATTCTCTCTGTTTTTTGTTACTTATAATATTGTTAAATGCAGAATAAATGTCACACAAATGCGGAGAATTGAAGTCACTTGCGTTTCAACCACCGTGGAGGCTTCAAGCCATTTTTCCAACACCTTGCTGAACATTCTGAGGTAAATATATCATAAACTATTTTTTTAACAGTTCATTAATTTTACTAATGTCCAATAATCAGTTTATGCTTTTTAGCACAGTAGCACATGTGAGGTGCAGTCATTTTCAGAGTTTTTCTGAGTGACGCACTACAATGAGAAGAAGAAATGGATCAATGAAGAAGCCGAACGATGCTACATAAGTTTAAGTATTTAAAATAAATTAAATTGAATTTTAAATTGAATTTTTCTTTTCAAGTTCGAACATTAACTTAATTTTTTTTAAATAGAATAAAATGGTGGAGGTCCAGCGACAAACGCAGGAGACAGGGTCCGAACCACTACCAGATGAGGAGTTGTCGCAATTGGTTTTCAAGAACCAGACAGTGTACAACGTCAGACTTAGCACTCGTAAGAAGCCGAAGTCATCTGGACCCATTACTGTTTCTTCTCATACTGACCCATGCCTTCGAGAACAGCTAGCCAGCACCCAGAACAGATTGGAAAATACCAAAGAAGAGCTGTGCAATACCAAAGTAGAGCTGAAGAAGACTCACGAGAAGCTAGTGCAGGTTGAGGTGGACCACCAAAGGAAGATGCAGGAGTTCGACCAGTAGATAAGGTCTTTCAGGAAGATGGTGGAGGCCTCACTCGACCAGAGGGCATCGGGCTCGATCGCCCCTCCATCACAGCAGTAATAAATTTTATTTTCATTTGTATAAACATTCACAGCAGAGACTCTTAATGGACTATATATTTATTTTATTTAATAAATTTTAATTATAATAACAAAATAATTGTACTATTATTCGGTAAATTTATTTTTTTAATAATAATATTTTTCAAAATATTTAATTGAATATTTCGGAGCAAAAGTACGTTAAATAAATAATTTGTACCCTTTAGCGTTGAATTATTCGACGCTAAAAGTAATAAAATAATATTTATATTTTAATATTTTTTTATATCTTTTAGCGTCGAACATATTCGTCGTCAAAATAGGTCATTTAGCGTCGAAAAGTTTCATCGCCAAATAGGTACTTTAGCGTCGCAAATTATACATTTTCATCGAAAAGTTTTGGACGTAAGACGTTAGATTTAAGCGTCGAAATATTCTATTTCGACGCTAATTGTCTTTCTCATCCACCTTTTGGCGTCGAAATTTAGCGTCGAAATTATTCGACGCCAATTACCTTGAGCGTCCAATTTGAGAATTTTAGCGTCGATATGTTTCGACCGAAACTCCCTCATCATCTTGTCATTCCTTTCATCACAAATTCGGGGGAGATCAAACAAGGGCGATAGTCTTTTCAAAATTTCCAACATTGTACTTAAAATTATTTTGGATTGCTCTAGCCCGCTAATGTTGATTTATAGGTGTTTCCTGCGAAAGTCCAGACGCTATTAAGCTTTGCCCTCTATGACAGAAGGTTTTCAAACCCCCTGGGTACGTACATCACCTACATCCATGCCCCAAAGTTATACTTCTTATCCCTCTGTACTTCCCCTTTCCTTATTTCCAGGTCTCCATATTCCCTAAATTAATGACCCGGCGGTCCAAAATTAAAGCAGAATTTCAACAGTCTTTCATACAATATGAGGGATAGTCGTGACTTCTCTCTTCCTTTGAGTTTCTAAGAAAAGACACTTCTTCAATGGTTTTGTGACATTGAGTTTTATCCAAATTTGAATGCAACGACCAAAGTAACTTAATTACTTCTAGCTCTGACTCCACTTCTATCACATTACCAATCTCTTTGCCCAAAACCTAGCAGTACATTCATCATATATACACATAACCATGATATTATGCAATTGAACCCACCCATATTTATACTTATTTGAATCTTTGTCTGGAAACCTTACCAATTCCCGTGAGTGATGTTTGAACTATGAAGGCATTATCAAAATGCCATGGTCCGGAAGATATAACTCTGTGTGTGTCATTTTCACAAGCACAAGCAAACTGAAACATAAATTTATTCTAACCAAGCCACTCTATCTTGACTGTATACATCACCCTCCACACTTATCGAATCATGATTTTAAAGGCATCTCTGTTAATCAGTTTGTTAAATAACCCACCGGGTTTTGAAACACAAGTAGCAAACACTCCAACGCTTACTAATGAAGTGAAAATAAGAAGAGGTACCAAAAGCTCTAAGAAAGCTTCCTCTCATAACTCCTTCTACAGAGCAGAGAAAAGTTGAGAGAGAAGAGTTAACCATCATTGTATTTATTCCTTGAGTATAAGTACACCATACATCATTTATTATGTTGGCACTTTATATTATATTCCAATTTTATATTATAATTATACTTCTAATTGTATATAATAAAAGACGAATTGGCATAAATGCTCATAATTTCCTTTTCAATCCCTAACAATAAAAACTTAAACCAAACTTAACAAAATAAGTAGTAGTGGCGGTGGTGCATATGGTAATGGAGACGACTGTCACGCCACCTACTACTACGTGAGTTGTCACTATTGCCATATGCAAAGCCACTATCACCTCTTAGTTCGTTTTAGGGTTTGAAGTTGTTGGTTTAGGTTTTATTGGTTTAGTTTTAGGGTTTGATTGATTTTCTTTTGGTTGACCATTGATATTTTTCTAAATGAATTAGGGTTTATTTGGATTTAACTCATTTAAATGTGAAATTAGGCATAATTGTATTTTATTCATTGAAATTTAATGAGATTATGGTTTATTTGTATTTTAATCAAATAAATTCGGTAAATGATTCATTTTTCATTCTAAAGTTAACTTTGACAGCAAAAACTAATAGATTGGATGTTGACTGCATATTCATCGTCTTTTCGAAATGATGAAAAAATATCGATTTAATGAATATAAAAATTTTTTTATCTAGTTTTCATGTTATTATAGATATTATTTTCTTAATCACATTTGGTATTCACCAATATCTTGGTCATCTGATCAAAGAGCATCATGTTAGCTTTGAAGCAGCTACGTGGTACAATGAAATAACTAAAAACCAATTGTTTGGCAGCTGATAAAATTGATAGAAATTGAAAATAAATGAGATGAAATAAATAGAAATTGAAAATTGGCAGCTGATAAACTTTGTTAACTAAATCTGGATTTTCAGATACAAAAATAAACTAGATGTATGGAGTTATATCCCTGCATTGATGTTAAGTGATAATTGCAAATATGTTCCAACACTACGAGATTTATAAAAAGGAAGTTTGGAATCTCCATATTGCAAGACTATTTAGCTTAAATAATATTATACATTACCTGTGATTATTAGAGTTGATACAATTCCTTACCCTAGATCATTTGTGGGATATAGATAATGAACGAACCGTATCATACAATAATTAGTCTACTGAAAGATTCTTAAATCTTACTTCTATCTCATTTGGGGGCCATGTTTATTTCTAGATGATATTCATGGTCTATAAAGCATGTCAATCAACAAACTATATTATTAAAGGATAAACTATATAGATAATTATTGGGATTGGTGCTCTGAACGTCAATCCGTATTATATTTATGACATGTTTATGAATACGAGTAATTATTTTTTCCATAATATTACATCATAAATGGTACCAACTCTTGTCTTTTATGTACATATTTGATCTAATTCAGTTTAGATCAAAACTAATTGAGGTTTAATGATGTATTTATTAGACAAAGATCTGATAATATATAGTAGTCACACAATTACAATGAGGTTTGTAATTGGCATTGAGAAGTGTCAGTACTAGTGGTATATTCTAGAATAAAGTTCTTGATTGAGATTTACTGACACGAGTCAATTAGTAAAATCAGTCGAGACCATTATATTTCATATATCGAGATTTGATCTTATAGTTTATCTTAATGAACCATGAATCTTGGGTGACTCGTATATAAATATGTAGGTGTTCATTTGTTGAACACTGTCCTATCTGTCATGAAGTTATCTTCCCTAGTCTAGTAATATACATGATCCTCATTATCATGCAGTGTACGGTACTTGTAAGTGATCAACCATGCTTTGGTTCCAGACATGTCATGGACCTTTCAAGATATGACCGTTGACTATCGCTAAGTATGATCTGATGCTTATGGAGTGTCAGTGTTCGCATACGGGATCTGTCATCTCTGGCAAGAGAGATAGATATCATAATATAAGAGATCTTGATCTGTAAGATTGTATTTCCTAGATCTCTGGTCGAAGTTAACATTGGAAATTGTTTCTGTTGTTTATTGTTGGGAATTTAAAATAATTGCAGTTGCATGAGTTGAACACATATGAGATTTGATGGTTTATCTAAATCTTTTGTTTAATTCAGATATCTGATGACAAAATGATTACATGTATACATAGACCCTGACTTGTATGGTTCACCACAAATATCCATAGTCCTTGTAATTTGGATGAATTATGTACACGAAAATGGTTTTCATGATAGATATACTTGAACCTAGAGAGTCTCACTATTAAAGTTTATTGAGAGCACTAAGACAACTAATTATGAATAATATGGATTATTAATAAATTTACACATGTCGGGGTTTTAATATATCTAATGTGTATATCTATATGATTCATAATTTGATTCAATCCACATTAGATCTAAGTGAATTTGACACATGTCAATAAATAATTATTTAATGAATTAAAGGTTAATTAATTTAATAATTATTTATTTATTAGAATATTATAGGACTATTTTTTTTATACATATGTAAAATGTGTATTTAATTAATCGTTATAGTTAATTATATAATGACACTTGGCAAAGATTATTTGATAAATTTTGACTAGGTCAAATTTGTATAAGCATTTGATAAAAAATGACAAAAAAAAACCCCTCCCCTAAAATTGCTATACATTTGGCCATTGTAGAGGAAAAAATAGTGATGATGTTTTGGCTTGAAAAGCTTTGAAATGTTTCAAAAGATGGCTAATTTTAGGGTTATTGAGTTATCAAAAATTCAACCCAAATTAAAGCGTAAGGGAAATTAGATGGAGCAAAAATCAAATGAGTAAATATAGATTAAGGTAATCTTTATTTTTTCTTTTTATTTAGAAAATTTGTTTCTTTTTTTTCCATAATTTTACATATGATGTAGAAAAATTTTCTTTCATATTTGGTGTTAATTTTATGTATTTTATAGACAAATAGGAATATGCATGTGTAAATTAATCGGGCTAATTAGTGTAATTATGCCTAATTAAGGTGTGTGACATCTAATTGCCATTTTAAAGTAGCTAATGCCACTCCATGGTGACCTAGAATTATTTTCGAGGGACTTTAGGGTGGTGAACTCTCAATTGGAAAATACTTAATTTGCGAAATTGAGATATTATAAAAGAAATCGGACGTGTTAAAATCTATAAGAAAAATTCCTACAGTTTTCATAATCATTCCAGGAATTTTAGGAAGCTTTATGAGATTCCGCAAAATCTCTAAAATGTGACTTAGGGACAAAATCATAATTTTGTAAAATTATAAAACTAATTAGTCACTACTACAGTGACCTAGTCTGGTTCCACGATTGAACCGGCTTATCGATTCTCCCGATCACCCATTTAATTTACACATGCATATTCCTGCAATACACTTTCCGATTTGGCTATCAAACTGATACACCAGTTCACGTGTAATCGCGAAAAACATTTACGAAATTTTACTCTTAGTTACTAATGTGTAATCATACCTCGATATGGGATAAATTAGTGGTATATGATACCGGTAAATTCGTACGGATTAAAAAAGTTTTAAAAATAGATTTCACCCAGCCCAACAAAATGGTATCAAAGCGAGTCTGATCCGACATCCATAACGAATTTCATGCAATTATATATAATATTATAATCCAAATTAATGATTAGACATGCTATTAATTTAGATATTTCTTGAATTTTTGGTTCCGTCTTGAGAGGAAACATAACGGAGCATTAATCGTTAAATTGAGTTGTGGTTTCCTCGGTAGAACTAATTTATCGAAAAATTGATATGGATTAAATATCTATATTTGATGTAGATCTCAAGCCAAAAACCCCACTTTAGGAAAATCTCACATTAATAAGGCTTAATAGTAACTTGTGTGAGGGCGCATTTGCTTCTAGGTCCGTCTTGTCAATATGGATGTAAATGAATTTTTGTGACTATATCTTTATCGTGCCAAAGTTGTGAGGGTATAGTTGATGGGAATTTATTTACGCCGGTAGAACATATTTGATATGAGATAAATTCAAAGAAAATTGGAAACCCTTAACATGCTAAAGTTGTCAAGACTACATCAATATCTTGAGTTTACCATTGACAAGTGTAGTCTTGAATACGAATCATCCTTATAATGCCAAATATGTGAGAACGAGACTGTACGGGCCAAATTTGGGCCTAAGGGTAAAATCATCCTTTCACTTTGGATCTGTGGATAAATAAGGCCCAAGACAAGACTCATGTTTCCCCTTTAATCTCTAAACTGTTGTAGCCCTCTTTTCCTAATAGAAATGACAACTCCACATGCAAATATTCTCCCCCCACCAAAAGCAGAAACATCAAACACGTTATGGGTCCCAACTCAATAAATACAGCACTGTGCCAACTATAAAGGTAATACATATCAACCTATTTATAGGGGCATAACTCGAAGTACATATTCATTCAAGTCTTAGTTCTCTTACTTGAGTTCTCTAAGCTTCTTACTCTATAAACATCAACTTACTGCCCTCATGGCAGTCAACAGAGGTTAAGGTAGCTTCTGGCCTTGTTACTTCAACATTTATATTTCGTCTTCATTACTTACTTGGGCATCGGAGTGCCTACGGCTCCCACCATACCGGTGGGCAGTACTCTCTCTGCTTATTCTACCTTTTTTTGTAGGATCGCTAGTGCCACATACTACAAATTCTCGATTGTGGACCTCGGGTGAAAACCATCATCTACAGAGACACATATGATGACCAAAATTTAAGAGTTATAATGACTGTGATTAACAATGGGTTGTCTATCTAAAGAATATACGTAGGCGAGAACATGCCAAAGCCGTGAACCGAAACATATTCATGGGATCCACTTCCCATTATGAAATTTAATTTAATTATTAAATTCTCATTTTCCATTGGGAGATTACGATATTACGTAAATTAATGGGAGGCACTAATAGGTTAAAAATCTATGACTTAGATAGTGACTAATATTATGAAAATCGATAATTAATGTCTCTCGTATTTTACCGTACTGATAGAATTAAACTTATAATCCACTGCATGCATATTATATATATAATATATATATATATATATATATTTTCTGACTCTACTTATGGCTAGAGGCTTCTAGAATAGTTCTAGATTATTGTATGCTATGATATAATATAGATTAATCAAAGCCATTTGGAATTGCTATTCCAATTCTCTTGGAGAATTAATATGATTAGTGACTTAGTTACTAAGTCAGAATAGATAATCTAAATTACATATATGTTCTTAAGAATATAATTTTGTAGAGAAAATAATTTCTTAAGCAGTAAGGATTGACATGAATTGGTTCTTTTATCAAGATCCTTCACTGGTATTAAGAAAGCCTCATTAGGTATTTGTTTATCTATTTATTACGTTTCTTGGCTTTATTGACCTTTAGATGTCAAGTGTCAGATACAGTTTGCTTATCATTCATTTGCAACTGTTGTAAAGATTTTAAGGCAAATTATAAAGCTAAAGAAAATGGATGTGTATAGTTGTGTATAGAGAATACTGATTTTCCTATCACGATAATTTTGAGTATTGAATATTGGATCTCTCATCTAATTGTTAAAATATTATTGAACAATAACACAAATGTTATCTTTCGCTGCCTATCAAAAAAGGTTATTGTGTACACATTTGGAATAGTTCTTTATGTCTACACAATTGTGATAATATTTTAGTTAGTTATTTATTCCGATAAATAGTTGTTACATATTTGATACAACTAGTAGTGTCATTGATTTTGAAATAAACATAAAGAAAATATTTGGTAATGAAAATAATTTATAATAATGGTTTATGATATTTTGTCACTTGAGCACTCGGTGCTTATCCCGTTTGTAAATGATGGTCTGATACGAGATCACACCTCATATCATTATCCATTTAATGAATATTAGATTCAGGAATTGTGGCCAAATCTCATTTAACTGACGATCCTCATTGGACTATAAATTTATTGAATTAATACATTGGATGTATGTAGTTTAATAAATTATATTGTTTTAGGTAGTTTTCTTTACTTCAATACTTGAGGTTATGACTTAGTTATATGTTTCTGAATAGACACAGATTGAATACTTGAGGAAATTTCAATTTGTTCTGATGAAACACGGATCAAATATTTTGACTGGTTCAAAGAATTTCGATTTGAAGTTTGAGTATTACCGAATTATTTTCAATACTTTTGAGCTTATGCTCCAAATACTAATTCATCTTTTTTATTTAGGTTCTATTACTTCTACAGTTACATATATGATATATATTGGTTGAAATCCAAATCTTGAAGAGTTTAAGATTTAGACAAATCCATTTGTATAACAGTTATATGATTGGAAGTACTTGCGCCTCGGAGGTACAAGTAAAAGTTTATCATTTATTCTATTTTAGAATATCTTTTTTACGACCGTGATTGACGAAAAATTTTCATTACTTGGTATGTCACATTGGATGTTGATGATTGTAGAAAATGTTTGAGTTATTGAAGTCAATTGTAAGAATAACAAACTATGAACGGAACCACATAATTAATTAGATGAAGAGACCCTTAGACACCTTTCATATAAGAATATGATATTAGAACTATTTACAAAGTATTTGATACTTAAAAATTCTGATATTTTCTTATTGAATAAAACTATCATATGACTTATAGTAGGAGTTATACTTGATATCGATTCTGGAACATAACATAGAACCATAGATCAAAGATTGTTCTTAGCTTATTATAATAAAGTTTTGAACTTGATTGAGCTTCGGTATTAATTATTTATAAAGACGAAGCAAAGTGAGCTGACTAAAGATTTGATCTTTATAACAAAGTAGATTTTAAGGAAACTTTTCTCTAGTAATACCAATAGCACAATCAAGATTTGTTGGTTATTGCTTATACTAGAATTACATATTTTGACTAAAAAAAAAATGTAAAATGGTGCTCCTAAATGAATTTATCCGTTGAAGAGATATGTTGTGGAACATCCTTTGAGTTTTTATTCTGCTGAAATCACATTTTGGTATACCAACTTATGGAGTCTATTTGTAGACTCAGAGGAACTTTTCAGAAATATATTATCTCAATATTGATTATGTAATCAGATTGTCTGTTTCTATCAAAATGCAATTAGTAGTATAATTTATTAATAGATCTATAGATTGACATTTAAAAAAAAATTCCCTAAAATAATTTAATAAATTACAACTAAAAATTTATAGGAAATATAAGACGCATTAATTAATGTTATTTTTCTTTTCCTCACTTTATTATTATTGTTGTTGTTGTTGTTGTTGTTGTTGTTGTTGTTGTTGTTGTTGTTATTGTTGTTGTTGTTGTTGTTGTTGTTGTTGTTGTATTGTTGTTGATGATGGTATTTTTAGGTCCTATGATATTTAAGCAGTACGGCATGGGTAAAAGGGTAATTCCCTTCTTGTTCAAGATCATTAATGTCGACCCGACCACTAAAAGCCAACAGTAAGGGGCCGAGCACTTTATGATCGGTAACCGACCACTCCAGACCGGATGGTCGGGCATTATCAGATCGATAGCAGCATTCTCAGTTCAAAAGGCCATTGTGACCGACCTCATAAAGACCGACCAGATAGCGAGATATGCTCCAGAGATAAGTTATCATATTCTTATGGGATAAAGAGATAAGTTATCTTATTCTTATGGGGTAAGGAGATAAGTTATCATATTCTTATGGGGTAAGGAGATAAGTTATCATATTCTTATGGGATAAAGGAGATAAGTTATCATATTCTTGTGGGATAAGGAGATAAGTTATCATATCATTATAAGAAAATGAATCTAATTTATTCACTATTATAAATAGAAGGGAAAGTGTAAGTAAGGCATCGGAATCATTACCATCAGACTTGTAAACACAAAAGAGATATCGGAGAAGCATATCTCAGTAATAAAAGTATCAATCGATTTGTGTCTGTGGACGTAGGTTAGATCTGATCCGCCGAACCACGTTAAATCTCTTTGTCGATTGGTGTATTAATCTGTCTTTTGTTAAGTTTGCTTTTGGTTCCCCCATAACCGAATAAATTCACTATTAAGGGAGGATTATCTCGGGAGTAATATTCCAATATTGCCCTAAGACCAAAATCAGCCGTCAACAGTTGGCGCCGTCTGTGGGGAATCAACGAAAAGCAGCTTGCGTGATAAGACGATGGCAGAAGATGGAAATCACCGGTCGTCAGGGAGTTCAACAGCGGAATGGATGGAGAAGATGGAGGAAAATATGAGGAAATATAGGAAGGAAAATCAAAACCTTTTGAAATCCATGATAGGTAGGCTGGAGAGGATGGAAGAGATGAATAATGAGAGACTAGAAGCCAGAACTAGTCGGAGGAGAGGCGAAATAGCGGAAGGAAAAAGGGTTACAGATAACGCGAAGACGGTGAACCTAGGAGGAAGGGTCCCTACGGGATGAGGTCCGTAGTGGTAGAAAAAGATTTACAAACGGAAGATACATGGGAAGAAGAAGAGGGGCGAAAGTCGTCAGGTTCTTCCTATAATAGCTCCCGCGACACCAGAAGGGGAGATAGGAAGCATGGTGAGACTGGACGGGAAATCTCAAGTCATGAGAAACGCCGCACCCGGGGTGACAGACGCGAAGAAGGCCGCAGGAGGCGGCACTGTAACACAGATGGCAATATAAAATCCTGGTTAAGAAAAGAAATGGCCAAGTGGGAAGTGAACCTCAAAACTGACACGGGAGATGCTCGGTACAGCGAGGTTGAATCTCCCTTCACAGAAGAAATAAGGTCGGTAAAATTCCCAAGACGATTCGACATGCCGTCCATGACGCCCTACAAGGGCCACACTGATCCAAAATCCCACATTGAGAGTTTTGTCCTGTTGATGGAGGTCCAAGGAGTAGTAGGGGATGCCGTTTGCAAAGTATTCCCCCTAACCTTGGGGGGATCTGCCATTATGTGGTTCAGAAGTCTAGCCCCGGGGAGCATCGGAAGCTTCACGCAACTCAGGAAGTCATTTTTTCGGCACTTCAAGGGGGCCTGCGTCCCAAAGAAAATGGTGGGAGAATTGAGACCGATGAAGCAGGGGGATGATGAGCCCCTGAGGAATTTTATTGAAAGGTACCACAATTTGGTGCTCGAGGTCGGAGTGTACGAGTCATCGGAAGCGCTAGAAAGTCTCAAGGGAGGTCTGAAGGTCGGGAAGTTGTGGACTCACCTGAGGATTCAAGACGTATCGGATTATGCCACTGCCCTGGAGTTGGCCAGGAAGTTTATCTTAATAGAGAGGAGAAAAAGATTGCCCGGGGAGTAGACACCCGAAAGGCTAAGATACTCAGGTCAGACAATCAGTGGGATTCGATCAGAAATTTGAGGAGACCAGTCCCGGAGCAGAAGAAACTCAGACCGACACCGTCTAAGTAGTCATGTTCAAGAGATAAAGTCATCTGTCCAAGTCAACCATGTCGCGGGGAGGACAGTATACACCCCCCTGAACAAACCTATGGCCCAGATAGTTCGGGAAATCTAGGATAAAGGTCTGTTAGCCGAGCCTAATTTGAGGAAGTTCCCGATTGATGAGGGAAATAGTAGGGCTTACTATATCTACCATAACGTAAGGGGACATGCCACGAATGGGTGCAGAGACATGCGGGAGTAGGTGGAAAACTTGGTGAAAAAAAGGCTATCTCAGTGTGTACATAGACCATTCGGTTTTTTAGGTCGACCAAAGTTGATAGCGGAAGTCATCCGGTCGGATGCGTGGAATGCTGAGATGCAGAGTCTTGCTTGTAGTGACCCTTGTAGAGTTGTAAGAAAGGAAAGGTATCCCAAAAATGTGAGTAAGACTTCTTCTGTCTTAGGCTGACATTTGATTATGCTTATTTGTTATGGCCCACACAATGGTTTTGATATTTGTTTTACGGCTCGGGTCTGCTCTTGTACCGCCGAGTCCGTTTTGTTGATATATGTTTTACGGCTCGGGTCTGCTCTTGTACCGCCGAGACCGATGTTTCTTTCCGGCTCGGGTCTGCTCTTATACCGTCGAGACCGATGTCTCTTTCCGGCTCGGGTCTGCTCTTGTACCGCCGAGACCGATGTCTCTTTCCGGCTCGAGTCTGCTCTTGTACCGCCGAGACCGATGTCTCTTTCCGGCTCGGGTCTGCTCTTGTACCGCCGAGACCGATGTCTCTTTCCGGCTCGGGTCTGCTCTTGTACCGCCGAGACCGATGTCTCTTTCCGGCTCGGGTCTGCTCTTGTACCGCCGAGACCGATGTCTCTTTCTGGCTCGGGTCTTCTCTTGTACCGCCGAGACCGATGTTTCTTTCCGGCTCGGGTCTGCTCTTGTACCGCCGAGACCGATGTTTCTTTCCGGCTCTGGTCTGCTCTTGTACCGCCGAGATCGATGTTTGTTTCTCGGGGCTGGATTTCGTTCCGCCGAGGCCACTTGTTTATTCGGCTCGGGGCTGGATCTCGTTCCGCCGAGGCCACTTGGTTATTCGGCTCGGGGCTGGATTTCGCTCCGCCGAGGAGGCCATTATTGTTCTCTCAACTCGGGGTCGGGTTACATCCCACCGAGTCTGTCTCTTTGGACTGGGGACATAACATTCCCCCAGGGCTAGTGTTTCTCTCAGCTCGGGGTCAGTTTACATCCCACCGAATCTGTCTCTTTGGACTGGGGACGTAACATTCCCCCAGAGCCAAGTGTTTCTCCCAACTTGGGGTCGGGTTACGTCCCACCGAGTTTGGCTTCTTTGGACTGGGGATGTAACATTCCCCCAGAACCAAGTCTTTCTTCAGCTCGGGGTCGGGATACGTCCCACCGAGAGACTTATCATCGGCATGGGATCAGAGCATCTCCCCCATGGTCGGCCCTCTATTGGTCTGGGGAGGGGACATTCCCCCAGAGCTAAATGTTCTCTCAGCTCGGGGTCGGGTTATGTCCCACCGAGTCAGCTTTTTGGTCTGGGGACGTAACATTCCCCCAGAGCCAAGTGTTTCTATCAGCTCGGGGTCGGGTTATGTCACACCGAGTCAGCTTTTTGGTCTGGGGATGTAACATTCCCCTAGAGCCAAGTGTTTCTCTCAGCTTGGGGTCGGGTTATGTCCCACCGAGTCAGTTTTTTGATCTAGGGACGTAACAGTCCCCCAGTACTAAACATTCTTCTCACCTCGGGGTCGGCTTACGTCCCACCGAGTCTGTCTCTTTGGACTGGGGACGTAACATTCCCCCAGAGCCAAGTGTTTCTCTCAGCTCGGGGTCGGGTTACGTCCCACCGAGTCTGTCTCTTTGGACTGGGGACGTAACATTCCCCCAGAGCCAAGTGTTTCTCCCAGCTCGGGGTCGGGTTACGTCCCACCGAGTCTGTCTCTTTGGACTGGGGACGTAACATTCCCCAAAGCCAAGTGTTTCTCCCAGCTCGGGGTCGGGTTACGTCCCACCGCATGATCTAATTTCCGACTCGGGTTGTCCCTTCATGGCCGAGCCTCGAGAGATCGTTTGCAGGAGATTTTTCGGAGAAGATTATGAAAGATAAAAAGTGGAATAGAAACATGTTAAAAAAAAGGTCAGCCATCAGTCCGTCAGGAGTACTGTTCTTTTTATATAGTTCCCGGCACCAACTTGTATAACTCGTTGGAACCGAGAACTATGGGACATATGTTGATGGTATTTTTAGGTCTCATGATATTTAAGCAGTACGGCAGTGGTAAAAGGGTAATTCCCTTCTTGTTCAAGATCATTAATGCCGACCCGACCACTAAAAGCCAACAGTAAGGGGCCGAGCACTTTATGATCGGTAACCGACCACTCCAGACCGGATGGTCGGGCATTATCAGATCGATAGCAGCATTCTTAGTTCAAAAGACCATTGTGACCGACCTCATAAAGACCGACCAGATAGCGAGATATGCTCTAGAGATAAGTTATCATATTCTTATGGGATAAAGAGATAAGTTATCATATTCTTATGGGGTAAGGAGATAAGTTATCATACTCTTATGGGGTAAGGAGATAAGTTATCATACTCTTATGGGGTAAGGAGATAAGTTATCCTATTCTTATGGGATAAAGGAGATAAGTTATCCCATTCTTGTGGGATAAGGAGATAAGTTATCCTATCCTTATAAGAAAATGAATCTGATTTCTTCACTATTATAAATAGAAGGGGAAAGTGTAAGTAAGGCATCAGAATCATTACCATTAGACTTGTAAACACAAAAGAGATATCAGAGAAGCATATCTCAGTAATAAAAGTATCATTCGATTTGTGTCCGTGGACGTAGGTTGGATCTGATCCGCCGAACCCCGCTAAATCTCTTTGTCGATTGGCGTATTTATCTGTCTTTTGTTAAGTTTGCTTTTGGTTCCCCCATAACCGAACAAATTCACTATTAGGGAGGATTGTCTCGGGAGTAATATTTCAATATTGCCCTAAGACCAAAATCAGCCGTCAACAATTATTATTATTATTATTATTATTATTATTATTATTATTATTATTATTATATTATTATTATTATTATTATTATTATTATTATTATTATTGAGTATTCTTTTGAAAATTACACTTTTCTCGTTTCTCAATTGCCAAATACCCATGTATTTTCTAGCTTATTATTTTATTACGATGTTAACCCACATAATTTCTAACATATTAATTAATTAATTAATTACGTTGTTCCCATTTCCACACACGTAATTTCTAACGTATTAATAAACAATACTCAAATACAAAATAATAATAAATAAATAAATAAAACGGCTAAAAGAAAATAATATGAAATAGACATATCTCATATATTTCCTACAATTTTAGAGTTGTAATTTTTTAAATTATTTTTGTTTAGTGTCAATTTATAGGTCTATTAATAAATTTCGCTAGTTTTATTTTATTCAGTCATAATATCGCTTAGTATAAAATTAACAATCGAAGTATTTAAATGAATAAATTTACTTAGATAATTAAATTAAAATTTTATATAAAAATATTAGATTTTACAAAAAATGTATATAAATATCATTTTTAAAATTTTATTAGCATATTTTTAATTATTTTAATAAATTAATGATTATACATAAATGTTTATTATTTTATTACCATGGAAAATATGACTAGATGCAAATTAGTTTACCTTATCTAGAGATTTGTTTGAGTTTGGTAAAGTTGTTGGGGTTGGTGTTCTGAGTGTAAATCTGAATCGTGTTTATGAACTATTTATTAACACGAGCAATCATTTTTTTTTATTATATTACAGGTATCACATCTTGTATTTTATGTACATATTCGATTTAATTCAATTTAGATAAAAACTAACTGAGGTTTAGTGATGTATATATTAGACAAATATTCGAGAATATACATTAGTCGCACAGTTAGAACAAGTTTTATAATTGACATTGGGAGGTAGCATTACTTGTGTTATATTCTTAAATAAAGTTTCTGAGAGAGATTTACTGACGCAAGTCGGTTAGTAAAATCCATTGAAACCAATATATGTCGTATATCGAGATATGATCCGATGATTTATCTCAATGAATCATGAATCTTAGAAACTCGTATATAGACATGTAGGTGTTCATTTGATGAGCACTAAACGACGCACCAGAAGTATTCCTATAGATAGCACATTAACATCAAAAGAATCTTCTCGAATAGAGTGTCATATGTTTTCCTTTGACTTGAGATATCATTGTGGATGTATGAGTGATCCTTCATATTTTGACAGTAGTCACGTCACTAGTCAATCTAGATCGGACCGCCGCATGTTCATTGGGTGTGAACCGATACTCACGATATCTTGTACATGTGTGTAGGATTCAGGTGTCCATTTCTTGTTGAGAGATCACGAATATGTCGTGACATATATGGATTGCACACTAAGGATATTTGATATTGTATCTATATCTTTAGTACAGTTCAGATACCTTTCGACGGTGTGACTATACAGTATGTCTAAACCTCCACTTGTATGGTTCAATGTCGATTATTTGTGGGCGTCATAATTTATGAGTGCACGAATTATGGACATGAAATATGTTCTGTGCGGATATACTTGAAACTAAAAAGTCTCACTAATAAAATATACTCGTAGAGCATTCGGACAATTAATTATGAATAATACATATTATTTTTAGCGTTACACATGTCGGGGTATTTAGTATCTAATATGTATTTGTATATGATATATAATTTGATTAGATGCATATTAGAATTTTGACACATGTAAATGAAAAATGATTATTTATTTAATTAAATGTAATTATTTAATAATTATTATTTTTTAAGTTGGTGGTTAATGAATATTAAATGGAATATTCATCATTAGATAAGTTTGGAGATTGGGTAAATTGTTGTCCATTAATTGCAGTTTATGTACGGGCCAAATTTGGGCCAATGGCATTTCCGACATTTCATTTCAGGCCCAATGTCAGATACAACCCAAAACCATTCAGCAAATAGTACCTAAACAAGACTTGGGTCAATGACCTAATTACCTTATCAGGCCCTTACACAAAGAGAGGCCAACCTCTTGATCTGCCAGCCGTCTAACCAAGTAAAAAGAAACGTATTCTACGTGATTTATGTGACTAAACCGTTACAGCACCCAAAACGTCTATCATTTAATGCATTAATGATGCCTACCTTTGATAGCCTATAAAAGGAGCCATAATTCAGAAGAAAATGGGGACAAAAGCATTACAACCCTAAGCTTAGCCATTCTCACCAGAACCTTCTGAACCTCCGACCCACCGCCCTCACGGAAGTCCACGGGGATCAAGGTAGTCTCTGACCTTGCTTCTCCTCCTACTGTATTATCAACTCATTTCCATTACTGACTTGAGCGTCGGAGTGCTACGGCACCCACCACACTGGTGGGAAGACTCTCCACGCTCACTATACCTTTTATTTTGCAGGATCACTAGTGCCCACCCTTTCTACGAAATATCGATTGGGAACCTGAACCCATCTACAAAGGGGCGTTCGTAAAACCCAATCCACCCAAGGATCCTATAATCAATTTGTTCTCTCGACGAAGCTAATCTCACTTGAATCGACTCGGAAAATCGATACTTTATCTTAATCTTCCTCATGGTTCTTTCAGTTACTCTGCTAGGAGGATTCTTAGTCAATATATTGGTTTGATCGCTGGTATTGGGTTCTCCACCTGACTCTGCCGGGATTATGCGAAGTGGAGGAACATCTTTAGGGATACCTAACGGAGCCTCTATCGACGCGACAGTCAGAACATCTTTGTCACCCCCGCTTAACATGTCTCTATCATACATCCTAAATAGGGAAATAACCTACAAGAGTGAGTCTACACACAATTCTATTGGTGTATCACTCGAGCCTGAAAAACTCTCAGACGATATAATCATTCACTCTACAAATCACGAGGCAGCCTAAAATTAATATCTCAGAATATCAAACCCTAGTTTCACACAAACACGATCCTATCACTTCACCAAACTTCCTAAAAATCAATATGCCTAATCTGACCAAGAATATGATGAATCTATCTATGAATAGCTTGACGATCTAAAGAACACAAAGAGAGATACGAGGAATAACTTAAATCATGGAGAGCTCCAACCCTTGCTACTCGAGAAGAAATTTAGGAATAAGGCAAATGAGCCTCTCTTCAAGTTTTCTTATAATCCTCTCCTTTTTGGCGCCTCATTTTCCCGACAAAAATGCCTCGGTATTAACGCAAGGTCAGAGACTATCTTGATCCCCGTGGACTTCTGTGAGGGCGGTGGGTCGGAGGTTCAGAGGGTTATGGTGAGAATGGCTAAGCTTAGGGTTGTAATGCTTCTGTCGAGCCCATTCAAGACCTGGAACTCCATCTGGTCTAGACAGCATGAACATTCCTCTTGATTCCTCTTTAAAGCCAATCGAATGGCTAATATCTTGCCTTTCATCTCATTCAGTCGACACGGGCATCCCCCAACCGGCTTATGCCATGCCCAATAGAGATGTGGACATTCATCCGATTTAAAGACTCCACAGACCACCAAAGAATCACCCAAAGATATGTTGCGTCAATAACGCGACATGTCGACTGAATGATGTCCTGGTTTGTCATCTCAACCCAGTCGACATATTGAATTCCCAAGACTTACCGGGGCCCAAGATCATGCAGATGTCGCTTGGTCAGCAGAACATCATCTTGGTGTTGGACAATTATGACACATAGCATCACTATTTGTACATAACATGGTGTTGTTGTACAAATTAACTATGTGACAAAGGAAATTGCTCTTTTATCATTTGTAATTGGATTACCGGGATATATTAATGATAAAAGTCCATATGATTAGTACCAGATTAATAAGATATGTGACAATATTAATCCACGTAAGGTTTAATCATTAAATATCCTTAGTCGTAGTATTATCGAGACTAGACATCGATAATGTGTAATAGGCTAGTATTACACTTGTGCGTGTTATGGAAGCTTAACAACATAGTTCTCATATATTTGGGTATTGGATATTTATGCAAGTGTAATAGGAGGTTCTGTTTACCAATGGTACGAAAACAGCTTCGCTCTGGATAGACCCCTTGGAAACCCAATTGTAGTATGACTATGTGTCTATGGGAATCCGAATCAGGGTAGGTGTATTTGGTCTTAACCTGAGACTTGCATCGCTAATACTTGCGACAATCAATATACTTTGGTTTTGGTCGTCCGGGGCTTTAACAGGTTCTGTGTACGCCTCTTCTGGGTATATTGAGAATCGTAGTGTATTGGATGTGATGTCAAGATGGAAGTATCACTCCAGTCATATGGAGATGATGATCACGTAGGATACGGAACTAGTACTCTTATGTACTGCAGTTATCGGGATAATATGACTAGGTCATGCTTATCCAATTATAGAGACTAGTTACCAGAGATCCGATATATGCTCCGTACGGGGCAGACACAATTCCAGCCCTAAGCCTAGTATGTGATTTCGATACTGGATCGTCATACGCAATACTACGTATGCTACGCCAGACAAAGATAAAGATTCCGCAGAAGAATATTTCTGGAGAATTGGGTAGGCACGGTGATTTGCTAGAAGCCAACCATGTCTTGTAAATCGGTAAGAATGTGGTACCGGGTACGCACGTATTCGGATAGTCCGATGATCGTATTTACTGCCAACATATCCAGGGATCTCTTGGGTCGCTTCCCGAAGATTCACCGTTGAGATTTGACTCAAACAGAAAATTAATCTGGGATTAATTATGAAAGAGAAAATTAATTTGGGATTAATTACAGCAATAATTAGTCGGGGAATTAATTATCAAAAGAGAAAGAATTAATCTGGGATCAATTGCGTCAAGAATTTATCTGGGAATAAATTCGTCGAAGAGAGAGAACACGATTAATTTGGAATTAATCGGTAAAATAAATTTAATAGTTAAATTGGATTTTTTTCTATTTAATTTATTTAATTGGGCTAAAATAATATATTAGATATATTAATTGAAATTAGATTTCAACGCGGAATTAAAATTGGATTTTAATTCAAGCGAACGAATTATTTTAGAATTAATTCGTAAGCGACTTTCGTAATAATTTTGCGAGGCATTATTATTTAATTAAATTGGATTTAATTACGTCGCGACGGAAAATTCGTTTAATCGGATTAAACGAAACCGAGACCGAAGTGTGTTGAGCAAGCCCACTTGAATTTTGAATTTAAAGTGGGGCCCACCAACTTACATCAACAAGTCACTTAAGTGATGGAAGTGGTTGGAAGCTTTTAAAGGTTTCTTGTCAAACACACTTTAGCTTTTTTGGAAAAAGTATATACAACTTTTTGGATTTGTTTTTGGTAATTGATTTTAGAAATCAAAATGCAAAAAACATTATTCCTCTTCCTCTCTCCTTGTAAGAACCGTAAGCCTCTCTACATGGAAGACATTTTTGTTCTTCAAAATTTGTTCTTGCTAGCATATAAGGAGTCAAAAGAAGGTGATAGGGAGACTCACCCGAGAGTATGGAACTCGATTTCAAGCTCCGAAGCTTTCAACACATCCAACAAAGAATGAATTTTTGAAATCTCCTCAACCAATCAATGTGAGTATTCCACAACTCTCTTGATAATTCACACACGAATCACTCTTAGACGATCTTGGCATGTTCTAGGAACACTTACAATTGTATCAGAGCGATCTAAGCTTGATTTGAAAATCTAGGGTTCTAAACTTTAATTTGGGAATTTTGTGTTTGGAGCTTGATTTTCTTAAATTGATGGTTTGGTTGAGTTTATATGATGTTGAATTGGATTTATGCATTGTTGGATTTGTGAAATATTGATTAGATAAAAAATCCTCAAATCCTAAGCTTGGCCGAATGCACCCTAGGTTGGATTCATGGTGATTTTTTGAAAATTTAACAATTGGATATGTTAATTGCATGAAATGAATATTAATTGTTGGTTTAATTGGATTGAAATGGGAATTGAATGTTATTTCATGATGATTGCCGTGAATGAAACATGTTATAATGGATTGATTTTGCTTCAATTTGTGTTGGACATGAATTGGAAATGTAGAGCATGATTAATTGAATTAATTAGTATTTTGGAAGCATTAGATTAATTAATTAATTATGGTAATTACACTAGAATTGAATTAATTTGTAATTTGGAATAATAAGTTAATTTAATTTATTGTATTTGGGCTTAATGGGCTTGGTTGGGCCAAGTTTGGTTTAGGATAATTGGTTGGATCCAATTGGGCCTAAAACCATTTCCAAAGTCCAAATATGATAATTGGGCCTTTAAAATTTTAATTGGGCCTAATGGGCCTAAATTGATTTATGGCATAGGGTGGTTCCTAATTGGGCCTTGACATCTTGGGTTTGACCCATAATTGCCAAAGCCCATGCCTTAAGATTTAATTGAAAGCCCATTGGACTTTAATTGAATAGTATTGGATACTAAATGAGCCTTTGAGACCCATAAAGATTGGATTTGGAATCCAAGTCTAAAAGGCACTATTGAAAGTGTAATTATTTAATTTGGAATTAAATATGAATTAGTATTGAATATAATTTAAATTGGATTTAAAATTGTAGTTCGATATAATTCAAGAATACGTACTTTGAGTATTTATTCTTAAATGAGTTGGACTCGCGCAAATCAAATCGTTGATTGAACATTGGATGATCATTAATTTAAAGATTAATCAATTGGATTAGATTGATCGATAACATGCTTTGTGTGAATACTTGGATGTATGAATGAATAATATATATCGGATGGATATTAGATAGGTAAGGGCAATTTTGGAAATTATTGTAATAAATTTAGAATTTATTAAATTGGACCTGCGTGTCCAGCCTATTACCTCTTTTCTCATTGTATTTCTCTTCTCACCTATTCTCCTCAATGTAAATGAGGTTTCTTTAGAAGTATTATGTAATTGGGTAGAAGTATGTATAGTGCTAGCTGGAGAGAAAATGGAGAGATTTGTTCTAGGAACAAGTTTGTTGTATATTCATCCGCATATCATTATTAAATTTTATCGCGCCTTATTATGCTTTTAGAATGCATGCTTAAGGGTATATGATGAGACCTAATTAAAGATAATAAATTGGTTGCCAATTTACGCAAAAACCCTCATTTTATATTAAGCGTTTTTCCTTCCATTGAGTGATTCTCTCTCAATATCCAAGATTGGCATTGGTTTGTTGGCCAAAGTCAAGACCTTTGTCCATCGCGGATGTGTTTGAATCATGAAAGCTTTGTTCCATATCGTACGCCTTGGGCAAGTTGTGATTTGCTGGCCAAAGTCAATGTCACTTCTTGTTCATCGGCCTCGATTACGAAGCTTTCCCACTGTCAATGGGTCACGCTTAACTGGTTTCATTAAGCTTGTTAAGCCAAAGCCAAGGCTTAGTTGATTCATAGGAAAAAGGTTAGGGAATATATCAGATATATTGGCATATATTGGATATATGTTTCGGACTTGGAGGTCCACCTACTGGATCTAGGAATTGGATGGGATCCAATTGATCTTAGAGATCTACCTAGTTAAGTTTCATACAACTTGTTGGCCAAAGTCAAGGTTGTGTGTTATTTAACGGGATCCTAGCCCACTAGGAAACTAGGTTTCCCGAGTACTCCACAGAGGGTTAGAGGCTCGCCGAAAAATAGTGGGAGACAAGTATTAAATTTTTAATTTCGTTTAGATACTTGCCAATACGCGCTCATTTCATTTTTCGTCATTAATTATTTATTTATATATATATTAGTTGGACTAATATTCAATTGTTGTTTTAATTAAACAGTTGGACTGTATTTAAACTACTTCATTTATAGTTGATTATATAATTAGATTATAGTAATCAATATATTTGAATTTAACCAATAAAATAGTAGTTGATTATATAGTTAGACTATATAAATCATTATATTTGATTATACCCGAAATCGTTGATTGGATAGTTAGACTATTGGAATCAAGATAACTGAAAGATTAGCTTTTAAAACATAATCCTGTGTGAAAATGTCTTTGAACGGCTCCAATTTTCAGATTGGGAATAGAACCTCAGGATAGTCTTGAGAACTGAGAAGTTATTCTATTTGATAGAGAAACCTCCCGGGCCTGAGCCCGGAGTTGAGCAGATAGTGGAACATGAGCTTTGGAAGACTCATGGTGATGATAACTTTAGTGCTCAATCTGTTATGTTTGTCGCAATGACTCTTTAATTCCGTCGTCAGAACTAAGGATTAGATCCTTATACCATGATTTTGAAATTAAAGGATTTTCATAGATCTAGTCTTAGATCTTAGAAGTACGAATTACGAAAAAAGCTCTTTCGCTCGCGTATGTCAGAAGGTACATCTGTCGAGCACTAGATGTCACAGATGATTGCTGACATCGAATAGCTAGGTTAACTAGGCATTACCTACGAGGTCGAGACTTCCATAGATTTGATCTTATTGTCTCTGCCCGAAAGCTGGGGCGGGTTCATCTTGAACCAAAAGAAAACTCTTGGAGAGTTAATGACTATGCTCAAGAAAGCACAGCCAGAGCTTCTAAAAGGGCAAGAAGCGCAATGCGCATCTTACTTCGACATCCCAGAAAGACAAGGCTTGGCCGAAGGCTTCTGGGGGTGTGAAGAAAATGGGCAAGGCTAAATCATCACAGTCTTCTGAGAAGACAAAAGACATATCCCAAGATGTCTGCCTAAACTGTGGCAAACGGGGTCACTGGAAGCATGACTGCCGTATGGACATGGCAGACATGAAGGAAGTGAAGGCGGGGCAAGGCTTTGGCTTCAAATATGTTTGTTATAAACATATCCACTGCTGGTTTTAAAATTGGATTTTAGATACTGGATGTGGAACATAAATATATGTACTGATGTGCGAGATCTGCTGATTAGCAGGATACTGACTTCAGGTGAGATGGACCTGCGAATCAGAAACGGGACGAGAGTTACTGTTTTGGCCGTAGAAATCTAAGTTTTGGAAATGCCCTTTCGGCATGTACTTAAATTAGGAAACTGTTAAGATGTACCTAGTTTGACTAGAAACATTATCTATGTATCTAGCTTAACCTGTTGCGGGTATACCTTTATATTCTAGAATACTAAGTGTTTTTCTTATAAAGATGATATTGAGATAAACACGTTAGATGTGAATAACATAATTTATATTTAGAATATAAATTAATCTCATACATATAACATGACAAACAAATAGCTCAAACTGAATTAATCAGATGAGACTTATTTGTGGCATTGTTGTTCAGGACACATTAACAAGACTCGTATATCCACACTTTCAAAGAGTGGATACTAGGAAAGATTTTTTTCTAATTCAAATGATGTCTACGAATCTAGTTTATTAGGCAAAGTGCCTAAAACAACTTTTACTTGGTAAAAGTGCAATTGCCACTGATCTGTTACCCCTCATTCATAGTGACGTAAGTGGGCCCATGTATAGCTAGGCTAGATGTGGATATGAATACTTCGTAACCTTTACGGATGTGGCATCGCGTTACGATTATGTGTATCTTATGAAACACAAGTCAGAAACTTTTGAGTAATTCAAAGAGTTTCGACACGAAGTAGAAAATAGATTAGTAAAAGTATTAAAAATATTATGGTCGGACCATAGTGTAAAATACTTAAACATATGAGTTTCAAGATTACTTGAAAGAGTATGGTATTCTTTCACTGTGGACTCCTCCCGGAATACCTCAATTGAGCGGTGTGTCCGAACAGAGTAACCGAACTTTTTTGGACATGGTAAGGTTAATGATGAGTCACTCTGAGCTACCAATTTCCTTCTAGGGATACGCATTAAACAGTGCAATACTTATTTTGAATAAGGTTCCATAAAAATCTGTTAGACAAACTTCATATTAGATATGAACAGGAAAGAAACCGGGTTTCTCATTCCTGAAGATTTGGGGATGTTGGGCATATAATTGAATATTTGGATGATACCAAACTAGAAACCAAATTGGATAAGTGTCTATTTGTAGGTTGTCATAGGGAAACCAAAGTATAGTACTTATACAACTCACAAGAGAACAATGTAATTGTTGCTCTCCATGCGGTTTTCCTAAGATGAATTCCTATATGCAGTGGTAAGTGGGAGGAAAGTAAAACTCGATGAAAATCAGAGTAATACTGTTCTAGGCACCGAATCCTCACGGAACACCAACAGTTCATCAGGGATGAAACTGTACCACAATCTTCGAGGTATGGGTTTCTGATCTTACCTCATATAGAAGTCAATCTTATTGAGGAAAGTAAACCGGCTACGTATGAGGAAGTGATACAAGGTATCGAATCCTTTCATTGTAAAGTGCCATGAAGTTCGAAATGGATTCCATGTATACCAACTAAGTTTGGACACTGGTTGATGTACCAGAAGGCATTATGCCTATTGGTACTAAATGTGTCTTCAAGGAAGACACACATGGATGGCAACATACAAATGTACACATCTAGGCTTGTACAGAAATGATATCCTCAACGACATAGTGTCGACTACGATGAAATTTTTTAATCTGTTGCCATGATTAAATTCATTTAGATAATGCTTGCTATTGCTGCATATTTCATTTATGAAATATGGCATATGGACGTCAAAACCGCTTTCCTTAACGAAAACCTTTTGGAGGATGTTTATAATATCCTGACGGTTTTGTTGTACCAAAACATACAAACAAGGTTTGCAAGTTAAATCGATCCATTTATGGATTGAAGCAAGCATTGCGTTCTTGGAACCAGAGTTTTGATGTAATCATAATGGTATATGATTTAATTCAAAATGAATATGATTCTTGTGTATATAAGAAGGTTAGTTGGAGCTCGCTGACAGTGAATGTCCTATAAGTTGATGATGTATTGCTTCTTAGCAATAACATTTCTATGCTACAATCGGTGAAAGCTTGGCTTTCATTAAAATTCTCCATGGTATACCTGGGAGAAGCATGCTTTATTCTAGGAATAAAGATCTACTGGGATAGATCTAGAAAGCTGCTGACAACCCTCCTAGAGTTCGTACGTTTTTGAAATGTATGTGACCTGATGTCTCATATACTTTGAGCATATGTAGACGCTATAAGGCCAATCCAGGTGATGGTCACTGGATTGATCTAACGAACATCCTTGAGTATCTTGGACGAACTAAGGATGCTTTCTTAAGCTATGGAGGAGGAGAACTTGAGGTGACTAGGTTCACCGCTGCAAGTTTCCAAACCGATAAAAATGGTTGTAAGTCGCAATAAGGG
The DNA here is from genome assembly GCA_019454045.1 of Zanthoxylum bungeanum. Taxonomy (NCBI): domain Eukaryota; kingdom Viridiplantae; phylum Streptophyta; class Magnoliopsida; order Sapindales; family Rutaceae; genus Zanthoxylum; species Zanthoxylum bungeanum. Next base: position 358,679 of record SKCR01025313.1, read on the forward strand.
TATGTATATAGTTTGAATAATGGAACAGCGAGCTGGAAATCTTCCAAGCAAGATACTGTTACCGAATAAATAACAAAATCGGAACATTACTGCAGCTGAGGCAGCAATAGAAGCATTTTGGATCTATATAATTCTAATTGGATTAGGAGCAGTTATGTTAGCAGCTGAGCTAGGCTACATCACAGGCTAATGAACTGCGGTCTCATCAATGATCCAAGTATGTACTTCGACTATTTCATCTGATTCGTCGGATCAAACATCGTAGCGATGTGATGATCGAATAAAACACATCAGATGATAACATTGCAAATCCGCTGACGAAAGCTGTTTCTCAGCAGAAGTTTGAGCGACCCGTACATAGTCAGGTGTTAGACACTTGAGTGATTGGCTATAGGCCAAGTGGGAGATTGTTGGACAATTATGACCCATAGCATCACTATTTATACAGAACATGGTGTTGTTGTACAAATTAACTATGTGACAAAGAAAATTTTTCTTTTATCATTTGTAATTGGATTACCGGGATATATAAATGATAAAAGTTCATATGATTAGTACCGGATTAATAAGATATGAGACAATATTAATCCACGTAAGGTTTAATCATTAAATATCCATAGTCGTAGTATTATCGAGATTGGACATCGATAATGCGTAATAGGCTAGTATTACATTTGTGCGTGTTATGGAAGCCTAACAGCATAGTTCTCATATATTTGGGTATTGGATACTCATGCAAATGTAATATGAGGTTCTGTTTACCGATGGTACGGAAACAACTTCGCTCTGGATAGACCCCTCGGAAACCCATTGGTAGTATGACTATGTGTCTATGGGAATCCGAATCAGGGTAGGTGTATTTGGTCTTAACCTGAGACTTGCATCACTAATACTTGCGACAATCAGTATACTTTGGTTTTGGTAGTCCGGGGCTTTAACAGGTTCTGTGTATGCCTCTTATGGGTATACTGAGAATCGTAGTGTATTGGGTGTGATGTCAATATGGAAGTATCACTTCAGTCATATGGAGATGATGATCACGCAGGATACAGAACTAGTACTCTTTAGTACTGCAGTCATCGGGATAATATGACTAGGTCATAATTAATCGGGGAATTAATTAACAAAAGAGAAAGAATTAATATGGGATCAATTGCGTCGAGAATTTATTTGGGAATAAATTCATCGAAGAGAGAGAACACGATTAATTTGGAATTAATCGGTAAAATAAATTTAATAGTTAAATTGGATTTTTTCTATTGAATTTATTTAATTGGGCTAAAATAGTATATTTGATATATGAATTGAAATTAGATTTCAACGCGGAATTAAAATTGGATTTTAATTCAAGCGAACAAATTATTTTAGAATTAATTCGTAAGCGACTTTCGTAATAATTTTGCGAGGCATTATTATTTAATTAAATTGGATTTAATTACGTCGCGACGAAAAATTTGTTTACTCGGATTAAACGAAGCCGAGCCCGAAATGTGTTGAGCAAGCCCACTTGAATTTTGAATTTAAAGTGTGGCCCACCAACTTACATCAACAAGTCACTTAAGTGATGGAAGTGGTTGGAAGCTTTTAAAGGTTTCTTGTCAAACACACTTTAGCTTTTATGGAAAAAGTATATACAACTTTTTGGATTTGTTTTTGGTAATTGATTTTAGAAATCAAAATGCAAAAAAACACTATTTTTCTTCCTCTCTCCTTGTAAAAACCGTGAGCCTCTCTCCATGGAAGACATTTTTGTTCTTCAAAATTTATTCTTGCTAGCACATAAAGAGTCAAAAGAAGGTGATAGGGAGACTCACCCGAGAGTATGGAACTCGATTTCAAGCTTCGAAGCTTTCAACACATCCAACAAAGAAGGAATTTTTGAAATCTCCTCAACCAATCAATGTGAGTATTCCGCAACTCTCTTAATAATTCACACACGAATCACTCTTAGACGATCTTGGCATGTTCTATGAAAACTAACACTTGGATGTTTATTCGGTTCATCAATATGTAGTTTAGTAAGCCCTATCAACATCATAACCCATGTCTAGTCGACTGAGCATTGTCTTGTCATCAATTGCTTGGCTCCATAAAACATGGTATGGACGTTGACGAATCTGAATAAAGAGTCAAAGTATACTTACATGCCCTGCCCCAAATGACATGTTTGGCAGATACTCTCCAAGGCAATGACTCATTGACTTAGAAAGTATGGGACAAACTGTACGGGCCAAATTTGGGCCAAGGGCATTTCTGACATTTCACTTCAGGCCCAATGTCGGATACAACCCAAAACCATCCACCAAACAATACCCAAACAAGACTTGGGCTAATGACCTAATTACTTTATCAGGCCCTTACACAAAGAGAGGCCAACCTTTTGATCTGCCAGCCGCCTAACCAAATAAAAAAAACGTATTCTACGTGATTTATGTGACTAAGCCGTTATAGCACCCAAAACGTCTATCATTTAATACATTAATGAGGCCTACCTTTGATAGCCTTTAAAAGGAGCCATAATTCAGAAGAAAATGGGGACAGAAGCATTACAACCCTAAGCTTAACCATTCTCACCAGAACCCTCTGAACTTCCAATCCACCGCCCTCACAGCAGTCCACGGGGATCAAGGTAGTTTCTGACCTTGCTTCTCCTCCTACTGTATTATCAACTCATTTCCATTACTGACTTGAGTGTCAGAGTGCCTACGGTACCCACCACACCGGTGGGAAGACTCTCCACGCTCACTATACCTCTTGTTTTGCATGATCGCTAGTGCCCACCCTTTCTACGAAATCTCGATTATGGACCTCGGTTGAAAACCAGCGTCTACAGTTTATGTGTCAAATTATTATGGCTTTACAATTATAGTAAAATGACAAAAATAACCCCACCCATTTATATATGCAAAAATTCGACCATGTCTCTAATCTTAGGGGTTTTGGTTTTTCCACTTGCTAAATTGTTGTGCTTGTTGATTTAAGGACAAGGGTTTTACTTAATCACTAAATTGAAAGAAATTATGGAATTATAATTGGAGTTTAGAATCAACAAGTTTACAAGATTAAGAGTAAATCTTTTAATTTATTGATTTTTTTCCAATTGTTAATATATGTTGTAGAATGTATATTTTCCTATTTTTTAGTGACTGATAAGTTAAAAACATCATAGTAAGAGCCTTAATTGCATGCATGTATAATAAATTAGGCTAATTAGTATAATTAGGCATAATTAGGTTGTATGACAATCCAATTATCATTTTAGAGCTGCTAATGCCACTCCATGATGACGTAAAATTATTCTAAAGTGATTTTATGGTGATGACTCTCCTTGGTGTATTTTTGGATTAACGAATTGCATGAATTTTGAATTAATTAGACATTGATATGATTAATTATAAATTAATTCAAAAGTATTGATTTTGTGAAATTGACATGTTGTAGATGAATTTGGGCGTGTTATAATACGTAGGAAAAACTCTCAGAATTTTCGAAGTCGTTCTGGATGCTTTAGGAAGTATTTTTGGATTTTTGTATAAAAACAGTAAAAATATGACTTGAGGGCAAAACTATAATTTTATGAAATTACAGACCTGATCAGCCACTGCTACAATGGCCAGATCACTGTAGCAGTGATCTAGTCCAATTCCACGACTGAATAAGTTGATCAGTTCTCCCGATTAACCGGTTCATGTGGAACTATGAAAAATATTTTTGAAAATTTTACCTTGAGTTAGTAATGCATAATTACACCTCGATATTAAATATCAATGAGTGATGTGGGTGCAATATGGATAAATTAGTGGTATATAATATTGATTAATTGATCCGGATTAAACATGTTTTAAAAATTGATTTCTCTCGTCGTGTGTTTTTGTCTCGCAAACCCCAACAAAAATGGCATTAGAGCAAGTTTGATCCAGCATCTATAATAAATTTCATGCATAATATGTTATATTCGAATATGAATTAATGATTATACATGCATATTAATCTATATATTTCTTGAATTTTGGTTTCGTCTTAATGGAAAACATAACAGAACTTTAATCGTTAAGTTGAGTTATGATTTCCTGGGTACAAGTAACTTCTTGAGAAATTGATCCGGATTAAATATCTATGTTTGATGTAGATTCCAAGCTTGAAATTGCTTTTAGGAAATCCCATCAAGAACGCTTAGGTATTAGCGTTTGTCGAGAGTGCAAATGATGATGGTTTGCCTTGTCAATACAGATGCAAATGAGTTCCTGACGCAATGCCTACAATATGTCAAAGCTGTGTAGGTATGACTGATAGTAGTTTATTTGCGCCAGTAAAACTTATACGATAAAAAATAAATTCAAGCGAATAGACATGCCAAAACAGTGAGATAGTGTCTAAGTACCATGAGTATGTCATTGATAAGTTTAGCTTTGAATACGCCCCATCCAATAGATGCTAAAATAGTGAGGATCAAAAATAATTTAGGACTAAAATAAGGAGTCACAATGCTATTTATTTGACTTTTGATTTTGAAAAGTTTTGAATATTATGAAAACAATTATATATGTTGTAATAATAAAAACAGTGCAAAAATGACCCCAACTGGTTGCAATTATCGATAGGCCCAAAAGTTAGAAAAAATAATAAAAAATAAAAAACAATAATAGTCGTTAGCATTTCTCATAATAAAATACTAAATATTATTAAAATAATATAAAATTAATAAATAAAAATAAAATATGTTAAATCAGTGTGGATCCTTATCTAAAATTGATTTTCATTTTTAATTTCGAAATTTTCTTGTTAATACCCTATTTTAATGTTAGTGTCATATTTTTCCATTTTTAATATCTATATTTGTATGTTAATTTTATGAAATTTTAGATGAGTAATAATAAACATGTGAAATTTCAAAATCTTGTATCACGTGTGAAAAAATTTGAAAATATTTTCATTTTCAATGTCATATTTTTATGTTTAATGTCCAAACTTTCAGATTAATACTAATAAATTTTCATGTTTGTAAATTCTACATGTTTACTATCCCAATTTTCTTATTTAATGTCCAAAATTTCATATTAATTCTATACATGGCAATAAATTTGTAATTTCCATATTTAATGTCTGTAATTTCAAATTAATGCTCACTGGGCAATAATTTTGCAATTTTCATGTCTAAAGCCCCAATTTCATGTTTAATGCCCACAATTTCATATTAATGCTTACATGGCAATAATTTTATAATTTTCATGTTTAATGTCCAAATTTTCATGTTAATGTTCTATTTCATGTTTAATGCCCAAAATTTTATATTTTATATTAATAAAATTCTTCGGAAGTGAACAGTTCAGAATAATGAAAAAAGAGTTCAACAACAAGGTCGAGGAACTCAAGACACCTCTTTTTTTTTTGCCAATATTTTGATTATATTGGAGGATTCGAAAATGATCTCCCAAACTACTAAAAAAATTTCTTTTATTAAGTGTTTTTTGTTGTATTTAGTTTAACTTTAAGTGGTACCAATTAATAAATTAAGTTTAAAAATAAATATTTATTTTCATTTTTTTATAATTATTTATAAGAAAATTATAATAAAATAAATTATTAAAATAACATATGGGATACAAAGAGTAAAAATTTATTTTATTGGATCAAGATACAATTATATATGGATATAAATAATATAAGTTAAAATCATTGGAGGTTAAAATTAATTTAAAAAATTTAAAAAAAAAATTGGCGCAATGAACATTGATGCGCCACTATTCAAGTAATCATTTTTGAGCTTCAATGTCACACTCAATAGTGCGCCATTGGAGTTGCTCTAAGTTAGCTTATAACATATGAAACAAACGTTAAAATATAAATTATCGTCAAAATTTAAATTTATTTTATTAATTTATGATTTTGTGAGAATTAATGTTTGGCGAAACGTTTTGCCGTTACCGACACACTCCATCTAACGGAGTTAGTTCCACGTTACAAAAGAACACTTACGAACCACAATGAATTTTACGTCACCCATACCACTATTGCACCAAAGAATCTCTCCACAAAGAGGAGCATATATGTCCAGCTTTCATGAACTGTCATGTAGAGTAACACTCATTATTTTAACTGCAGTAAAAAAGCCGACTCCTTGATTTTTAACCTAACCGCGGTTAGCACTAATCTAACCACGGTTAAACCCCCCTCGTCGTCAGTATATAAACCAAGCAAAAGCAATTCCATTGTTCCCCCAAACAACAGCAGCCAAAAATAATCCTACAACGGAAAATGATGCTCGGAGAACCTCGCCGTCCAAATCCGACGATTCACATCCCACCGTGCCGTCAACTACACTAAGATCCAACGGCTGATAATATTTTACCTCCTCACTCCCTAAACGGCAATGCAAACGGCAGCCCCGAAAATTACAACCTCTACCACCTCCAAGAAGCCTTTGCCGCACTCAACAGTTACTTGCCGTCAAACGACGCAGAGATGGACTCCGACAGTGATATCTCGGGTATGGATCCGGATTCTCCCGTGGACGCTTACTCCTGCGATCATTTTCGCTTGTACGAGTTCAAGGTGAGGAAGTGCGCACGTGGCAGGTCACATGACTGGACCGAGTGTCCGTACGCTCACCCTGGAGAGAAGGCTAGGAGGCGTGACCCGCGGAAGTATCTTTATTCGGGTACGGCCTGCCCCGATTTTCGCAAGGGAAGCTGCAAAAAAGGTGACACGTGTGAGTTCGCTCACGGCGTGTTCGAGTGCTGGCTCCATCCGGCGAGGTACCGTACGCAGCCATGCAAGGACGGGGCCGGTTGTAAGAGAAGGGTCTGTTTCTTCGCTCACTCGCCGGACCAACTCAGAATCTTGCCTCAACAGAGCCCTAGAAGTGGTGACTCTCCTCCTCGCACTAAAACGCTTAATTTTATGCCGTCTCTGGACTCTATTTCTCCTCCAATGAGTCCGCGGACCGAGTTGCCAATGAGTAATTCTCTGAGTCGGTCAGTCGGAACGAGTTCCATCACTGATATTATGGCTTCGCTGAGGAATCTGCAGCTTGGAAAGGTCTCGCCTTTTCCATCGTCATATAAAACGCAAGTGTGTATGGGTAGTTTACCCGGGTACGGATCTCAACGCGGGTCAATGCTTCGCCCCGGTTTCTGTAGTCTCCCTTCCACTCCGACCCGACCCGGTGTTGGTTTTTCGGATTTGTTTGATACTTGTTGGGAGGAGGATCCGGTGATGAAGAGGGTGGAGTCGGGAAGGGACTTGCGTGCAAAAATGTTTGAGAAATTAAGCAAAAAGAATTCTCTGGATCCGACTAATGCGGTGACTCCGGATGTGGGGTCGGTCTCGGCGCTAGTTAATGAAGAAGCCATGTGAAATGAAAGCCTAAGCAAAGTGGGGTGGGTCTTGGAGGAATGGTGAATCTATTCATATTGATTCTCCTCTCATTGTGAATAGTATCTTTGGAAAGATGAGAGAAGAGAGAAGAATCAGTATTATTATCGATATAATCTTAATTCTATTTTATATAAGAATATGATTAATGAATAAAGTAAAATTATATTTGAAATTTATGAATTAAATAATGAATGAATGAATTAAAAATTTTAATACATATTTTGAGATTCATGAATTAATTAATAAATGAATTGAGTCAAATTGATTTCGAGATTTATGAATTGAATAATTTTTATCTCTATTTTATAGTGTTGGTGGCGGTATTACACAAAAGAGAAGACACACATATATGAGACCAAGTTTATTAATACTCCCGTTTAAATAAATTTAATTTTCATTAAATCCTAGTGTATTTATTAAGTATATTAAATTATAGTTGGTGTAAATGTCAAATTTTTACCCATTTAGTCATGTGTCACCACATAAATAAATCTTCTATGAATAATATTAATAGAGGAGAAAAGTCTAGAAGATCTTCAAAACTTTCGGAATCCCAAGGAAACTTGGATATTAAGTGACAAATCAGGGTAATGTCAGCTATTTCGGAGTGATATAAGCCATTCCAGAGTGATATTAGACATTTCGGGATGATATCAGCCATTCTAAAGTGACATCAGTCACTCTGGTGTACTTCCGTTCTGGAATGATGTCAGTCACTCTAGTGTACTTATATTCCAGAGTGACCGATATATTTTCATTTTAGAGTGATGTCAGTCACTCCGGTGTACTTTCAAAATTAGTAGACTTTGGTAGCAATCCATTTATCTTTACATGCAATATTAGTTTAACAAGCAACATGTGTTATGCCACCTAATTTTATATATCAGCATGATATATGATAGGTGTTCAGCATGCATCTCACATGAGACCATCAATGGACATGTGTTGACACATCAACCTAAAATACTATATATAAGTTAAAGAGCTTGAAAAAAAGGGGGACGGTTCGAACATAAGAAAAATATGTGAATATGAAAAAATATTCACAAAAATATAAAAAAGAACATAGATATATTTTATAAAAAAAAAATTAGAAGAAAATAATTATAAATTGATCTTTTAAACAATTTCAACTTAAGCTTGAGAGTGTTAATCTTGATGGAAGTTTTTATTGGCCTATCAAACATCTATTTCCCATTTTGGATCAGGATTGGATTTTGGAGAATCAAACCTAAAACTCATTGAGTTGTATGAGATCTTACCACTCATTTTTACCATCTCCATAAAATTGACGTCGTCTGTGGGGAGGATATTGCATTGTCATGTTCTTCTCAATAAGGATTTTATATAAAAATTATCATATTATGACAAACATGTATCACGAATTATTAAATTGAATTTAAAGCAAGAAGTGCTTATATAAAAATTGAAATTTATGTCATTCTTATATGAATACTTGCATGGGGAAACTTTAATATGCTTAGTAACTTTGTATAATGAATGGATGGTGAACAAGAACGGTTTAATGCCAAAAAATTATACGACTCATTACACTCGAGTTCCGCCTCACACACCAGTACCAAAAGTATGTATGGGTATGCTGAATGAGAAACAAATGGAGTGAGTCCATAGTAGCCTTAGGCTAACAACCTAATAGGGAACCTGAACTCGTGCACATGACTGTATTTCACAAAAATATGAGATTGACATATTGGAATTTCAACCCATGCATCGCATAATTAGAAAATTCTTGATATGCATGATTGGTTGACACGAGAAACATATTACATGCATCGTCATTGATGGATTTATTGGAAGTATAATGATAATTGTTGTATTGTGTACTTGGGAAGGAAAATTCAATTTTTAAAATTATTTATATTTTTTAAAATTCACTTGAAAATGAAATTGTTATGAGAAATAACTTCCCCAAGTATTGTATATAACACGTGAGTGATGATGAGCTTATCCATCATCATCACGAAACCTTTTCAAAAACTAACATTTTGAAGTTGGAGAGTATAAGATTCCTCGCAAAACAAGAAGAAATTGTGCGAAATGGCTAAAGCTCAATTTCAGTAATCATTCAATCTGAGAATCAGATTTTGAAATGATCATATTTTCATAAATATAAGAAATTTTGGAGCAGAAATTACAGAAGACACTTCGATCTCTAGCACAATTAGTTAAAATCAAATCCTTACCGATAAAAATCCTGAAAAGAGAGCAATCGAAGGCACTAGTTTATTCTGGAACCCTCCACCTAACTAAGGACAAAAGTTCCACAAATTTGGCTCACAGAGTTAATCGCCCATATGGACAAACAAAATAAATGAATTAAAAACACAAATAGCCAGGATTCCTAAAAAAGAATTTACGGGCGCCTAAGCCCCGGAAGAAACACCCTCCGATGTGCTTATATTCAATTTTAAATTTTTGGGTGCTTAAATCCCGGTAGAAGCATCATCTAGTGAGCCTATACCCAACATATGAAATTTTGGGTGCCTAAACCCTGGAAGGAATACCCTCCAGTGTGATTACACTCAACTTGTATTTTATGGGTGCTTTAGCCCCAGTATGAGCATCCTCTGGTGAACCTATACGCATCTTATGAAACTTTGAATGCTTAAGCCCTAATAGGATCCCACTTCGATAAGCTTACATTCAACTTAACAATTTTTGGGTAAAACCTCGGTAGGAACCTCCTCCGATAATCAATACCCAATGGAGTTTAAGCCTCGGAATGATCACCCTTTGGTGAACTTACATCCACATTGTCCAGTAAGTTACAAAGTATAAGATAAAGTGAATGATCAACGATGTGTTAACACTTCAGGGCCTCAGATGGAGTATCTAAAAAAGCCCTTCGATGAGCTTGCAAATGCTAAAGAACTTCGAATGAAACACAAAAACTGGGCATGTACTTACACTTTGGACACAAAAGAATATTCTCCCAAATATCCAATCACACAGTGACTAAAATGGGAAAACGATTATGTAGGGATTAATTCCCACGTGGGGAACCCACAACATCAGTTACGTAGTAACTTTTAAGGTGGAGTATCCACCAAAATAGTCATGTAATGGCTAGATCGGGAAAAAAAATCTCGCAGTGATTAATTCCCTTGTGGGATATCCACAGTTTCGGTTACTCCAATCTGATTGGGGGAGAAGGGTGGATGTATGTACCTAATTTTAGCCCTACTCTATTGGTCACGTGTCACCACATAAATAAATCTTCTTATGAACAATACTAGTAGAAAGGAAAAGTCTAGAAGATCTTCAAAACTTTCGGAGCCCCCAAGAAAACTTGGATATTAAGTTGACGAATGAGGGTGATATTAGCCATTGCGGGGTGATATCAACCATTCAAAGGTGATGTCAGCCATTTTGGAGTTATCAACCGTTACAGAGAGATATCAGTCATTCCGAAGTGATGTCAGTCAATCCGAATGTACTTTCAAAGTTAATGGACTTTAGTGGCAATCCACTAATTTTTATATGCAATCTTAGTTTAACATGTATAGTGACAAGTGTTATGTCAACTATTTTTATATATCAGCATGACATATGACAGATGACAGATGTTCAACATGCATCTCATATGAGTCCATCAATGGACACATGTTGACATATCAATCTAAAATCCCCTATATAAGCTAATGAGCCTGAAAAAAAAAGGGACGGTTCGAACATAATAAAAATATATGAATATGAAAAAATATTCACAAAAATATAAAAAAAAAATTTTAAAAAAAATTCTTAGAAGAAAAAAAACTATAAATTGATCTTTTAAATAATTCTAACATAAGCTTCAGAGTGCTACTCTTGTGGGCATGAGCGTACACATTTTGTCCATGGGGGGCCTGGCTCCCCCACCCCAATTTTCCATTTTTTTTTTCTCAATTGTGATTATATATATATATATATATATGTATATATATTGGATATTTATTTGCAGAATCTTTTTCACCCATTCATCACTGATGTTGGGTCCGCCCCTGCTTGCAGGAAGTTTTATTGGCCCATCAAGCCTCTATTTCCCGACCCGAATTAGAATTGGATCTTGGAGAATCAAAACTAAAAAGCTATTGAGAGATATGAGATCTTACCACCCATTTTTACCGTCTTCCGTTAATATCTGTAGCTACAATTAGTGCATTCATTGAATGTCTAAGTAAATTTCCTTCCCATTCATTAAATATATGTTTCCAATTACTTGATTTATATCTTTGTAAATCTAATATTAATATATCTTTAGCTTCCGGTTATTATTATCAAGGGAGAAGAGTAGAGACAGAAATTGGGTTTGCAATTTCATGTTTATTTCCATTATTATTATATAATTATCCCATTTGAAGAATGGTGCTGATCTTATTGTTATTGTAAAAAATTGTTATCTATGTAAAGCATCGGTGATACTTCAGATGGATGCAATGTATATTTTAAAGACGCTTAAGGAGTCAATTGTAATTTGATATTGAATTTCTCTTCAACAAAATGGAAAATTGATCAGTTGAATTTTAATGGGTGCACAAATAATAAATATTTCTGATAAGAAAGGTATCGTCCGGATTCATCTTGATTACATTCTTTTACTCTTCCAACACGCAACATCAAGAGCCATCAAAAGTCTCCTCCATGGCGCAGTAAATGGTGATGATGTACAAACTCGCTTTCTCCACCGTCAGATCGCTCACCACCCTGACCGTGGTTCGACACTGGACTGTAATCAAATCGGGTTAGAATCGGAATCAAATCGATCAATGGTTCCGTGGTTCCGAATCGAACCGAAATCTTTGAAGAATCGATTCTTCAAAATTTCTTAACCGAACACGAATTGAACCGAAACCAAGGGTTGAACCGAACCGGAATCGAGGGTTGAATAGAACCGAAATCGAATCGCTAAGAACCGAATCGGAGAACAGAATCGGGGAACCCAAAATTTTAACTATTTATAATAATTTTTTAAATAATTTTTTGGTTGTAATTTTTAAAAAGAAGAAGAATACAACAAAATATTTATTTCACTAATATTACTCAAAAATAATATGCATTTATAAGCCATCTACACTTATCTGCTATGGGTCATCATTTGTCTACATCTTATACAACCAGTGTGTAGTGTTTTGAACCGATTCTCGATTCGTTTCTGAACCGGTACGGAATTGAAACCGAAGGGAAATCGAAATTATACAGTTCGGTTCCGATTCTCCCTTCGATAGAGTTGTGATTTGAAACCGAATCATAGTTAGGGCTACCCACCATGATAGACAAAGATAGGGATGGCAAAAATGGTGGTTGGATGGGGTCTCTAGGAATGCACATTAAATAAATGAGTATGAATATTAATGTTCATGTTCATGTTCAAATAAAAATAAAATTTCCGCGTAAAAAAAGATGGGAACGGATAAAAATATAATTTTCATATTCCTACATTAAACGGAATAAATATAAATAAAGATATTTTCATATTATAACCTACCTATTGTTATTATGGATAGACACATAATGATTCCTGTTTGATTTTGACAGACATTAAGAATTGCTTTCATTGATTGTCATTATTTTATCTGGATTTTTATTTATTTATTTATTTTTTGTTAAAGTTTGTGAAGTTGATCAGGTGGCAGGGATGAGTTTCAGAAATCTCATAAAACTCGGACAGGTATGAAGAACACAACGGTTGGGGCATTAAAGAAAAATTTATTTTGGGCTCTTGCAAGCAATAGCATACTTCGTATAGCACAAACAATATCGTTGGTGATGGTGAATAGGATTCATATTAGAAAAAGTTTTGAGATGTGTGAAATTGTTTACCCTTGGCTAATAGCTTTATGTGCTATTTAGGAAAAATGAAAAAATTAAGAAGATGTATTTGGGTTTAAATCGCCAAGTCTAGTAACATATATGCATAGGGAGACAGAGAGGTTAAGGCTAATTTTTTATTTATTTTTTGGTAAATGGGATTTCATTGATTAACAAAGAAGAACACTTATATTTATTGAAACATCTTTTATCTAGATGTTACAGCTCTAATAGCTAGCTTAACTAATTTATGAACATTGACATTTGTATTTCTAGAAGTGTACATAAACTTAACTTCTCCTAACAAATTAGATAGGGATTTAATGCATTTAT